>OV725077.1:177425145-177927645 GCA_928085145.1 Nezara viridula
TCTCTACCATACATCCCTTTACTTTCGGATAGAATTCAAAAATCTTTACGTTCCTCTATTCCCAACCTGCGAGTTGCTTTTAAAAACTATAACAAACTTGCCAATATTTACTCCAACCTAAAAGACCCCATCCCTCCGCAACACCGCTCTAATATCGTATACCGCATTCCTTGCTCTACCACCAATTGTAACTCTGCCTATATTGGAGAAACCAAAAACCAACTTAAAGACCGCATCAAACAACACAAATACTCAATTACTTCTAAGAACTCTACTGCTTCTAAACTCTCTGAACACGCCTTAACCTCAAACCACACATTTGACTTTGACAATACCTCCATTCTTGCCACAGTACCTAACCACGACAAAAGACTACTTACGGAAAGTGTTTTCATTCAATTAGACTACAAACCACTTAACTTAAAAACCGACAAGCAAAATCTATCACTCGCCTACTCCCAAATCATCAACATTTTAAAAAAGTCTCGATCATAAACCTCTATTTAATCTTCTCACTTCCATTTATACTTTCTTTTACTTTTCCTTTTATATATATATATATGTGTGTGTGTGTGTGTGTTTGTATGTGTATATATGTGTATGTATGTATGCGTTTATTTTTACTAGAACTTTTTTTTTTGACACTGCTAACTAGAGTTTTTGACACTGCCAGTGTTTCAACCGCCTCCCGCAGTGCCACATCTAACGGTATGTTTTGACTTTTATTGAGATTCCTTTCTTAACACACCTATCCTTCAACTATACACCTTATTATTATCTTCATACAGCCTACCATTCCATTACCGCTTTCAAAAAACTAAATGTCAATTGTCATCTATATATAGTACAACCTGTTTTTTGTTTCTTTATCATCATAACCTTGTTTTTACATTTATTCTTACATTTTAAAGTATTCTTTTAAAATTATTGTTTTCTTATAGAGTTATTTATACTTAATAATCTATCCCAACAATATTACACTAATGTTACCCTATTAATCTTTCAATTTCTTCACTTCTTAACCTTTGATCCGGTTATCTGTTTATTTACAATTAAAGGTAACCTCCACTTGCTTGTTATCCACTGATTTCTTATTATTATGTTATCTTATCCATATTTTAACTTTACTGTAACAATAGTTATTCAATTTTCAATCAATTTATTCGTTAACATTCATGTATTTATTTTCTTTATCTTTTATTTCTGTATCTGACAACTTCTTCGTAATTTATATATACTTATATTTATTTTTATTTTATTTTTATATTTTCAACATGTTTGTATCTTTTGTAGCCCTGAAGACGACCTGCAAAGTGGGTCGAAACGTCGGCAAAAATTAAAATTATTTATATATTTTAATTTTTTTATTTTTTTGACCGCACCCTCGACTAATTCCTTCTCATATCATATCAACGGTCAACTATCTCTACATCATGATAATTATTTATAATATGGCGCCCGATAGGTTTGAATAGGCTGCGGAGCAATACACTTCCCTCTCCCCTCCTTTCAACGAACCCAAAGCAGTGGATTTTAAATTTATGTGATACCATATAGATTTTCAGAAGATTTCATTGAAATTATATCAATGTTGGAAGGCATTAAGCCCGTCACATAGATTTTTCTAAAGACAGACATGATAACACATAAGTTCCTTCACAGGCGGATCTACAGGGGGAGAGGAGGTTGAAGCCCCCCTCCAAAATATTAAAATATAACTATGTTTTACAGAAAAAAATATTAAATACTATCTCTTAAAGTATTCTTGTTCGTGTAATTATATTTAATAAGTCTTCAAGAACCATTTATACACTATTTCATAGAGGTAGTTAATTTCTTTACTTTTCTTTCAAATTAATTATCGTTATATGTATATGAAAAAAAAAATCTTTTGGGCTGAAGCCTCCCCAAAATTAAATGCTGGATCCGCTAATG
This sequence comes from Nezara viridula, assembly GCA_928085145.1. Lineage (NCBI taxonomy): Eukaryota > Metazoa > Arthropoda > Insecta > Hemiptera > Pentatomidae > Nezara > Nezara viridula. Next base: position 177,427,081 of record OV725077.1, read on the forward strand.
AGTCCTATGATATCTTAAATGTAAAACGCCGGTGGAAACGTTTGATTCTGAGAAAAAATATTTTATCCACATTTTCCTCACGAATATAAATGCTTCCCTATCTTCGGTTGTGAGAAAAAAAAATTGTTGAAATAATTGAGTGACATTACGTTATTTAATGGAACAAGAACAGCTTGGATAATTACTTAGTGTTATTATCATTGATTGCTGGTTGTACTTTATTATAATACATGCATTTAATCTAACAATTATTCTATTAGTGCTGACCTCAGTAACCAGCACTTCAATTTAAAGAAACAAACACACGTTTTTTATATTTTATAATAGTTATTGTTTTTTTTTTTCCTTTCAATATATTTATGGAACGAAATTCGACATTTCTATGACTTTAAAATGTGAACCAAGCTAGGCTTCAAAGTATACCGTAATCTATTTTCCAGCAATTCAGAAGCATTATAATGGTATAATTTTAAAAAATTTATTCAAAAGTTGGGCGCTTCAATTTAAATTGTTCAAAATTAGATGTTTTTAAAATCTTTTGCAACTCAATTATGATCCTATTAATCTTACTCTTTAAATACTATGTAATAAGTACATTGTATTTGGAAGTATTTAAATAAAAAATAATAGAAATCCGGATCATCAATCTTATTTTGGAATTTTACTTTTTAAGTTGACAAATTTTCAAAAATTCAACAATTACAAAAATTATTGCATTTTGTAAAAGAAAAACTTTAAAATTGTAGTAAGGTATATTGTGAATGTGATTCCCATTTTTCTTTAATATATCATATGAGAAAAATTGACTAAATATATTTATGTAAGAATAAGACAACCTCGTTATTCAATAGATATTTGAATTTATATTTATTTTTAAAAATACTGCGGTTGTAGGTTATTTCCGAGTCACGTATAAATGTTTTTGTTTATTCAGACCTGGTTGATTTAAAATTGGTTAAGGTTAGGACAAGAACTAGAAAAATAAATAAATAAATGAATAAAATGAATAAAACGAAAAACAAATAAAACAAACTTTCACGTTACTCCGAGCACCAAACATACTTAACCATTCCATTCAGTACGACAAATTACATAGAGAATGAATTCCATTAAATTTATTATTAGATAAAATCTTCCTATTCCTGTCATAAATATTGTTACATGGAAATATATAATTTTTTTTTTCAATAAATTTATTAGAAAATCATATGTATATCTATAGATAGTAAAATAAAAACGAAATCACTCAAAATGTCCCTATTTTACCTTGACACAGTCATTTAATCTCCGTGACCAGTCATTAATAGCAGCACGCAGCACTTCTTGAAGAAACCGTTCGGAACACAGATTGTTTGAGGCTTTCCAAGTTAGGGTGTGGCATGATTCTCTCCAGTTCGGACCAAAGCCAATAATCTAATGGATTGAGATCAGGGCTTCCAGAGGGCCAATTCGAGGCAGAGATAAACTCTGGAATGTTCTTTTGCAGCCACTGCTGAGTTGACCTGGCCTTGTGAGTTGGAGCGGAATCCTGCTGGAAAACCCAATGACTTTCAGCAAACAGAGGCATATATATCATTTAGAGGCTTGACAACAGGTTCCGAAATATCGTCCTAATAGTTTTTAGCGGCTGATTTAACTCCTTTTTTACAAAAATGGTGCTTTGTGGTGCCATCAAAGCTTACTCCCTACCAAACCATCATTGAGGAAGGGTGATGACCTGTTTCCACTTTTCAAATGACTTCCTGGGCTTCTTTAGAGCTGTGTGCGTACACGCGATCATTTTGGCGATTAAATGTTTCTTTTATTGTAAAAATTTTATCATCGCTGAACAAAATCTTTCGATGAAGACCATTGGTGTAACGGCCAAGGAGCACTTTGCATCTATTCATAAAATTATGAAATCTTCAAGTTCATCTGAGTAAGTGCTTAAGTACAAAAATTCAGACTGACTTCTTGCTATTGAATAAGAGATAGGACAAATAATATGGATAGAAGTAATGCATTTAAAACAAAGTAGATTTCAGTTATATAAACCTTTACCAAGTAATAGCGCCAATCAAGTTTTTACACTACGGTAATCAATAGTGAGTTAGGAAACCTATGAATTACGAAATGTTGCCAAATAAAATAAATACTACCATAATATATAGTATTTCTATTGATTGCACTCCCGACCAATTTCTCCTTAAATATATAAAATGATGTTGAAGTAGTTCTTGAATAGCTGTTTAAAAAATAAACGGTAATTACCAAAAATACTTTTAGGGGTATTTTTAAAAGTACTAAGTGAAGCGTGACTAAATTTAGTAAATATATATGCGTTATAATTTAAAGAGAGTAAATATTGTCATTGTTTAATTATTTAGCTCTCAGATCTTCTTTTTTTTTTTTTTTTTTTTTTTTTCTCGATACCTTTATCTAGCCATTTCTGGCTTCCGGGGGGTAGTTCTAGAAGTACAACAGAACGTATTCTAATCAGTGTTGGAAGGTCGAGATTCATTCCGTGGGTCCGCCAAGAACAAATTTCAATCCTCCCAGGTCGGATTCAATCCAGCGATCTTAGCCTACAGAAGCAAATATAATGATATAACTTTACTCAGATAGCCTCTTCCATCCTCATCTCCTCCCTCCCCCACAAAAGAGTCTAAATGCCTAGTCTTGATTTGATACGAGGAGAAGTATTTAAAGTCTACAAAGTTGAAAAGATTTGAAGAAGTAAGATGAAACCCTACTGATCCTGTTGAACTTTGCCTCAGAAAATAGAAGGGGTACATGAGAGGTGAATGAATCATAAAATCCTACGATACAATGTTCCTACATACAATGATCTTTAAATATAAATTAAAATTTAAATAATAGCAACATTTAGGGCATGATAAAATAATAAGGTTATTATTTTACCATGCCCTAAATGTAGGTACCTGTATGTCGCTCTTAGCCTAGCCGTCTAATTAGTGTTGCCCAAAATCGGTCTTTGCCCTGCACTTCGCAAGACCAAGACCAATGCTGCCTAACTGTTGCAAGACCAAGCCAAGGACTAAATAAAAAAATCCACTTTTTAAATAAAAATTAAGTCAAAATAGCTACTAATACTTGATAATCTTAGTTAACTCCTCTAATTTTTCATTCGGGCTTAGTTAGGTTTCTCCTATATAAAAAAATACTGTAATATCTCTATAGTAATAAGCTAATAAGCAACTGCAAGACCGTTGCCAGACTTTTGCGCAAGACCAAGACCATTACCAAGACTCGTCTCGGTCTCGCATTTGGTCACCCTACGTCTAATCGACTTTTTCTATTTTCTTAGTTGATTTTAGTTTGCGAATTTTATTCCTTTAAGTAAATTATATGTAATTGATTTTTATTGTATTTTTTAAAAAATGTCTACTCTGAAATATTGAGAGGGAAAGAGAAATAATATTTGGTAACAATATAATTTGTTTAAAATCCAATCAATATTTCGCTTTACTGAAGATTTATTTATTTATGATTAGTTATCGTAATGCGAAAATACCTTAACAAATTATGTTTATCTCTCTGACTGAGACCAACATAAATTTACTGCTATGGTATTCCCGCTCTCTTTTGAGGGGCAGCTGCCTTTGAAATATTATTTGGGAAGACCAATCGAGTAAATATTTCCTAAAATATTATTCTATCTTAGGGTTTATTTTAATTTTTCATAAATTTGTGTCATTAATAGCCACGAATTTTCTCTGAACTAGCATGTTGTAAAACGGTGTAATTATGACGGGCCGTTTCTGTTAATCATCCCTTTTTTACCTCTTGAAAATTCATGCAATTCGAATAAGGAAGTGATTATTTTTTAATTTATATACAGCATCGAATTTAATTGTTTAAATTTGTTTTTTAATAGGTAGACTCTAAGACAAAAAACATAGTAATTTAAGGGAAAAAAGTTTTGTTTTTATTTCTTAAAGACATTTACAACTGTATTAAATAAATACATCTAGTAAATTGGAACATAATGTATATAATGACATGAAAAACACTTGCTGAGTAACTACACAATGGTAGCACTCTAATGATATGTTTACATTAGGAGATCATGGGACCATCTTCTTTTCAGACGCCTCGGAGGGTTATCAGGAATTGAAGAGGAAGCAAGGTTAGACACGAAAGGGTTGGGATGATTCTGAAGTTTATTATGGAAGGATAGGTATCTGGATTGGGCCAGATCTGAAACAAAAGGAACATTAAGGTCATTATGGACGGTTTTATTTGTAACAAAGTAGGGAACATTAAGGATTTTACGAAGGATTTTGTATTGTAAGTATTGGATACGAGAGGAATTCGATGGTTTAGTGGAGCCCTATAGCTCAACTCCGTAAGTCCAAATAGGCATTATTATAGTCAAGTATATGAGTCTTTTGTAATTAATTGGAAGATTAGAGCGTTTGTCCAGTAAGTGCTGAAGTAATCGGAAACATCGAGCGGTTTCTTGTCGTTTCAGTCTAGTATGAGGATTCCAAGTTAGTCGTTTGTCCAGGTGGAGTCCTAGGTATCGGATTTGTTCAACAGGGATAAGTGGAGTATTGTTAAAGGAAACTGTAGGACAGGAAAATGTTAGTTTACGACGAAGGGTAAAGGTAATTTGGTGGGATTTATTGGAGTTTATTTTAATTCTACAGTTTTGACACCATTCTTCTAGATTTTTTTTTTTTTTTTTTTTTTTTTTAGAAAATTAAACTTTATTCTGGGACTAAGTCCCTTTAGAATAACAATGATGAGTTAATACAAAGTAAAGTACAAATGGCCAAAAACTAACTTCTAAAAATTTTAATATTATATACATTATTTAAAAAGTATTTAACCAGTAAAACATAAAAAATAAAATATATATACAAATGAACATAAAATTTTCTCAAAATTACTTAATTGTGATGAAAAAAAAAAAGAAGAGAAATTACATATTTATATATACATAACACAATTTATAAACAATAGGCTATCTAATTGAAAACTAACTTAATACAAAATGAAATAATATCTACAGTGGTTTATATAATAATATGCAGACACTAATATAAAATAAAGTCTTACGATACTTGTGGTGTAACGGAAAAAAAAATAACTAAAAGGAACTATTTATACGTACATTCTCATATTGGCACACATAAAGACAAAGATATAAAATATGAACATATATATCCGAAAAAAAAAAGAAAAAAAAAAGAAGCACAACCTGAGGAGAAGAGAAAAATAAATAAATAGTAAAAATAATAGTCAAACTAGGTGACAAAGATCATTGCTGTTTTATGTTAAAACTTAAACAGTAGGCACCACTATTTACTTCACACAAATTCAGTTCATAAAATCAAATTTATGGTGGTAAATCTTCTGTTTGGGATGTAAGGAGATATTGGAAAAGGAGGTATTTGAAAGTTGACAGGGAAGAGGCATGACGGATGTTATGTGGCAAAGAATTCCAATAGGAGACGGAGCGGGCTAAGAAGGAACGTTCAAGGGAAAAAAGTAAAAAAAAAAAAAAGCTAAGAGGTATGTCATTAAGAGGGATATGTTGGACAAGATATGTTAAAACGTTTTACAGTTCGCTGTATTAAATAACTTGGACCTAATATGATGTAGAAAAAAAAATATTACATTAACGTTCTAGAAGGTAGGTCGTGCACTTGATAACTCGTGGAATACTATCAATTATTTTTCCTCTACCTCTACCTCTAAAGACCCCAACGGGTTAAGACATTTAATTTGTTTATTTTATAAATTACTTTGAATGGTTATTAGCAACCGCAGGTACTAGACAAGCAGCGCTTCCTGTCCATGTTGTTATCCCTCCAGCGATTGTATGTGGTTCGTCTGGGGGTTACTAGATTGGACGGAACTCATCTACGTCTGGAGGTCTCTTTGTTGATAAACTACTCTAGGACACTAATGAGGATTGTGATTTGAATATAAAGTGACGCATTTCAGGGTAGACTTGATTTCATCTGTAATCAAACCAGTTTCTATGAAAGGAATAAAAACATGATAATACTCGACTCCATTTGCATATAAACATTGGACGTCGGTCGTTTTGGTCCTCTTGGATCGTTTGAATATAGCATAGGTCTTTCATGGTCGATAATCAGCTGCCAGGAGCAGTTAGTATTTTCATACCACTATTATTACTTCATGCTAATAAGTGAGTTAACTTAGGATCTAAAATTTACTTTATTTTTCTCTTGCCAACTCAATAGTATCTTGAATACACAGTTGTAATAAATGAATAAAATTTTATTAATAGTTCTACAAACGAAAATAATTCCTTTTTTAGGCAAATCAACGTCAATGTATCTTTACCTCACTGACGTGAAGGGGAGGATTTTCGGGCTGAAGTATTCTTTCCAAAATGTAAAAATATATTCTTTTAATTGGTACATATTTGTTTCTGTAAGTGGTCTGAGTTATTACTTGAGTTTCAGTTTATAAATGTTATCACGTATCAATAAAAATATTATTTTTTTTACAGCCCTTTAAGAACAACTCTAACATTGTTTTCTATATATTTTTTTCCCAGAGTGATTATCTTTAAAATTCAATATTTTACTTATTTATGAGATTTTAACGGTTTTCATCCAAATTTCTATTTTTTCCCCAGTTTCGCGCACTTATACATTCCTTTTAAATTGAGTTATATTGTTGTCAATTAGTATTTTAATGGAGCTTTAAAGTACTTTTCTCAACCTTCCAAAACCTCAATTTATTTCTACCACCATCATTATTTCAATAAATTAAACTGGAAACAAATTATAAGATATTCAAACCGAAGCATGAGAAATTACGCAGCTTAATAGATTTTATCTTTTTTCTATTAAAAAATTATAGGGAAATCGACCTTAGTGGTAGTGCTCTGTAGCTCAAGGTTGTTGTTTTGTTCGTATGTTAAATTATAATTACGAAAAATAAAAAAAAATCCTTTTTGCTCTGATTTTAATGGTTTCAGCCTTGTCCATGTTGCATACTACGTCTAATTATGCGTCGTCATTAGTAGCAACCATCGGGAATACCGAGAGCCTACAGCAATTCATGAATATTTATTGGATCAATGGTAGAGTAGGTTTACTAATTATCGTTTTTCTGAATAATAGGATAACCGAATAATATAATAACATAAAAATAAAACAGTAACAGAACAACAACCGACTAATATATTTGCAAAAACGAAGATTTCACCAGCTAATAATAATTTTACACATTTAAATAAACGTTAATTATTTAAAACGAATCAAGCGTATATTATTCACTGAAAATAATGGATTATTTAAATATTATATTTATCTATATAGATAAGTTTGTTACATTAATAATATCAGTGCCGGAACTGAGGAGAGAGTAAAGGGCTTTACATTTGTTTTTGCATCTATTTAAATTAATGTTATGAAATTGTGCTATTTATTATAAAATATGGTTGCCATGGTTTAAAAAGATCGTAAATGATATTTTTGGACTAAATGAGATTATTAGTGTTTAGAACTCACCTTTGCCTAATGCATGCAAGGAATTATTTCTGCGAACGGTTGAGAAATAGTCGACCTACTGTATTAAATTTATTTACTTAAGGCCACTAGCGGATCCAGGATTTCATTTTGCAGTGCTTCAGCCTGAAAGTTTTTTATTCTTTTTAAATACAACGATAATTACTTTTAACGAAAAATAAAGAAACTAACTACCTTTACGAAATGGTGTTTCTGTGATTATTTAAGTTCTATTAAATGTAATCACACGAACAATAATACTTTAATAGATCATTTTCAAATATTTTTTTCCGTAAGAAATTGTTACATTTTACTATCTTTTTTTGGGGGGGGGGGAGGAGAGGTGGCTTCATCTCGAAAGCTCCCTCCTCCCATAGATCCGCCTATACTTGAGATGATTTGACAATACCGTGTGTGACATTTATAATCTATCTAGTCCTTTCTAATGGCAACAAGGAAAACGTTTCGGTGGAAAGTTACGGAGAAGTTCTCCAAATATGCTCATTTACATTTAGTGAGTTGTTAATTAAGAATATTAACGTTGAACATACGATTATAAGATTTCAACTCATGGTTCAAAAGGGAACGGTCGAACAAAAAACCATTGGAGTAAGAGTTAGGTACCCAGCGGTGTTCAGAAAGGGGTTGCGCCATAAATTGTTTGAGGAGAAATTTTTACAAGGTTATTAATTTTTGTACAGTTATAACTATATTTTTGTGAAGTTTGAATTACAAACAATTTTAACCAAGAAACAAAGTAAAAAAATTAACTACAATTTAATTATGGCACTGTTCTCTTAAAGAAGAGGTTAGCAATATATTTTCTTGTAAGGCAGAGAGGTGGACGCTCCTGATCGTAGATCTTTTCCATTTGTTTAATTTAACATCTAATGAATATTAGAAATTATAATATTTCATGAATTTAACAGATAATGCATGGTCTAGAAATAACAATCAAATATGTACTTAATAAAATATAAATATTATTAATCATTATCGATTATACTTATCGAAAAAAAAACAAGATGGCGAAGATGTTATTAAAGTATCCTTAAAAACATTAATCCGCAGATTTTCATGATTTCCCGAAAACATCCCAGTGATATCCCTTATGGTCTCCATTAGATTGGACCATATCGGGCTAACGAGCGGGTGCTCATTAACAATGACCCATGAAATTGAAAAATATATGTATATTATTAAAACGTTAACTTAATATTAGTTAAAGTTAATATTTAAAAAATGAGAGTTTAAAAATCTTCTTTTATAAGACTTAGGAGGCAAATTTGAAATTCAAAAGGGCACTCCTACTAATAAATAAACAAATTTTGCAAAATTTACCAAAATTTTTCAAGAAAAATTAATATGTAACTGAATCAATATGGCATTGAATAGAAACAACAATCAATGTTCCTCTGTAATGGTACTGTTCTTGTTCTTGTTAGTTTAATAGTTTCTTATTTTGTTTCAACATTATATGAAGTAAACATTTTTATATAATTAATTAATACCGAAGAATTATTTAAGAAAACCAAATCAGACCTCTAAAAAAATATCTGAAAGGCTTAGTCCATGATACAGAGATTTGTATTTTATCAAATCATTCACATCCGCCTAAAACTTCGTGAATAGCTTCACCTCATCGTAACAACTTAGAACTTTTTTATCTGAGAAAATTGTTGGAATTGGGGCGTTTTCAATCTGGAGATTAAAAACGTCTATTTAACTAGGTAACAAAATCTCATGAGCACCCCTTTGCTTTCCACATGAACATTAAGATAATTTGATCGCCAAATCGAGAAAAAAATAACAAAAATAACAAGGTTACAGAGCCCGAACGGTCCAATATAAATTTCAAGGAAAACATTATTTTGATGAACGCTTAGGAATTATAGTAATAAATTATTATTAACCTGGATTTGTGACTGAAAAAAAAATTTCTTTCATGTAATACTAAACGGATAAGGCATTAAATATTACTCATATTTCCATGAACCACACTAGGAATCAACTGATCAAAGAAATAACGAAAATTCTCACTGTTAGCTTTATGTTAATAACTGTAAATCAGGACATAAATTCATTTTTAGATTTTTTTTTAGCCAACAGGGTAAGCATTCAAGTTTATAAATTGTTTTTCTGAGAATTCTAGCCATATTCCAGAAACCGGTCTATACTGCGCAAACCACCCAATATATTCCTTACAAAACGATCGGTGATCGACCAAAAAGGAAGGTCGACGAATAGGAGTAGGCTAATTAGAGGCCAATAACGGATCCAGGAATTTAGGAAGGGCGAAAGGGGAGAAGTGGGCATACTTGCGAAACAGGTGGATTCCATTCACCAAAGGCTGATATATATATATAAAGAAATGTATTTTTTATAAAATAGCAGTCAAAATTCCATTTCTGGATAATTTACGTCTATGAACGTAAAACAAGACATGTTTGCTTTATTTTTGTCCACATATTCAATAAGAAATAGTTTACAATGGATCGGAAAACTCTAGCAACTACTTTCAGCTACAATATTGAGATAATTCATCAATAAATGCAAAATGTTTATTGTGAATATTAATACTTTTTAAATTAATCGTTGTTTTTAGGCATAAAGCATAAAAAAAGTTATTGGTTTATTACAATTCAATTTTCCAATCAATTTTAAATAAAAATAATAATAACATACGATTGTTTATTTACTTTTTCAAGATAATTTTTTTTCTCATCTTACCGGTGAGGGAGCGCCCAGCTAAATACTATCTACCAGCTAGTATTTATGCCATATAAGACCGAGAGTATTAATTAGTGTGCTAAAACTGTACGGTTAAACCAAATATGTTCTATTAGTAGTTATGATATTTCAAGCCAGATATCCAGATGTTTACTTATTTAAGTATGTATGGATAAAACAGATTGTTTTTCATGTTTCTACGTTTGTAGTAGATTTTTACTTTCAATTACCTATATATAAAATATATAGTAAGGGTAAGTATTGCGATCGTTAAAATTTTAGAATCTGAGTTTTCAACGGAAATAAATGTTACGGAGGTCACCAAGTTATTAGTCCAATTTTATGAGTCCAAATAACCAAGTCCCACGAAATGGCCTCTGTGTGTGTATGTATGTATGTGAACAGTCAAAAACAAAAGGTCGTACGAAACTGACATTATCTATTTAAAATAGGTATATGCTTTAGACGTTACTACAAATTTTTCCTTAAAATCGGCTCACCAGAAGTGCCACTTTATATAAACGCTGAAACACATTGTTACAATTTTCTCAAAACGGCTCTAACGATTTGATTAAACTCGGTGTATCATTGTATAATTAAGTGGTCTTTAATATCACCTGGGCCTTATCCCCAATGATGTCACTTTACAGGGCTTAAATGCCCAATGTTCGCATACTTCCTCTAAAGTACGTTTAATATGGTTTATTTTGAAAAATTCTATAATTATATTTTATTTTATTTATTTAGAAATATAATAATCTGTCACGTGGACAATAATTATAGTGAGATATGACCACCGTGACGCCAGGAGTGGTTAGGAGTGGTAGTAACTTTAATATGGTTTATTTTGAAAAATTAACTCTTTTTAATTGACAGGAACTATAAAAAATGGCTTAATATGAAGTTTGAAATAATGTGATAATTGAAACAAGAGATAAAAAGAAAAATGTTTATTCAGGTTGAAAATGAATATCCGGAACTCACAGTCAGAAGGTATACGTATAATATATCGTTAGAAAGAATAGAATATAATTTAGAAAAAACAGTATTGAAAAAATAGAGTTGTAGAAGGTAACGCAGAGTGACGAAAAAAATATAAATAATAATTTCAGAAAACTAACATTATTTAACGTAAATCAAATGTTTCCAATGAAATTAAATGAAATTTTCTTACTAAATATAAACTTTTAAAGTTTTTTATAAGTTAAAAAAAAAATTAAATCCATCGAATCATGCCAATGCCATTGTTTAAAATACTATTTAATTGTACTTGTGTGGAAGAAGAAGTGAAATATAAAAATATTTCATGGATATGTTTATAACCTTAAATATTTTTACTGTAATTTAATAACTCTAGATATAATATTGTATATTTAAATAATTAGGTATCTTTTGGTCGTTTATTCCAAAAAATCATCAAGTAATCTCTTATGAAATTAAATTAATGAATAATTTGATGAATTTTCCCTTTGTGTAATCCCAACATTATCCACTTACAACTAGTGTGACCACTTTTGACCTATCCATGGCAGGCAATGAAAATCTCATCATTTTAGTAAACTTTACAATGGAAAATAACAGTTTAATAACTAATAGTCCTACGATACATAATCATTTATAGGTTAAATATTCAGATGTACTGTCAAATATCTCTAGGCATATATGAATCTTTCGGTTGACAGAATGACTAACTCCAATTTTAACATTCTTTATTACTAATTTTAGTGATGTTTTTAGTAGCAAAATTTGTACTTTTATTCACCGTCCTATATCTCAACATATAAATCACCTACTCTGAAATCAATTTGCTCACAGTTTTTATGGATATAAATTTTCCAACTGGAAATATTACTAAAATGACATTACTCTAAAATGTTTAAATTGGAGTTGGTCATTCTGCCAACTGAAAGGCTCAGAGACTGAAATTATGTGGTTCATAAAATGTTTTATTGCCTACTGTCGGTATAATAAATAGACTTATTGTATTTTTGATGGTCTTGGTGATTTGTTACCATTAAGCTTTAAGCTTTAGCTCCTTAAAATGCACTTAAACAAATTTATAATACACTAACATTGCCAGAAAATAATTTCTATTCAAAATAAAATGTGGTAGGTTTTGTTTAAATAATGTTTCCAGGGTCAGTAAAATAAAGATTCTACATTTTCCAAGCGATACTATAATTCCTAATTATTACCCAATTAGTAGTAGTTGATGAAACAAATGGTTTACTGCAGAACCAACAGAAGTGTAAACTTTTTCAAAAAATATTCTGAGCTTCTAATGATACCTATATAATTAAGATACTGGAAAAAATAATTTAAATATGGTTTTTCTAAACTGTATATTTTTTTTCAGACATTTATCTTGTAAAATTTCACTTTGATATAATTAATTTTTAAAATCATGAAAACATCATATGTTAGTCATATTTAATACAACGATCATATCATAGTAAATTTAAAACTGGTATATACAACGAAGACAAAATTTAGTTCAATGATTTCGGAAATTAAAAAATATTTTCAGAGTAAATGTTATGGAAAATACAATTATATTTGTTTTATTTAATCATCCAGCTACTTAATGTATTGTGTTACTATTAAAAACCTGATCCGTTAATAGTTATTTAAATAAAATAGGTCTGGACCAACAAAATATTTATTTTCGTACTTTTTCAAAATAGTATTTGGGACTTAAAAATACGAATAAGTCATTTCGTTTTCACGTATTATATCGTTTGGGATCCCTGTTCATGATTATAAAAAGCAATCGTACCAAACATACAAAATGTAAGTGGCAATAATAAAAGTAATAACAAACAAGTTCCGCTTTAAGTCAAACATTATTCCATGATCAGATTTTAAAGGCCCATACAACATTATCAATCAATATTTTAACGATTAAATTAGTGAAATATTTTAGGCAACTAATCTATTTATCATTGAAGAAAAGAAAATTATTTTTCCAATACCTTCAAAAATAGGATTTTCCGCGTTCAAACCACTGTTGGACGGGAGGGAAACACTCGCGACATCGACAATTTTTTTCTGAATTTAAAAATAGTAAGGTCTGCTATCGATTGGCGATATTCTTGACTATCGATATATTAAATATTTTAAAAATTACAAATAAAACTAGCGTTTTTGGAAAGATATAGCTATTCTATATGAATCTGATAGTTAGAAAAAAATATAATGATCTTGCCTGTTATCGTACAGATTGTAGACCATAGTATAATGATGACGAAGAAGATGGACTGGATCAATGAAATTAATTTTACAAAGGAAGGTAGAAGAATTGATATTTTCATTAATTAATTTAAAGAGCAAAATAATGTATTTTCTGATAAGCCTATGTGCTGGAGAATCAATATCTATATTCATATAAATATTTATTTTAAAATTACTTTTTTCACAAAAATTAATAATATCGACTCTAGGTATTATCGATATTTCATATCCGATATTTCGATGGTTTCGTTAGTTATAGGCCGATATTTCAATCGATAATAAAATCTATATTGGGCTTTCGATATTCCATTCCTATTTAAAACATTTTTGTCTAAAATGAATTAGGGTTTACAACTAATATTTTTGGTTCATGAAATTAGAAATATTTTTGGATTACGAAAAAACTAAATTAAAAACTAAGATGTGTAATACTTTATGAAAAATTTTAAATTGCTATTTACGGATCAGGTTTTTTAAAAGTGACACAATACATTAAGTAGTTAGACGATGAAATCAAACCAATATAATTGTTTTTTCAATATCATTTCCTCTGATTTTTTTTCCCCGAAATCATTGAACTAAATTTTATCTTCGTTGTATATACAAGTTTTAAATTTACTGCGGCTTAACATAACATATGACTTTTTCATGATTTTAAGAAAAATAAAAAAAAAGTATTTGTGTGAGTAGTTCACAATAATAGTGAAATTTTACAAGATAAATGTCAGAAAAAAATACTGTATAGAAAAACCATCTTTTTTTCCCAATATTTTAATTATACAGGTCTCATTAATTAGAGGCTCAGAATTTTTTTTTGGAAAATTTTACAATTCTATTGGTTCTGCAGGAAACTATTTGTTTCTTCAACTACTACTAATTGGGTAGTAATTAAGAACTATATCGCTATACTATATAGCTGTATCGCTTCTAAAATGTAGAATCTTTATTTTACTAACCTGGAAACATTATTTAAACAAATTAATAATTTATTTATTTATCGAGAAAACAACATACAGCGGACGTTGGACTTTTTTATGATTGATTTTTGGATTATATAGATATCTTGAGACATAATTTTTAAATTATGATGATTTATTAACTAATTAATAGTGGATAATTTGTCAACACATTTTTTGAAGGAAATAACAATTTTTTATTTCTCAATTTCTTGTTCGAAAAGTATTAATTTGCGCCATTTATTTATTACACCAGTGATCAATCAGGGAGAGTAGTCTTTGCAGATTTCAGGATGGTATTTCGGGATCTGAGTTGGATGATAGGATGGCGGTGTCATCAGCAAATGCTGCCAGGAAGGTGTCGAGATGGACAGAAATATCAGCGGTAAAAAGGATATAAAGGGCGGGACTTCAACTCGGTTAGAATTGGAATATTCTGTTCCACAGCAAATCCGAAACGTGCGATTAGAGAGGTAGGAGCGGAGGATTAGGTACAAGGACTCGGGTAGATGGGTTTTCAGCTTGGAAAGAAGCCCGGTGTGCCATATCCGGTCCAAAGCTTGAGCTATGTCAAGAAATGCACCCGTGCAATATTGCTTGCTTTCCAGTGCTGCGGAAATACGATCAGCCACTCGGAGTCCTTGTTGGACTGTGGAGTGTTGTGAACGAGTGAAATCCGAACTGATTTTGGGATCTTATACAGCGTAGGATTCGTTCCAGGAGGATCTTTTCAAAGATTTTTTAGATGGTTGGAAGTAGGCTGATTAGTCTGTAGGACTTCGAGGTGTTGGAATGTTTGCCTGGATTTGGAAATGGGATAATAGTGGAATGTTTCCACAAAAGAGGAAAGTGGATGGTTCTTAGGATGGTATTGTATAAGTGTGTGACAAATATAACAGCTTTAGGAGGAAGTTGTCAGAGGATTTGAAACGTGAGGAGGTCGTATTCAGGGGATTTACGAAGAGGAACTTTTTTTTAATAATGTTAGATGTAATAAATAAGTTAGATGTAATTCCAGCCAACAATAACTAATCCCTTAATTTTATAATATTACAATTTGTTTTAATCGACCCTTAAATACTATAATTTAAGATAATTATTCTAAATGACCTTTTACTAGAATAGAACGATTAATTTAGGTTATAGTATGAAGGGTCGATAAAACATAAATGTAATAAGTAGGTATACATATAGATATTTTAATTTATTTTTTGCTGTTTATTTTTTATATTTATGATTATATTTTTTCGGATTTACTATGTCCAATTCTAGATAGATTGATTGTCTGTTGTAACGAGACGAAACCTGTCCCTGAAGTACAATCCTGATTTCGAAAAGGTAAAAGCTGCCTGGATAATTTGTTTACCTTGAATATTTTGATTCAGATTAACCTGCGATCACGCGGAAAGAGCTTCTTTGCTCTGTTTGTTGATTTTAAGCGAACTTTTGACTAATCCAATCACAATTTTCTGTGACTGTCTCTTCACGATCTAGGCATAAGTAATAAAATTATTAGACTTTAAAAAAATATTTATCAGAAAGCCTCAGATAGAGTTAGGAGTAATGGTGAGTTCTCTGATGAAATTGATCTAACGAAGGGCCTATTGATGGAGGAAGTATTATCACATTGTTTATTTAAACTTTAATTGAGCAATATTAAAGTATTTTTACAGAGTCAATATGTCGAAGGCATCAAGAGGAATAGTTTCTGTGCCATATTATTGCATCTTTACGCGAAAGATCTAGTAATTATTGCAGACAGTTACACGAAGATCAAATGTAAGCTAAAATTTTAAAGAGCGTATTAACAAGTTAGAAATTCATAACAAACCAAAAAAGAACTAAAATATAATATATTTCAACAATAAAGGATTTAAAAATTTAAAGAAATTGTTTTATGAAAGTGTTTTAAAATATCTGAAATTGAAAGTTTTTTTTTCAAAATCAGGTTTATTTCATAAAGCCGTGCAAATATTTTGAATCAAATACCAAGGCAGCAATAAGGTTTGTTTTCACCATTTTCGCTAAATCAAAACTCAGATCGAGGATTAACAAAATAAATATATACAATGCAATATCGATTAGTCTATTATACTATAATGTACAACTGTGGAGTTTAAGATACATTGATAGAGTTCAAACCGAAAGCTTCAATTTTTATAGTCATAAATTCTTTCTAAATAAGAATTCGTCTTTTTTGGTAATGCGATTAAAATTTATTGCTCTTTATTACTCCGTTACGATGTTAAAATTGTCTTGGATGCTAATGTTGAAAATGAAAACTGATAGATTTTTTATAAGGTGTTTTAATAAATTGAAGGAAATATACAATGATAGCAAAGCGGATCACAAATTAAAATGGCTGAATCTGCAACAAACTCTGTTGTACAATGTAAATAAACCGTCTATTCTGAAATTAAAAGATCCAGATTTATTCCAGGTAGAGATAAAAGCGACATGAAGGGGCGTGATTAACAAAAATTGATTGCTTCAACTAGGTAGAGCCAATTGTATTCCACTACATATACACAGAAATTGAAAAAACATCAGTCTTACCTCGAATTATATGTTAGTTATATTGTTTTGTTTGTAGTCACACGTGATTACCTATGGCTGCTGTTTTAAGAGGATGTCGTCATTTTAACTCAATGAAATGTTGTTTATTTTTACTTTATTAATTGCAACATGCCCTATATTAATCTATCACGATTATTGCTGCCAACACTATTTAAATTGGCTAAACAAATATAAACTGGATTTTCTCGAGAACAAATAAAAAATATTCATTCAAAATGTGTTTCTCATACCTTGTTATCTGGTTATTTTCTTAGCCCTGATGAAGGCCTGAACTTCAGGTCGAAATGTCGGCATATGTAAAAAATAAATATTAAAATTTATTTTTGCCTTCCTTTTTTGACTGACCACCCCAACTATTCTTCTCTTCGATAAAAAAAATATGATGATAAAAATATCAAAATGCTTATAAGAAACGTAGTGACCTAGTAGATTGAGTGACTTCCCAAAGAAACCGGTTTTTAAATTCTTGTGAGGACAAGCAATTAAAGTACGTTTCCAAACTGAAAACCTTGGTCTGAAATTCACCTAGTCGTAAGAGAGTCCCTGTCATGGAAACTTGTTCCGTTCTTATTTTATTTTTTTAAATTGAAGGAAAGAAAAAAAAAATCAAATGCACAGATAAGGACATCCAATCTTGTTTTAATCTAATTTAATCTTGTTTTGAATAATACTAAATACGTAAAAAGAATATTAGTAGGATCTTTATATATTGCATATATCGTCCTTAACAAACGGACTTTATTTAATAATAGCAGTTTTGTGATTGAAAAATAAATCAACCTGTACAATTTGAGGAAAACGATAACCGACACCAGTTTTTTGTCCCTAAACCTAAAACAACAACAACAAACGGGCTTTCAATAATGCAAAATGCCAGTTGATTTGCTAATGTTTGGATTTATGGTGCAACATTTGTAATGGACCGTGAAAGATGAGTGCCCAATCAGCCAAAACATTACAAATCCTGCAGAGCGAAGAGATATCAAATCAAAGTAAAACCGATTACACACACAAAGAACAATCTCGCAAAAAGTTATGGTTGTGCATTTTATGCATATATTAGACGTAAGATATAAATCAACAAACGTTTTAGACATTTACTCAAGAATCAACTATTTAAAATTGCAATAACCAAAAATTAATAATTAATACTGAACTTCACATTTCCTTAAGCATTCTCTAAACATTTGAAATAATTATACAATCATAGGTCAGCAATTTTCTTATCAAGTCTTTCCTTTCCACATTTAACGCATCCGACCGATAAAATTCGTAAAATTTCATTAATTTAATTGGAGAAGGGGTGGACTTGGGATTCAGGAAGACTATTATAATTCTTTACAAAAACAAGAGGAATGTGCTCAGGACATGCAACATGGCATACAAAAAATTTCAAACCACTGGAGGAATCGGGCAAAGTTGCAGCCTTAATCCGTCCTTTTTTATAGTGGTATTGAAAAGAGCCCTGAGAGAAGCCCAACAGGAAATGAGATCTTTTCATTTTGGCTATTGAAGAATGCTTCCTACCCAGTTCACTATGCTGGCCTGTGCAGATGACCTAGTAGTCTTTGGCAATAATGGAAAGAACCTACAGTTTAACTTGCACTTTCAAAGATATCGACTAAGAGAAATAAGCATTGAGGCAAATTTAACAAAGACAAAAATCATGCTTATCGGAAGAAGGACCATCCAGTTATTAGACTGGATAGAACACAAATTGCACAAGTAAGCGACTTCAACATACTTGGGAGCCCACTTGAATGAGATTCGCGTGGTAGACGAAAATATAAGAGTTACTTTATTAATTAAGAAAATTAAGGCAGCCGAAAAATGCTTTATTGCTATAAAAAAAAAAGGCTTTTTGGGAAGAAAAGACGTTTCTCCCAATTCTGACATATTCAAAAGAGTCTGGACCCTAATAAGAAAACATAAGAGCGAACTACAAACGATGGAGAACCTAAGACAAGGAGAGACCGAGTGAGAAATACCACTGTCCGATCCAAGCTGGTCTGCAGGATGCAAAGGAAAAAATAGAACAACTGTTCTATTACCAGCTAAGGTGGTTAGGACTCTTGGATGCTACAGAACCTAATCTGTCAAGGCTCAATTATGGGACGCAGGTGGGAAGTAAAAGATCTAGAGGGCGACTTAGGAAGACCTGAGAAAGTGGAATAAAGGAGGCCTTTGACTGAAGAGGATTGGATTGATCGAAATGAAAGAAATTGGTACTGGTGGATCAAGCCTATATCCATAGCCAAAGTGTGGATAGACGGAAGCCTCACACTGCTTAGCGATAGACAAGGATGGATTAAGTAAGTAATTTAAATATTAGCATTTAATTAAAATTACTTGCTCTAATAATAAGGAGGTAGAATCCAAATAATTCTGTTTTATATTTAAACTAAATAATATGCGATTAGTATATTCCTGAAACTTAGGTTTCCCACAGAAAGAATTAAAGTGGACGTATTTTTAATTGTTCTTATCCAAGTGTAACATGTAACGGATATTCGACAGCATTATGGGGGTAACCTTACTTATAAACTAAAAAAGAATATTTTTTTCGATCTCGTGGACAGAAATTTATGAAGTTACAAACTTACTTGGGCACGGCTTCTCTAGAAAACTTGAAGTTAGTCCTTTACGAAACAGGAACTTGTTTCAGGAAATTGGAAACGTAGAATAAGGGGTACACGGAAAGGGGTTTCATGGCGCAAGTTGCGCCATCAAAATTTTCAAGTGGGCATATTTTGACAGTTTTTGAGGGGAGCGCATTTCGACTGGTTATGAATTTTCGGATTGAAAAGTTTCAGACCAGAGGAACAAGAGGAATACTTGGAACAGTGGAAGAGACCGCAGTAAGGGAAATTGTTATGATCATTCTAATTTTAAGTTCGCTTGTTCGGTTTTCAAGAAAAAGTGAGCAATAAAATATCCTGGCAAGATGGTGTAGGTTTTAGCACAATCGACCTTGCGGGGATGGGCACCCCTGTAAAGAAGTGAATCTTATTTTCGGAATAATCTTATCCCCCGAAAAGTACAAATTTTCTTTGTTTCATGGCAGGCAATTTTGTTTTTATTTTCCCGTCTGCTGCGTTCATAAATAAATCATAAGATTTTTCGACCTATCACAGTTGGAAAATACAGTTATACAGCTATCGTATATGAAGCGTGGACTTTATATTTAGGGATTGTCTCTTCGCTATGATTGGCATTAGAAATGAGAATCTTACCGAAAAATTAATGGCATGTCAGAATTTCTTATAGCATATATGTATAGACGAATTTCCATTCAAATTTCAGCTTTATTATTTTAAGCATTATCATTTTTGAGATGCAATACAAAATTCTTTCGACATGCGGTCCGGATTCTGTAGGACATTTGTAAAAAACAAACTTCTTTTTCATTGTAAATAATTTTGTTATATTTCTAAGTGAGTACTTACACTGATCCAGCCGTACAGTTTATGTTTTATGTGAAGAAGTAATTTTGTTTTTTAATCATTTAGGAGCACGATTTTTTTTTCAATCCTAGTCTACAGCATAAGGGGTCACTGCCATTCAGAATTTCAGCATAATAGACGTTGTAATTTTTGAAATATAACAATAAATAATTTAGCCTTATATATCTTTCTTTTATATATAATAGGGTTTATTTATAACAATAATAATTTTAAAATGTATTTCATTAGTTTTATAGCTATACGGCGCAATAAATGTGAAGCCAATTTAGGTTCCTTGATGATGAATAGTGAATTTGTGTTGAGACAAACAATTTGTCCGAAATGTCCGACAATAAGCGAAATAGAAGGGATGAAATGGCGCAAGTTGTGCCATCCATAGTTTTGAGAAAGACTCATTTTTACAGGTTTATGAATTTTTGTGGAAACCATTTACACAGGAGAATTTTCAAACCGGAGGGAACAAAAGGAAAAAACATGTAACAGATTACAGTAATGTAATTCTAAATGAAATACGATATCTATAAATACTGTTCTACTCTTTATATTTTAATAAGAGAGGGAAAATAAAATTTAATGGGAGGGGATGGCATGGGCCATCGTCCTTTGGAGGGCTGGGCACCCCTGCAGAACCGGATTTTGGTCTGAATCTCGCTGAATTTGCTACAACAACTTCGTAACTAGTGATTTTTGAGTTAATATCACAAAGAAGTTATCAATATTTGGAACATTTAACCAAGAGAGTGTCTTTTTTTATATTTAAATATAATTTATATATTTTTTTATTTCGTACTATAGTTTCACAGACATTAATAAAATATTTAAAAGTCAAAAGAACATATAGTAATTCGTAATTTTCGAGTTACAGTATGTAGTATCAAAGTTATATAATAATTATTATCGAGTGTTTTTATAATCCTCTTTTTCAAAACCTACTAACAAGGTCGCACTCAGTGGGTCACCGAATTATTTTTTTCCTGATTCGAAATTCAACATTATTGATCCGGAGTTCGTTCCAAATAGGCTCGAGCAGCCGAAGAAAATTTATAAAAATATTAGACGTTAGTTTGTTTTTATAATGTTTTACTTCTATTATTCTATACATAAAACCAAACATATAACTACATATTGTCTTGATTTGAAATCGCGAAAGTACAGGAGGTTTTTATTATTATTTTTTTTCCTAAAGTTTACGCAGCGAACGTAACATTTTCTATGTTTTTTTTTCTATTTTTATAATGAAACACTTTCTCTAAATTAAAAATAAATTTCGTTAAATTAAATCGTAAAATTAAAAATAATCTTTAGTTTTACGATTAATATGATGTTTCTATTATATACTCTTCTCAATACATTTCCATTCTATCATGTTACTCTTAAAATGCACTTAAACTTTTTCTGATTTGTTGTTGATGTTGAGTTGTTGTTTTTATTTATTGATCAAGGAGGAAAATTTTCAGTAAATTTTAATGAGGTTAAATATTTTGACGGCCAAAAAATTGTATACCTTAGCCAATTTCAATATAGAGCATTAACAATTAAAACCACAATCACGCAAAAAAAAAAAAAAAAAAATACTAAGGAATTCGAAATTGGTATCAAAACTTATTGCCTCAGAGTACATTACATATTATATTTATATATACACATGAATATAATATAATAAGTCTCAGAGATATAGATTATATATTTTAAAAGACAACGACCCAAATTTAATCTTAAATTATATTCAATATATATATATATATAACAATAATCTATATTCCAAATATAAACACTTTTAAATTGATTATTCACATTGATGTTTCCATTTGAAATGCGCACTTCACAAAAATTAAATCGAAATCAAATGATTTCCAAAATTAACTAACCTTTTTTCCTTTCAGCGAACGATGATTGACAGCTTATACCAAATTACCCCACTACTTGGATGTTGAGTTAGGTGTGATGTTATAGGAGCGTTCACAAACACTGATCTGTTTCAAGGCCTACTGCTGTTACAAGGACGATGTGAGTCTAGTTTTCTGGGGGAAGGACCCCCGCAAGAAGGAAAGAGTGGGTTCCTGAGTCCATGGTACAGCGGTCCAGGGTGTTTACGGAGCCCTTGTAAAGTTGATCCGGTTTGCATTGGAGAATCTTTATTTTTTTTTCTTTAATTATTTGAATCCTTTATATTATTGTAAATTGCAAAAATATATTTTTATTTTATTTAAACAAACACATAAGTTTGGCAAACTTGAAATTTGACATCTGCAAAGTTTTGCAAAAAGCAAATCGGTGTACATTACATTACATACGTGTAGGGATTAAGTTAATAAATCTTTTGGCAACCGCCTCAAAAGTATTCGGAGTTGAGTGTATGGGTTCGTGAAGGAAATAAATGAATGGGCTAATGGGTTCGTGTTGTAAAATAGTCAGACCCAGGTGGTAGTATTTATGGTATTGTATTTGTATTGTAGTCAGACCCAGGTGGTAGTATTTATGGTATTGTATTTGTATTGTAGTCAGACCCAGGTGATAGTATTTATGGTATTGCGCTGCACTATCTAAAAGTCTGAGACCGTTCGGATGTTCATATGTTTGGGTATCTAGTCATTTGTTACATAAAATGGTGCATCTACTGGTTTTCTCAAAACCTTTGATTGCAATGTTTGAAGTTTCCGCAGTGCTCTATCCCGACAGTCCATTAAAGGTTTTATGATTAATTTTAAGATGTTAAGTTTGTTAGTTGAGGATAACTTGGAGCGCCTACCAAGTATCCTGGATAATAATCCATATCGCCTCTTTAGTTGTTTTGTGTTTAGGGTAGTATGGGTCCTTCATGTCACTCTCTTGTACAAGTTATGCGATTAAATGCCAATAAACCTTCTGGTTGTCTAAATTTCTATCGTCTTAATAGCCTTCTTTCTCCATTTTCCAAATTATTTGAAAAAAATCTTCATCCTCTAAATTCTCTTGACATATTGAAAGCTATTCTAAATCAACAGTTCGGCTTCAGAAAATGTTCATCAGAACAACAATGTCATCGATTAGTATATTACAGTTCTTCAGAGCCAAAAATTATTGACCTGACTTTTTCCTTAACATTAGTCAAGCTTTTGATATGATGTGCCATGAAGAATTGCTTTCCAAAATCAATATTATATTTCACTCGACTAACTTTTAAGTATTACTTTCTTACTCAACCTTTATTTATTTATTTATTGAAGCCTTTCAGTGCCGTTGAGGCAATACGATTTTGCAGAAACGAGTGTTACGCGTTAATGACTCCACCATTACGCACAACTTCCTACTCCTGCATGAAACTCAAATCAGCTTGCTGTTTGCTATCATCTGTGTGCTCTTGTGTTACTTGTCCCGCTCCTCCTCCTCGTCCCGGTTGCCTTACAAGAGCTGTTCTTTTTCTTAAGAAGTTAAAATGTACTGGACCTATTGTTTCTTTATGAATAATTGAGCATTACAAGTTATCATTTTTACCTATTGCATTACCTACTGTCGAGTAACAGCAAAACAAAATTATAAACATCATGATCTCATTAAAAAGAGCGTGAATTAATCTTCAAATGGATTTCTGGAGAAAACCAGATTATCAGACCGCTGCCTTTCCTCATTCATAATAGTATCTACTATTTTATTTATTTAAAAAAAATTATCAAGTATCACAAATATTATTGAAAATATTTGTAGTGCAATAAGAATAATCCTTTATGACAGCGTTCCCTATTGCGTCGAAAATGATTTCAGGAAAAAAAATTAAAGATAATAATTCTCTTAATCATTTTAGATTTAAGTTATTCACTTACCTACATGATTGTTAGATTGGGGTTTTACCCATATGTAGGGTTTGTTCTAGCTTTTAGTTTTATTGTTTTTAGAATATAAACATTTGTTTAGGTTTTTCTCTAGATTGAATTATATTAACGTAAAAACATTGAATAAAGTTATTAAATTGAGTGTTTTTATTATTACCGTTGAACAAACCTTTTTTATTATCCCTTCCCTACACAAGATGTCTCATTTATTAATGGCCAAACTTAGGAGAGTGATTTTAGGCAAAATTTACAACAAAAAAGTTCATTTGATGCATGGACCGATTTCGAACAAAAAAGGAGTGAGAACCAATTTTGTGTGATTACGTTTTTTATTGAATAAAAATGGATTTCTCAATAATTATTCAAGATAATTAAACTATAAATACACCATCGTAAATTAGACAATATTTTTTTAAAGAAAACAGTGATTACATTTACTAAAGTCGATGATGAGATTTCCAGGAGGTCTAAAATGGCTGATGTACTACTGCAGTACCCATACACGAGCAGCATATATCAGTGTAGCGGCCGTATTTTAAATCCGAGTTTTCAACTAGAAAACACGTTTTGAGGTCACTTAAGTCCAAATAACCAAATATCTCAAAATATATTTGAAAATAAAAACCAAATTGTGCTATAACTTGTAGTGTTTTTATTTTTGATTTCACTTACCAATATATGAAATATATAGTAAGGAAGATATTGTGATCGTGAAATATTTCAAATCTGAGTTTTCAACGGAAATGCACGTTTTGAGGTCCTCTGAGTCCAAATTACCAATTATCGCAAAATGGTCGGTGCGTTAGCATGTGTTCATGCGAACAATCAACCACAAAACGAAACTTTTTACGAAACTGAAAATACATAGTTAAGTTAAGTATATGGCTAGGATATCACCGCAACTTTTTCCTCATAATCAGCTAACCGGAAGTGCCACATTAAAACATCATTTTTACAATTCGCTTAACAACGGCTCTAACGATTTTGATTAAATTCTGTGTATCAATGTATAATTAAGTGGTACTTATTATAATTTAGATCTTATCTCCCATTGATGTCGCTTAACAGGGCTTAAATGCCCAGTTCATATAGTTTAAAATTATATAAACTATATTTTAAAATAAACCTATAATTCGAGTTAATTAAATAATTAACCATTTCTCAATTTTAGTAGTTATAAAATAAGGCAAAATATAAATTTTGATAATATAATAAAAGAGAAAAAAGGAAAAATATTTATTTAGGCCGAAAATGAATCTCCTGCAATAATAGTCAGAAGGTATACTTTTAATATATCGTTGGAAAGCGCAGAATTAAAATATATATAATATAGAAAGAGTAGAAGGAATTAAGAAATTTCCTAAATTTTTTAACTAAATGAAAACATTAAAAATTATTTTGAATTTTGAAACAAGTATTTAAAACCCACTGAATTAAGTCAATGACATTGTTTAAAAAACTATTTCAATGTACTTGTGTAAAAGAAAAAGTGAAATATAAAAATATTTTATGGATGTGTAAAACAATTATTTATAACCTTAAATACATTTACTGTATTGTAGTTCAAGAATTCTAGATCCGATATTACGTTTAAATATTTAGGCATCCATCGTCCGTTTATTCCTAAAAAATCATCATGTAACCTTTTAGAAAATTAAATTAGTGAATAATTAGTGTGGAAACTTTTGATCTATCTGTGGTAGGCAATGAAAATCTTGTTACTTCATTTTAGTAAACTTTACAATGGAAAATAAGAGTCTAATAATTAATATTAATTTATCGGTTAAATATGCAAATGTACTTTCAAATCTCTCTTGGAATATATGGTTCAGAGACAGGAGTTTGCAAAAATAGTATGGTTTACAAAAACAGATGGAGATGTGATTCTTATTGCCTACCGTCAATATAATAAATAGGGTTTTTATTATTTTAATGGTCTTAATGATTTGTTAGCTGCAAGCTTTAAGATTTAGTTCCGTTAAAAATTCACTTCAAAAATGTAGTGATTCCCTAACATTGCCAGAAAATAATTTCTATTCAAAGTAAAGCGGTAAGTGAAAGTTGTATGTGATTCTCGCACCAGATTTTTACTATTTATTCTCATCCTATATAAGAGGGCTAATTTTGATTACAATGATGAAAAATAAGGATAAAGCATTGAGCATTGGCCAAGAAATTATACCAACATTACTACACTACTCTACCACTGACAAAAGAAGATCTGGTTGGCGTAGACCAAGTGTTATCACCAAACCATCTGTTGCCATTATCAAATCTATTACTCCACCTCAAATAATTGATTTATAAAAGCGTTTTAAGAACAGTCTTCCTTCATGGAAGGAACTGAATCCTGAAGGGGTACATTACTAAATTGATTTTAAGCTCTATTCTGATTGTTTAGCTTTTGCACCTTATCAAAATTTCGTTATAAATATTTATTTTACACATTCTGTAGTGAAAATATTTCTGTTTGTAGCACTACATTCATCTCTATTAATCGTTAAAATATAACAATAACAATTTTTGAAAAATATTAGATATATAATTGCGACGCAACTTATTACCGACATATACATCCATTCCATTCTTCAAGGACTTTTATAAAAGTCAATAATTCGAACAATTTTCGTCGTGTTGATTATTTTTCTGTAATATTGTTTTTTGTTTGATACCATTTGGGCGATAAAGTGTCTTAGTGCTAATTCCTCTATTTCCCAGTTATTTTAATATTATTTAAAATTAAAAATAAGTTAAATAAATAAGATTAAAAAAAGAGTGCTTTAGGCCATACTATAGAAGAGAAAAGATAACATCAACAAGGCGAGATTGATAATATGAAATATAAATAATAAATAATAGCTTATTATAAAGAAGATGAAATGCTGAACATTTCCCAGCCTTACTGTACACAGGAGTGGTTTTTAGTATCTGAAATATTTTAATCCATATGTTCAACTAAACTGTTTATCAATTGGTTTCGACACTAATTTTTCCTTTTCGCATCTATAACTCGGCGTCGCGTTAAGATACAATTTTGAATTATATTTGATAAAATATTACAGAAAGGATGAAATGCTGAACAATTTCTTCACTAACAGTATGCAGGTCCGATTTTTTTGTTTCTGAAATATTTTAATCCAAATGTAAAAACATTTAAATTAATCGACTCAAGCCGACTTTACCCGAGCGATAACACTTCGGAAATCTGACGGATATATCTAATTCACTCCCCACAAAAAATTACAGAACGCGCCTAAAGAAGTTTTTGATATAAAGGCAAATCATAATATGTCTATGCATCCGGAAGCAGAAGTAACAGATAGAACGATGAAACCTATATGTCATCTGGGTACCAACACAATCCCTGCTATGTGTTATGCAGATCACATAGATTGAAACCGACAAACACAGAATCAAATCAGTTTCTTATTTTTTTTTTTCAACCTCTCGCAAAAATACAAAGCTTCCCTATCTTTGGTTGAGTGAAGAAGAAAAAAGTAACAATATTACATAATAAAGATACATTTGAAGGTCTAAAAAAGATTTTAAACCACTTATCAAAAATTGGAGCAAATACAAGCTGAAATGATTTTCCCCCACTAATTCCTTCCACCCGTAAATGAAAGCGTCACGTTAAGGATAGTTTTCCTTGCTGAGGAAAATCGTCATCCGTGATACGCAGAGTACAGATTCGGTCAGTAATTTAACTCTTATTACCTGAAATGCTTTGCAGATGGTGACGACCATTTCAGGAACGCCATTATTTTCATAATAGGAAAATAAGAGTTTAATATCCTTCCCTATGACATGGAGAATAGCCGAAACCTTCCATGTCCTGTGATGAATTGCGATACTCAGTAACCAGGGAGTACTCATTGGGCTTCTAACCCTTAATTGACGGTAAGGAAGTATTTTCTCAAGTTACAGAAACTTTCTTAAAAACATTCTGCTTAGTCTTTTCTTCTCGATAACCCGAGGCCTAAAAGGCTCGAGAAGGCGCCTCTAATAGGATTTATCCTAGGGTTACCATACTTCTAAAGTAATCCAAATGAGGAGTAATCCTGAATCTTCTATCGATCTTGCTTCAAGATAGGTATCTTTCTCTACTTCCGCTCTCGATTTTATTGTTGCTTCTTGTAGACTAATGACAATAAGTCCTAAAGTAGTATTGATTGGGTTCTGGTACCTGCCATTATTTTCCTCTCGCACTATCCACCAACAAGATTGGCACAAATTCCTGCTGTTCCTTTCGGATCGGTTGGCTCTCCTATTGGACTCCGTCACTGTGACAAAATCAAAATTATTTTTTTCGAACTTAATGCGGCTGTTAATGATAGATATTCCCCGCCTAAGCACTATACCAAAGGTAGGAAACCTTATTATTATTAGAGGCCGTAGTAAGTTTAGGTAATTTTATGTATCTAATTTTATTTAGAACTAAGTACATATACTAATATTCAACTTAATTTTCGTAATCTCGTAAACTAATTATAATTTATTCTAGCGCAAGATTAATAAATATAGGGCAAAAATGTTTGGAGGCCGCAGGCTCCACATCTGTGTACTATACAGTCTGCCGTTTTATTTTTTACATCATCTAGGCTTTATATTATTTATTGGAAAGAAGGGGCTTGTTTTCTTGGAAGGAGAAAATAATACAATCAATCTTTTTGTGATTAACTGTAATATTTAGCCCTTCCGGTTTCTTTGTGATTTATTTTGCCCTCTTTGCGTTTAAAAAAATGGCGTATATCACAATATAATCGGTGTAAGAAATGTGTACTTATACCCGATAGGATCCCAGTGCTAGATTAGATTTGTGTATTAACGAACATATGTCTGTCATTTTGTGACATTAGTCAATCCGAAATCAAATTAAGTACCGTTAATTTTTTGTTTATTTTGTTCTATTCAATATTAAATAGTTGACCGTTGGATTATAAAGGAAGGAGATGGTCCGGGTTGGCTGTCATAAATAGGCTAAATAGAGGCAAAACTATTTTAGTAAAAGCCAACGTTTCGACCCGACTTTGCAGGTCTTCTTCAGGACTAGAACGGACAAGATACAAAAAGATATAGAGAATTGTGGAAGTTAGGTAATATTTACACAAAAAATTATAACCAATGTGAATAAGCTTATTCAAATTATAAACAGTAAGTACATTAAAATATAATCAGAATAAGCTAAGTAACAAGATCCTAAACTGAAGTAAATAGATGGTAACAATTGTTGTAGTGTAATATATAATATATGCAAATGTGAATATACTTCTAAAGATATACAGGAGAGATTGAAAGAAAAGGAAAAAGGATATAATATGAAATAATAGACATAAAGGAATGTGGATTATAATTATTCATATTTGTTTGCTCCCTATACTTCTAAATTAGTTCTGCAATGTATGGTCTCTTATTTCTATATTTATATTAGACTTCTATGTACGTTTTATTCTTCCATTTTTGTTTTTATTCACATTGTACTCTTATCTATAATCCCTTAATTCTATTTTATATGTGTATGTATATATTTATATTTTTTTATTTCATAGATATAGTATTTTTCACTTGTATCCATCCATATTACAAATTTTAGATACTGTAATTTTCTATGTTTTTCCTATTACCTAAACAGGTCAGGAAATTCTCCAATACCTACCCTTACCCTGATTTTCCAGTTCTATGTGAAACTCCTAGATGGACACACCTGTAAGTATCTGTTTTTATTCTTCTAATGTTAATCCAAACCATTGCTCCTGCAATTGAACTGCGGAATCCCAATTTTTAGCACCGATGGTATTGGACTTCCCGCGTTGTTTAATGTTATTAAGGAGGTTTTGTCAAACAAATCTTTATTTATTTATTTGAAATACTACTTGCTTTTTTTTTTTTGCTTTTTTTTTAAATATGGTCCAAAGTCGCATATTATCTTGGAATAACCTATTAATAAATAATTAAAAATAAAATCTATGAAACAATTTCAATAGATTATATTATGGAAGTACAATAGATACTTTCTAAGAAAGATGTGCTTAGTGAAACAACTAGCAATTTCAAGATAAGGCTGCTTCAGATTCTCAGAAGTCATCTAAATGATGAAAACAAAATTCATGCCATTAATACATGGGCGATATCATTGGTAGCATACAGTTTTGTTGTCATGAAATGGTCAACTATTAAACTTCAAGAAATGGACTGCCTGGTGCGTTCAGTGATGACAGATGCTAAAATTCATCACTCAAAGACATTCATGGCAAGACTCTATTTGCCAAGAAAAGAAGGAGGCAAGACTCTTGTGGAATACAAGAAATCTCTCTAAAGGAATACTTTATGACAAATGCGTCTCAAATTCAACCTGGATGAAAGAATTAAACGAAGTTTGTAACTTTACCCTTTGTAAACTTACCCTTAATTTTGGCAATCCAATTTGACCTGAAAAAGAGAGAAATGTCGACTATTACAAAACCATATGGAAGGAGAAGGAATTACATGGCAGATTTTATCACCAATTCACGGACCGGGGATTGTTTATGAGTTCTCAGTTGAACGGTTAAAGACAGGGCATATACCTGGCGAGACCGAAAGGTTTTTTCTAGCTGTTCAGAATCAGGTTATCACAACCAGGGCTGATAAGAAACATATATTGCAATATCCCTTATGTTTTTTAACTAATAATATAATCTCAGAAGATCACTTCATACTGTAGCAATACTTCCAAAGTAAATGAGAGATTGTTAAATAATAAACAAAATTATAATAATATTGATTTATTAACCTGAAATTTATAATTATTTTATCTCAAGGTATGGTTTATTGACAATCATATCAAAAGACTCAGACAGTCTCACATTAACTAAACTAAACGCTATTTGATTTTAAATAACGTCAAGTATGAATTGGCAAGCTAACTTTTTTCTATAAACACTGTTTCTTCCTTTGTGTCACTCAATTCATTTGTCTTCAAACACTTTCCAATACTCTACCAAATACACCTTCCAGAATGGTGACACTTTCATCTACTCAACTCAAGCTCCCTAGGAGATCCTCACTCTAGTAATTTCAAACAACTTGTGTCCCTGCCAAAAAACTGGGTGAGGGCACTGAATTTAAATTCCACTCCGGCACCAGGACATGAACTTCGGTTATCTGGTTGCCGGGGAACTCACGATGCTGTGCACACGCGTTTGCCCATTCAACCACCCCGCCCTTGCCAAAAAACCAACTGCTTGCCAGAACAAAAATCGTATGTCCCTCCCCTCTTTGGCCTTTTTTGGGGGGGAGAAGCTACAGAGCAGTCATTCTCTTTTTCCTAAACTAGTGAAACTATTCAAATTTAAACATCCCCTGACATTAGCAGAACTTTTTTTTCTCCCTACCGTTCCATTTCTGGCATGGGATTCAGTGACAGTAGGGTAGTGAGCATGGGATTTGCGCTTGCTACAGCCACCAATAAACTCTATTTATTTAATTTACTCATCTTTATTTATTACTTTGACTTTTACATGCTTATACCACACTTTATTTATGCAATAAAATGTTAGGTAACATGTGGTGCAGCTCAGCGTGTGGTTTTTTATGGTTTGTCTAGCTGGACCCTCCCCCCTGCCACCTCCCACCGTCTTTTTTTTGTTAACCCTTCCTGGCATTTTTGCCATATGGGGTGTTAACAGTGCGTTGACACGTTGGGGTATTTACCACTACTGCTGCCAATATTCTTTATACTAATGCTATTTATTTTATTTTATTGTCACTGCGGTGCGGTGACAATAAAATAAAATAATTTTGCATCGCATAACGGTGCACGGGTGTGCGCCTTACTGTTGGGACCGCACCTTAGTCTCCAGCTGGTTGCTTATCTTGGCCTCTTGGGTAGTTTCCTCCAACAGTCCCTATTGAGAAGTGTGTAGGTTCCACCTTTCGCCTCCATTTTCCCACGAACTCTACGAAGTGGGGGTATTTATCTTCCTCCATCAGTCGAGGAAGATAATCTTTGTCTAGGGTGTACAATCCCGTCCTCGGCATCAATATGCCTCTGGCTTGCTCCATCGCGGTGCATGATATAACCACGTGCTCAGCCGTATCAGAGGCACCGCAGTCGGGACATGAGGGATCGATGTTCTTCCCATGCTTCCTGAGTTTGTCTCTAAATCCCCCATGTCCCGTCAGGATCTGTGAGGTCCAGTAGTCCGGCTCGACCCAATGAGCTTCCAATCTGGAATGAACGGTGGGGAAGTATTTTCTCAAGGTGGCTCCATTCTCACTTGCAATCCACCGCCCATTCCACTCCTCTATTGTCGCCTCTCGGACTATGCCACTCCATCTTCCTGGATCCTCACGGAGCCTCCGTTTAAGCCCCTCTGGGAGTGCCTCCAGTCCCTGCCTCTTTAGGTCATTCCTCCAAGCGTCCTCATGAAGGACGAGGTCCAGAGGCAACTCCCCGGCTAGCACTTGCATCGCTTCGTGGGTCACAGTTCTGTAAGTCCTAGTCGTCCTCATCAGGGCGAGCCTTTGGATGGTGGCCATCTTCTTTTTCTGCACCTGATTCAGGCGACGGCTCCACGCTGGGGATGCATTCCTCAGTATACCCAGCACAACTCCCTTATAGATGATTCTTTTCGCTGGGTATCTGAGGTCCCAAAAAGCGCCCCTTCCACCTACCCGTGCAAGGCCATTTAGGGACAGGGCCACTCTACTCCGTAGGTACTCTATATTAAATCTCACGCCTAAGTAGGTGATCTCGTCACCTAGGCGGACTCTATCTCCTCCTACTCTGAGACTAATAGGGTGGGACCCTATTATCCTGTCCGTAGAACCCTTCAACAGTATGGCCTGGGTCTTTGCCGCCGCCATCTTCATTTTCTTCGTTGCACACCATTCTTCTTCTGCATCTTTCTCCTTCCGCCACCAATCTTGCTATTCGCTGCTATTATGGCAGCCAGGTCATCAACGTAGGCAATGGCACCGAAGCCCGCTGCCTCCAATTCCCCCCAGCAACTGGTCAAATACTAACTTCCACAGAGCCGTGCCCAGGACTGAGCCTTGTGGACATCCTCTTTCTATTTTCTGCTCTACCTCATAGAAGGTACCCCGTATCCTAGCTTTCCTATCGCT
The DNA here is from genome assembly GCA_928085145.1 of Nezara viridula. Taxonomy (NCBI): domain Eukaryota; kingdom Metazoa; phylum Arthropoda; class Insecta; order Hemiptera; family Pentatomidae; genus Nezara; species Nezara viridula. The sequence goes on from OV725077.1 coordinate 177,460,455, forward strand.
GAGGTACCCCCTAATGAGGGAGTACAAGTTGGTGGAGGCGTCGAACTGTTGGAGGTGCTGGAGTACGTAGGGCTACCATACGCTATCAAAGGCGGAAGATATGTCGAAGAGGACCATCATGACATATTTCTCCGCCTTGTCATCAACCTCCCTGCGTAATCTCGTTAGGGCATCTGCGGTGCAGCGCCCCTTCGTGGGTCCGTATTGCCTCGGGTGACTCGCTGCCAGCAGGACTGGAGCCAGACTCTTTATAATGAGGTGCTTCAGGGCCTTGCTCATTCCAGGGAGGAGGCATATGGGTCTGTAGGTTTTTGCTAGCTGCTTGTCCTTGCCTCCCCCCTTGAATAGTAGTCTCATGTAGGCGATCTTCCATTGAGTTGGGAAGTGCCCTCTATCCAAGCATTCATTATCTCAAGTAATTCTTCTTCAATATAGGGAGCACTCTTCTTTAAGATCGCCGCATCGATGGTGTCGAGTCCCGCAGCTCTTCCTAACCTTTGTCTGTCTATTGCCATCCGCAGGTCCCACACGTCCCATGGTGGAATGAACTCCGTGCCAGGCAGATACTCCGTAGTTTGCCTCAGAACCTCATCCTCTTCGTTGTCCTGGGACGGGTCATCCCGTATATTGTTTGTCCTTGGGAGCTCCTTTCACCTCTAATTTGGACCTCTTAGTCCTGGCCAACCTAGCTACTAGACCTTTCTCTCCTATAGTCTTCCACTTTATGAGTTTCATGGCCTGGTTAGACAACTTGGTTTTGACCAGAACGGCCTTGCCAGCATGAGTGACTTTCACTCTTTCCACCTGGACGCCTGCCCCTGTGAGCTCCTGTTCGCTCGGGAGCTGCTTCCATATCTCTGTAGGGTTCCAGTCGTCTACAGCACCTTTAATGGTTACATAAGCAGGAGCCTCGTTCGACCCGCCTACTGTCCCGCTGGTGCTTACGTTTTTAAGCATATCCGATTAACTCCATTGCTTGCTTACCTCCTTCTGAGATTCCATGGTCTTCTCCTTGTTTGCCTTCCTCGTGGCTTTTTTTCTCTCCTTGCATGGGATGATGAAATCCTGCTGGTCATCCGCCCTCAAACCCTCCCTCACATCTATTAAATCCTTCTTCTGCAATTCGATGTTCGTTCCAGGAAGTAACTTCTCTTCCTCCGAGTCGACATCAGATGTGACAAGGTTCCTTCCCCTGGCAATCCTGATATTCTTAATTCTGTGGGCCATGGGGAGCGGCATACATCTTGTCACCGGCGTACTCTTTTCTGTACCTCTCACGTCATCTCCTTTCCCTTTATTCATTGCATCACCTTGTTTTATTTCCTGTTCGTTTTCCTCCTTCGCTTTTAGGATGTCCACCGAGATGTGAATGTCTTTCAATCTCTTCTATAAATTTGGTAACAGCCTCCATCCCAACAATTATGTTTGTCAATTCTCTTATTTGGGCATTGATGTGTTTTTGTCTGTCTTTTGTCAGATTTGTCTTGCCTAGCTATTCTTTTAGTCTATCCTGAATATCCTCCGCCTTTTTAATAGGACATTTTCCTTCTTTTCCCACCTTTTTCTGAAGGCATTTCTCTCGCCTATCTTCCTCGATGACTCTACCCTCTTCCTTCTGTCGGGGGGCCTCCACAACTAACTCCTTCATGGCTGACTCGATCTCATCAGTCTCCCCGGGCCTCTCGACTCCTTTACTTGTTTGTTCCTTTTCCATTTTGAGGTGATCACTAAACACCAGTGTATTAACCTAACAAGGTTAACTATTTAATTAGTTTGGAATAATTTTAAAATAATATAATAAAATAAAATAATATAATATTACCTATTATTCTACAGACTACTAATTCTTTGTTAGTATGAACTATTTTAAAATTGAAACTAACAATTGCATTATCTTAAATCGAATATAATGGGATATAATAAACTAATAACATATAGAATAAACTACTAACACATTATATATATATATATATATATATATATATATATATATATATATATATATATATATACAAGGTATACTTGTAAATGAATGATGAATGATAAATATTTTTTTTATTAAAACACTTTATTCAGAAATATTACAATTTGTCACAGTTAAGGACACTTATAATAGAATTCAGAGATTGCATTCATACCGTATATACAAAAATATAAATAAATAAAGTAATAACAAAAGAATAAGAAGAAAGAACAAAAGAGTAAAGAAAAAAAAAATATATATATACACATAAGTAAATAAAAATAGAAATAAAAGTAAAACAAACACCTTATATAAAACATACATTATTTACAATTTGCCAGGTGATCTCCGAACCAATCCTGTCCCCTCCACATGTGGAGGGAAAAGGGAGGCTTAGGAGATCCCTACGCCTCTCCCTCAGCCACTTCACTGGTATTTTAAACCAGCGGAGGATGAGTAAGAGCGCTACAGCCACAGACACTCATGACTTGAGTGGAGAAGAATGATAAATATAAAGGTATAAATAAACTCAGTGAGTACAAACCATAGATATGAAACAATATAAAAGATAAAAATCAATATAAAGGGTAAGAAATAAATATAAATAGATGTGTTGATGTTTAAATTGAAATTAACAATTGCATTATCTTAAATCGAATATAATAGAATATAATGAACTAATAGCATATAGAATAAACTAATAACACATTATATATATATATATATATACAAGATATACTTGTAATGAAAGATAGATATGAAACAATATAAAAGATAAAAATCAATATATCAATCAACATTGTGGGCTCATTTCCCATTCCACAATATGGCACCTGAATTGCTTGCCAGTGTTCTCTTATTTTGAACATTGGCTTCCTCCATACCATGCTCCGTCATGGCTAGTGTTGCTGCCAGCAGCCCCAAGGCTACTCTCTTTTGGACTCCCTCGAGAAATTCCTCATCCATGAGCTGCCTCGCCAGTGTCCTTAGAGACTCTGTGTTATCCCCTTTATACTCCCTGAGAAGACGTTCCACTTGCTCTTTCTCCGTCTCAATCATGTTCAGCCTCAAGACAGTGTCCCTCGCAACCTTGCGAGTTCTATAAAGATGCCCCTTATCTCACATTGTGTAGGTATCTCTATTTTTCCCCTGCTCAAGATACTTTCAATTCTCACTCTGGCTCCAATCGCCTCTCTCATCACCATATCCACATTAAGGGAGATAGCTTTTTTCTTCTGTTTTGCCAGGTGTGAAGCCTCGGAGACATCTTCCGCCTATGATCTTTTTGCCCCAGGGACATCCTCTGGTATCCCAGGGGACATCATCCTCTTGGACCCTTTAGGCCCCTGGCTCTCATATATAATTAACTTATATTTAACTAGCATATGGAGTATTAAAAGAATCATTTCTACCAACAGTAGAATAATAGTGTGCCCTTTGCCAGATTATATCATTGAACATTTTCTTCAAATATTTTTCATTACATTTTCTTTAATTCTTTTAATTACTTTTGTAATATATTATATTAATAAATAATATATATTCCACATATCTTGTCAGTTTATTGCAGAAACCCAGTAAGTAGTAATTAATAAAATTAAATCACTAAGTACTTTGATGTATTTTCTCTTTATGAAACATTGTGCATAATAGAATTTTTATTATTTTAATGGGCTTGATGAATTCATGCATTGACAAATACGATTGAAATTTTTAATTATGTGCTTAAAACTCCAACTCCAATAAAAGTTTACTTATTGGCTTTTTGCAATAAACAGGCAATAGATTTATTATAGACAACTTGGTTGTTGCAACATTATCTCTTAGTTATCCATTCTTTAATTTGTTGAATATTTTTCTATAATACATTTTAATGAAGATAGATATATTTTTTTTATATCTTAGTCGTAATTGTATTCGTAATTGAATATTTTTATTTAAATACAATATCATTTATTATTGCTATAAAATTATTTATTAGGTATTCTTCAGTAACATTTTCGAAATTACTTTTCTCGCTTTTACGAAATTTTTGTAATATATAATTGGTTTTTGAATCCTTTTAATAATGTTTATATTTGTGTGTGTATTCATTAAATCTATTTTATTACATATATACATTAAATATGTATGAATTTTATATTATTAGTAAATATCTTAATTTTAATATCAATGCAAAAGCATTGTTATTGTTATAGCTTTTTTTCGTAGGGATTGTTCACTCAGCATAATTAATTGAACTACTTAATTGTATAACTAAAAAAAAAATATGCATTTTTCCTTTGTTTGCAATTGGACATATTATATTCAGGGATGCATTTAAAGTGTTTTTCTGTTCCAAGTTTTGTAATCATAAACTATTTTGGACACAATTGTGGGGTAATGTTTCTGTTAATAGCTTAATATGCTTTTATTAACATATAAAGCTGTAGTTATTTACTTTTAGCGTAATTTCTTTCATTCACTGTACTTTTATATTGATAATTATTCTTCCCTCCTATGTCATTTTATATTGATAGTTATTGAATCCATTTAACTATTTTCTTTTATATATTTCCTAAAATTTATTTTTAAAATTTCAATTGTAAATTATCAAATTTTAATATTATTAGCACATAAAATTCTTAAATATAGATTTTTCATTTTAAGAATATATTTGACATATATTACTTTATAATTTTATAATATAATTCAAAATATTTGTACATTTTGTAAAACTGGAATCATTATTTTTATAAAAATTAATAGAAAAATAAAATTATCTGATTACAGATTATTTTGGTATGAACAACTTTTTCAAAAAATATTTTATTTAATTTTCTTGACCCTACTATGCCTCTTAGTTTTTAGAACCATTGTAATTTAAGTGTATTAAACTACTTATTTTATAAAATGAAATTCATGATTTTTACTTTAAAGTATAACACTATATGTTAGATTGGAGAATATATTCTTTTCCTGTAGATGTTCTGTATGGAAGAGATAAAAAGTGTTTAAGTATTTACTTACTATTATCAAATATTTATTTTTTAACTACTAATAAATTATATTAAAGGTTGATTTTTTTTATTTAATGACCATTTCTCATGATTTTCAACCAAACAGTAATGGCTGCTTATTTTGTTTAATGATATTACGACTTTTACTGAAGCTTATAGCAGGAATTAATAACTGTTTAGAAGATAAATAAAATCTGTTTACTTATTTACATTCTATTTGTTATATAATTTAATTATTTACACATTTTGCATTCTTGAACATAGCCATCTTATTTATTTGAAAAGACTCTTTATAACATCTAAAGAATTTGAATAACCATTCAAATTAAATTTGATCAACCATTTCAAATAAACAATAAAAGTAAGGTGAGAATTAAATGATTTATAAAATTATTACTTACAATTTATTTGATTATAAATATTTTGTACAAAAAATAAATAATTTGTATTTAAAAAGTGCCTTTCATCATTTATATTTTATTTGAAAGGATTAGTTCAAATGATGTTGGTAATTTGGTTTTGTCCTCTTCACGACAGCATTGAAACCATTATGTGGATCTGCAGTGTACTCCACTGTCCGCACCGATCCGTCTGGTTCAACCAGGCTGTATTCACCTTTTACAACACCTCCGTCTCGAGTTTCCCATTGACTTTTAGTATCTCCGGTGTGTATATCACTTATTGCATAGTCAAAAGCATATTTAGGATCAGGCTGAAAAGAACAAAAATAGTAAAGTATCTTACTGTTTATTTGATTCACGAAATAAAGTTAGTTATATTTGATATTTATTTTGCTGGATAATTTCATCATCATAAAGATCAAACATTTTTTTATAGGTGAAACGATTGCATGTTCAATTATTTTTTAAAAGCTAACAGACAATACAAACAGTGTATGGGTGTGATTCTACTGAAATTGACCTTTTTTTTTTTTCTCATCCATTAATGTTTTGTAGAGCTTCACTCAGTTGAGTGGCAAAATATCTGTAATCTGTCATGTAAGAGTCAAATTGTCATTTATCATGTTTGTTAACAGTATTACAGAACATGTCTGCAGATCAAAATTATTTTATTTTGTTTTAGATTCAAATATTTGCAGCTGGTAGTAATCCAAATGAGAACTTGAAATCATTTGGCACCCCATGTTTTCTTCTCAAACTACTTCACAACGAGGTGTAGAGAATATTCCCAGTAAGGATTGCTATCACTTGTTGGTTTATTTATATTAATTGCACATTTTCTCTAATAAATTAAGTTTGTACAAATCCAGCGAATATTTGTAGCAGTTTTATGTTTTTATTAGTTGTCATTCATCTGGTCATGTTCTTGAAATACAGAAAAGCAATAAATATGTAATTTTTCTGTAGCTTTTGATCTAATTACCAGAGTGTGTTTTGTTTTTTTCATAAGGCATCTTCCCTTCAAATGCTACTTCAGTAAAAAATGTCATTTTTTTCCTCTGGATATAAAAAATATTTTGTAATCAGATAAATGACAAATGTTTAAGAAATAATGTCATGCATGTGGATGATAGATCATTTATATAAATGCTCCAACGTTATCGTTTCCATTGGGTATCGTGCAAATCTAATAGGAGCTCTTGTCTGTAATAGACTTTTTCAAGCATCATAGTCTCTTGAGAAAAATGATTAAAACTGTGTTTGTTTTTTAAAAAAGGTATATTTTCCATTTTTTTTCTTTCTTTTTTTTGTCAACGTTTCGGACTCCTGGCCCATCTTAAAAGACTTTTTTCTGGGTAATATCCATTTTATTTTATATAAACAATAATTGTTTCAACATTCACCTCTTAGTCACTTTAAAACATCATTTATTAAGTTTTAACTAAAGTTGTAATCTTGATGAAGTGTTAGCAATGACGTATATTTTCTTATGCATTCAATAAAAATAGTGAGGAAGCTATACTGATTTTGATGAATGACTTTTTGGATGTGCAGATCATAAATTTGAACTTTTCCTCCTCAAAGTTTTTGATTGCTGCTTTTAAATGTACTGGCTAGTTTAAAATTTATGAACTAAACTCTCACCTTTTAAAGGAGTGGCTTATAGTTTTGCAAAGAATAAAAAGAAAACCTGCCTCTATCTCCAGACTCTCGCTCTTGGATTATATTTTTTTCAGAGTATTCTACAAATATGTTAATTCTTAAAAACAAAGCTAGTTAGCTACGCTCTGTTCTTTTTATGTCATCATTGTTTGATTTGACCTTGCTAATAAACAAGGCAACAATGATTAAATGATTTATAAATTATTTAACTATTGTAGAGTGTGTGGAAAAAAAGAATTAGTTACATCATAATCATATTTTCCTGAATGATCAATTATTCCTGCAGAAGCGGCAGCAACAATCCATATTACCAAAAAAGTACCATATGAAGCCTGAAAAAGAAAAAGATAACTCAATAAATCAATTAAACTAGTTTGTTTTAGTCATAAAAGATATTTATATTATCTTTATTTAAATGTATCACTAAATAATAACCATAATATGTTTTTTCATTTGATATTCAATGAATCCAGTTATAAGACAAAAGAAAAAAATAGTGTGATTCTAATTCAAAAACTATTTTAACAATAAGCCTGAGGTCTTTCAGATATAGACCATTACATCATTTAATCTAGACAATGTATTCAAAGTTACCTGATTTTGTATTTCATACAAGATGTCCATTCATTTTCCTTATAAATTGGTGACAATCATCTCATACATAACATCTTTTTTATGCATAAAATTATAATTATATGTATATTTTTCATGTATATGGTTCACAGTATTTTATTACTACTTAAAGAACAATTAAATGTCTTACTGCTCTGCCAATGTGGAATAATAATATATTTATTTTTTTTATGTATACAATTATTTCTCATATTTGTAGTGAGTAGTATATTTTGGAATAATATTTTATAATTTCGGATTAACAATACATTTTCTTATAGCCCTGGGTTGGGAGTGCTCAGAAGAGGGTTTCATTTCGTGACTTGCACCATTTAAATTTTTAGGGGGCACATTTTGTTGGGATTTAGAATTTTTGAGGGGGTTGAGGACAAATTGATGTGCTTATGATCTTTTGTTGTGAAAAGTTTCCATCCAGGTACAAGAGGAAAAACATGTACCAGACCACCACCACAAGTGTATTTGTATATGATCCACGATTTGTTAAATTCTATTTTAATTTGGACTGTTAAGAAGAGGGGAGCAATAACATTTCTTGGGAGGGAGGGAGAAGTTCATGCCTCATCGACATTGGGAGGAGAGATGGGCACCTCTATGTTAGAGTAACAAATCGTGTTTTAAATGATAGTTTATTAATACTAAAATTTAAAAAGTCACGATGGTATTTAGGTTTCTAGTTCGAAAAAAAATTTAGTTAAAACAAAACACATTGTAACTTCTTTCTTCGCTTTAGTAATATTTGTTTATTTTCATTCGAAAATAATAGTCATTAGCGCAGTCTCTGTGGCAATTGCACAAGCGTTGTTACCCCAAACACGCCAGAAATTTCATTTAAATTTCGGTATATTATGTTATAACTTTTTTGAGTGTTTTTTTTGTTTTTTAAAGCATTGCTGAGATATTATATACAATATCTCAATTTTATATCTAACTGCTCCATTCTCAATGTCTTAATTTTACTATTTATTTTCATTTCTTTTATAACATTGCTGATTTCTAAAGCTTCTAATAAAGTTGGAAATTTGCAATTTTGTATGTATATTAAATTGATGTGGTAGAAGCAGTTTTCAGGAGTCTGATCGGCGAAAAAATCCTTTTTTCTATACACTGCAGCATTAAAACCACTGTAACAATTTTGATAAAACTTCGCTTAGGTGTTTCCCTCGAAATCCTATAAATTTAAGTATACAACACTCTTTGCAAAAAAAGTTTTGATTTTTGAAACAAAATTCTATTTCTGAATAACCCAAAAAGTATGCATTTTTTGTCGCTATTTAATTGTCATTTGGCAGCTCAGTGTATACATCTATCTCATGGCAAAGACATTCTAAGATTATAGTGACTTCTTTAGTTGCAAATAATTAAACTATTTTTTTTTTTGTTGCAATTTTAGTCGAATGGCAGTCAAATACTAGAAGAGGAGCATATCCGCCATTGAATGCTTTTTGAGTTTTGCAAGAGTAGAAACGTTAAAGATGCTTCCAAAAACATTTGCGGTTTTGTCCAAATTACGTTTCTAAATGCTAAAGGTGGTTTTTCAAGTTGTAATTCGGTAATGTTGATCTTTCAGACTCGTATCGATCAGAAAGACAAACAGCGTTAGATAATGACGTGTTAAGGGCGGAAGTAGATGCTAATCCGTATGGGAAAATCGAGGAATGATCAATCTTAACCATTCAAGAACATTTGCAGCAGATTGGGAATGCACAATATGCAACTCATTGCTTTAATTACACAATACAGAAGCGTTTTTTGATCGCTTGATCACCGAGGATGAAAAATGGTTCCTGTAAGATAGTCCAAAGTTCAAAAGGCGGTAGCTCTCTCCAAAAGAATCGCTACGAAGTACTGTTAAGCCAGGTTTACACATCAAAGAGGCCTTCTTGTGTGTTTGGTGGAGTATTCCCAGCGTTGCTCATTTTGAAGTGCCTAAACAAAATGTGAATGCAGAACTATATTGTTAACAATTGGAACGTGTAAATCAATATTTAATTGAAAAGTGGCCAGCAATTATCAATAGAAAAGGCGCTGCACTACAACACGAAAATGCAAATCGCACTGCGTAAGGCGAACTCTAGAAAAAATTAATGATTGGGATGGGATGTACTGCCTCATCCACCATACCCACCCAATGTTCCACCATCGGTTTTCCATTTGTTTGGATCGTTTCAACATTTTCTAAGTGACAACAGATTTTCAAATACGAGTGATGTCCAAAATATATATATTTTGCTCAAAAACCAATTGATTTGTATCGATCCTGCATTGAAAATTTGCACACTAAATGGTAAAAGCTTGTTTATAATGAGGCAGATTCTATCAATGATTAAAAATAACAACTCGAGTGAAATTTATGTGTTTGGATTTAATGTAAGAAAACATTACTTTCCGGTCCCACTAATATCCCCCAGCGACCACTGTTGGACCAAATTTTGTTGATCAATTATGTGTTGGTTTAATATATGCTTATTTGCTGCAGAGATACGGAGTTCTCCTATAGTTGATTTGTTGATAACTCAAAATTATAAATCTACTGGTACCTTTCTAATGCTTGTTTGACAGTTATTCCAATTACTTAATGGCTTAATAAAAACAATGTATATTAAATAAATATTTTTAAAACTTCTTAATCGGAAAGGAAAATAGTTGGTGGGGGTACGCCATGCTTATTTTATTTATAACTTTTGGAAAATATTAAGTCATTGTGTAATCATTTTCAACATTTTTATTTCCTTGTTTATTATTAATGAAACAATGAATTCTTTTTCGTTTTTTTTTTCAATGAAAAATAAAAGGAAAATTTTATTATAATATTAGTAATAACATTATTACATTATTAAATGTTGTTAATACCGTATTTTCTGAAAGTGGAGAGTTTTTAGCAATCTGCCCCAAGCAGCTGATACCAACTCTACTCTACGGAGATGAATGAGAGAAAATGTAATGAAAAAGAGGAAATCGTTCAGAGCTTTTAGGTTTCGTCATACGTAACAGCTCCTTTTTATCGTTGTTAGCATTGAGACACATCTTCCGCTTACAGCTTAGCATTGCAGTATCATTTTATGTTGTCGTAAGAAGAATGGCAATCAAGAAGCGAACACCGTGGTGTGTCGTACAGTTAGGCCTTGTAAAGGAGTTCTTGTAGCAGTAAGCCGCAGTATTAACATAAGCCGTACATGTTGCATAATCACTATACTAACAGAGTATATTACGTTTTTGCTGATCAACAATACGCCTTGTTGGTAATCTTTAATTTCTGGAACATATCTCTGTTATAATTCAAATTTAAAAATAATATTTTTATGGTTTGCAGCAACAATTTTGATAATTATTTTTATAATATTAATGTTGCAGTATAAGACTTGGGGCAGCAATATATATTGATGTAACATGTATATATGAAAAAAAACGCTGTCAATTATTTCACAATGGTTTATTATTTCCAAACAACTATACATCTAAAGTAACATTACCTTCCTAGTTACAAAGACAAAGAAATAAAAGGTTATTCTAATTATTGGACTAAACTTTTCTTTTTAATCATTAGCAATATGCTAAAAAAAAAAAAAATAGCATTACTTCAGTAACACATTCAAAATTTAAAAACCAAACAAAGGATATAACATTTGGAGTAGTAAATATAATAAAAAAAACCAGAGACCACATCTTTGCTCCTAATTGTCCGATTTTAACGATGTTTGTAGGAAATTCCGCAAATTTTTAAAAAATCGTATACAATATCGACAAAAAAGTGTATAGTTTTTGAGTTATTCGGAATTAAATTTTACTATCCCTCGTAACTTTTTTTCCAGCTTCTTTTCGTTGAAGTATGTTATACATATAAATTTAATGGGCGTTAAGAAAATGACTTTAGCGAAGTTTCATTGAAATCGGTACATTCCTTTAGGAGCCACAGTCTATAGCAACGCAGGTTTTTCGGCCGCCAATTTGAATGTAAAAGGCGGATATTAATGTCGATGAAGGAGGATCATCCTCGGGTGACCTCTGATTTTATATCCAAATTTTAAAAAAATCGGTCCAGTAGTTTCGGAGAAAATGCGCGGACGGCGGACGGGCAAAAAAATTTGTTTTCGTTTTTCGAATTCTATGCATTCTGAAACGTGAAACCTCAAATTTTCAGAGGGGGTTAAATTTTTGAATATTATAAATCAAAATCTCGCCGTTTTTCTACAGGAGTTCTGTTATTTCTTACCTTTCACTTACTTGAAAACGGGTGATTTCATCTTAATTTATCTTACTGCTCCTATTATCTTTTTCGAGGGAAATTTTCGTACCATGATAATTAATAGAATTAAATTATTGAGATCATATCCTCTATAATTTCAACTTAGCCGTTTCCCGAATCCATCCTTTTTTATTTCGTGTTCAACAGTAGCATCAGATTTAATTTAGAAGAAGGAGCATGTCTTTTTTTTTTTTTTTCTCAAACCGTAATTACTCTGGAAGAAGAAAGAAGAAGCAAAGTTTAAGAGAACCGTGAAGGCCAGTCAAAATAAAAAAAAAATCTTTAACCCTGGTTAGATATAAAAAAAACAACTACTGACTGCGAAAATTAGGAAATTCTATCCACCCTAAGAGGAAGGACTTCAACGCATACTTAAACATCTTGCAAGATTGATTGACATCTACGAATATTTAAGCTTGGTGTAATAGTCAGGCATCTATCACTACACCTTACGGCGCAAGGCAAATAGATTTCATCTCATGTATCAGTCCATGTAAAGTAAACATCCTAAATAGTCTTGAGTTTCGATCGGGGTGTGATAGGATCCCGACTATTGCATTAAGTGTAAATATTCGTAAATGTCAATTTTCCAATCATGCTAACATGATGTTTAAGTAGACTAATATTTTTATTTTTAATGACAATCGCCTCCTCCCTTCCTTCCTCCTAAGTCTGCGCCTATGACCAGATGTTGTCAGTATCATTGGTAGTTCCTCAACTGGCTCATTTTTTCCCCTTCCTAGATTAATAGCAATTCAATCCCTTTGCTTCAGGAAAAATACATGAGTGCTGTGGTATGATAATATTTGTTTTCTATATTTAATTATATCAATGCTATCGGCTACTTTGCTACTCACTCTAGTTTCCATCGTTGTGGTGTCTTCTCAGGAAGAATCCTCGAAGCTAAAACAAAACAGAAAAGAGCGCATCGCCATATATACTGGTCCCCTCCAGAAGTTGCGACAAGTCCTCTCCGCTCCCCCCTTCTTAATGAGACCGCATGCTGTAATCACATCTCACTTTTTATCTTTAAAAAAAAAAAGAACTATTTGAGTGGAGTTTTCGCATGAATGTCGGTTAATGTTCTAGGCCTTGAGACAATGCGGGTTTTATTACTAAACTCCAAAGTAATCCTTTATTGTTTCGAAATACGTTTTTTTACCGAAGGACGACAAAAAATAATTATTTCGTCGTATATTTTACAAAGAAATAACTGGCAAACTACTTAGGTGATATTACATTTTTTTTTACTCTCTCATCTACCTACGTTAGAGAAATAATGTTAATTAGTTAATATTTTATGAATGTACTTCAATCTTCCAGGCCAGTTTCCATGAGTTTTGCGTTCAACATTTTTTTTTTTTACCAAACGTCTTCGATGAAAATTGAGTGATGTACTGTTCAGTTCAGATTCTCAAAAAACGTAAATAGGTAATGTGGGTATTTATTATTATTACAATTAGAGAGAGTCAGCCGGGATCGCAGTCCTAGTCTGGAAGGGGTCCAGCCTGGCCTACAAGGTTTTTATTTTAAACTTTTAAATTTACATTAAATTAAAACTTTGATAACATTGTTTATAGTATATAATAATACTTCACAAAAGGCTTCGGTTGGATTTTAGTTGAAAATTTTATATTCGAGGGGGGAGGTCGGGAAAATTATCCGCAGTGCCCTTGTTGCTTCTCCAAGGCTCTTCGTTCAGTTTAATCACTGAAATACCTTCACAAATAGTGATTACTTTATAGCATACCTGAACTAAAAATATTTAAATTAATTATTTTAAAATACCATGTATTTTGTGTTTTTGAAATACAGTGTATTTTGATTATAAAGTATTTAAATAATTTCCAGAAAAAGTATTTTAAATAAAAATACCTAAGGTATTTTTATTAAAAGTAACAAAATACAAAATAATGGCGGACGATCAGCCTATAGGGATCCTATTGTATTATGTAATTTATATTGTGTATATTTTTATACACAATATAAATTTTATACTGTAGATGACTATTAACAGTCAACAGGTGGTCTCATTAAAGTAATGAAACTGGCATGTCAGGCATGGGGAAGGATAGCACCCAGCAGTACCTCTTCACTAGCTTGATTTGATTGCTATGGGTTGTTAAGGAAGGAGCTCTCTCATCCATCGCCTTTTTAGTCTCCTCCTCATATTGATGGGCATGTCAGCTGAAGCCATATCTCTGATTAGTATGTTAGTTTGTCCGTGTAATTATTTTGTGACATCGTTTGTAAAGATTTCGTATGTGTTGGCCAACTGTAGATAGGAGGAAGTCGGTATGTAAGGTTTTGTTTGTCACTCATCTAGGTGCTTTAGTTTTAGTTATAAGTCATAATATTTTTGATTGGATGGAGAGTTGGATGTTTGTGTTGAAGCCCCATGTCATCCTTCTGTCAAAGGTAAGACCAAGTTAGTGTACGGTGTCCGTCTGAGGAATTTGGTTGTTTTCGATATAAATTGGAGGGTAGGTATTTCTTCGAAGTGTAAATCTAATGGGTTTCGATTTATCGTGGTTTAGTCGAATTTTCCATGAATTGTACCCGTCTTGTAATTTATTTAAATGAAGTTTATATTTTACTTCTTAAAATGCAAAAACTGTACTTTATTTTCTATTTTAAAATATTTCATTTGAAATACTGTCCAGGTCTTATTTATATTTGAAATTAAGTGAAGATATTTTTTATATTTATGCATTCTTAATTTATACTTATAAAACTTAAACAAAAAATACAATTTTATTCAAATTTTGTCGCTCCTCAAAAATTACTTACTCTGCCTATGTATAAGTCCCACTCTCACCTATACAAAAGTCAATATGTTAACTGTCAATGGTCACCTTACCAACACTATGTCATTACTCTTTCCTTGTAATCTTGGTGAGTAAAAAGCATTAGACGATAAAGTTCGAGTTTCTTATTAAAGAATTAACATTTAATTAATGGTTAAGAGCAAACGTTAAACATTATATTATAGAGTGTGAATGTGCTCTCTGAACACTATGTATTATAAATGTCCTTGATTGTGACAGATTGTAATTTTTCTGAAAAAAAAATTTAAACAAAACTGTTTTCTCGTTTATTTTCAAATATAGTATCTAACCTTCCCTCCCTCCATTATAAACGACCAAGTTACATTCGATGAAAATTATCTGGACCATTTAAAATTAAAAAAAGGAATATCAAAGTCATAAAATATTAAAATGTTATCTTATTATTTGAAGTGCTATGTAAAGTTAGGAGCATGTAATGTATCTCGCTTCGTATGTAATGATATAATTTTAAATCTTTCTAATAGGTTAAGCAGCATATACCTGTAAAACCTCATGCGTCCCATTCATATATCTCTTATTATATAAAAAAGTTATTAGTGACTTTCATATTTTATTTTAATATTAGGAGAGTAGGAGATCAAAGGAGCTCTCCTATTAGCTCTATAATGATCACTTGTTTTGAAGCTGTTTATTTAATTGCATATTTGTTGAGGTCCTGTGATCTCCTACTTTCCTAGTAGAAAATAAAGATTTTAGATTAAAAATGTGTACGGAAAATGGTATTCATCTGGAGTTGGTAGTTTGATTTTACCGAATTGACAGCAGTTATTCTTCGATCTTGACATTTTCCCCTTTGATATTATTTATATTATGTTATGACATAATTATAATTATTATGAAATAGAAAAGGAAGCACAATACAACGTCCAATGAAAATATTAGAAATTAAAGGATTAATTGATGTCTGGCATACATGAAGCTAGACTAGTTGAACATGCATTATGGTTACAAATTGGGAATAAGAATAATTGTAATTATATAATAATATAATATTGGCAATAAAGCGCGATGTATATTATAGGTTTTGAAAGAAATTAAAAATTTGTACGAAGTATGATTTCGTTTATTTTATTTTATGTTGATAATAAATAATACAATTTGAACTAGAGGATACATGTGAATTACAGTTATAAAATTTGGGCAACGAGTACTACAACTAAATTAACAATTGTATAATTTGTAAAATGGGGTTCGTCCGCCGTTTGGCGGACAGGGGGTATCCCCCTAGTTTTAACAATAGATTTAGATGTCTATTACAGAACAAAAGACTCCGGAAGCAATGGATTGAGTATTTAATTTTTTTTTAATTCAGCTTTATCACTTGTCTATGATCAATTTTAATTACCCTTCGGATAAGATGGTTTCGATTGGCTTGTCTCCTGAATATTTGTTGGAGGTACTCGCTAGGCTTTGCAAATAAAACTTGAAATAGAATACAATAAAATTATGTCAATGCAATAAATACAAATAAAGAATTATGACCATACAATTTTGTATTACAGCAATCTTCACTAATTTCCAAAATGAGAGCAGACCACATTGATTATTTTGTAAACATTAGGATTTTGTTTGTTAATTTCTTATCGACGGAAAATAAATATCTATATTCAACGTGCCTCTTTCCCGAAAAAACATACTTTTATACTGGAATATATTATATGGATTAGACGTGGAGAAAAAAATGTGTTGTAACAACTTTGTAAATAATCCGATACTCTTTATAATATTTGAAAGCTGTAAGAATGTCTAAAAACGTGCCCAAAAATAATGGTTTACTTAAAAATGTTTTGTAAGTAAATAAATGGCATATCCTCATTTTTTTCTTTCTGTAAATAAAGAGCATCAGAAGGATCAGGCATCAAATTTTCATCATCCATCGATGTAATTGGATGGGAACATTTCGCGAGGACAGATCATGGAATAGTAATGTGATACGTCCCAAAAATAGGGCTACTCAGACTTCCTGCTGTCTGTCCGGATTGGAACATAACATCGTTACGGTCGCCTGTCTGTCCCGAATCTGCTTCTTCCTATAACACACAGTGGCGTCTTTTCATGCTCACCCTACCGTATAATTATCATTCGCATGAAAGTTAGTGTGTTCTATTTGCTTCTCTTAGGAAATACCATCCTACTTTATCTCTTTTAAACTGATGATTCTTTATCCTCTTTTAAGTTTAGTTTATTTTTTAAACATTAGACTGTTAAGTACAAGAGTCTTTCTTAAGTAGACTCTTAAGGCGATAAGCAAATAATAAATTAATAAATCTAGAATTAAATTCATGTAGTTGATTTCAAGTGATGTTTCGGTTTTTACTTGTCTCTTGCAGTATTTATCCGACCTTTTTTTTTTCTTCCCCCTAATTCTCAGGAAAATCTAAGAGAAATATTAATTATCATAATTTAAAATTTTCAGAATAATAAAAATTCCAACTTGGTCATTAAAAACGGGTTATCCAATCAGATTGACATGTTTTGATCGTAAATAAGAATCAACCGTCTCTGTAAGAAATTTTCACCAAGTCGACCAGATTAATTTTGCATCTTTTTCTTTTACTTCCCTTCTTCTTATATAAAATCCATGAATTTCATAACTATATTTTAGGTAATATGTTTCAAAATAAATATTAATATCTCACAATATCGACCCATTTCTTGATTAAATGAAAGTCAAACAATAAAAAAACAGAAACAAATATTTATTACTAAAATAATTAATTAATTTTTTTCTCAGAATCTTGAGGCCCTTTTACCCGTATCTTTGTCCCAGTTCCGGCTCTTTAGAATTAACTTCAAAGATCTTTCATGGAGTCCCAAGGTGATTATTTATAAAACCATTATACGCCCAGCAGCCGCCTATAGAAGTGAGACATGGATTCTGACGCAGGATATTGAAAGGGTCCTAAGTTCATTTGAACTAGGAATTCTAGAAAAATATATGTACCAATCTTTCGGAGAGAGTGAAGAATTAGTGAACAATGAACTATGAGCTATATATAACCAGACAGCCTGATTATATGGCCGTAATGAAATAAGGAAGGTTGAGATAACTCGATCATATGAAGCGCGTGAGGTAAGATTGCCCATCATCTCCTAAAAAACAAACAACATTAATGTATGTAAAGTCAGGAGAATCCCGAAGACGTGGACCATCTTGGATGAGATGGTTGTACAGCCTTGAGGAAGGCTTACGGCAGCTGGAGTAGATAGATAGCTATTAATGCCGACAGACCAGCCTAGCAGCTATCTGAGAGGAGGTTAATGCCATTGGAGGGAAGTAGTGTCAATAATAATAAGAATAATACCTAAAATGTAAAATGTAGCGGTTGTTACAATCAGTGTTGTAAAAAAGCTCGATTAGAAGGCTACAAAGCTTGAGTCGAAAAGGTTTGAGCTTTCCCGACTCGGGCAAGATTCGGGTCTTAAGAGCTCGGCGGTAAAAGACTCGAGTCGTTGCTGGAACTTATCTTCTTTTTTCCAATCTATTTATTTACACTATATAAAACGTTTGATAAATTGCTTTTTACGATTCATCTTCGGGATCCCAAGGGACTCCCCTGTTTCCTGTTTCTATGAAGAGCAGAAATGGCTTTATCCTTCCTACCGCCGTAAGTATTTCCTGGCATCCTTCCTCTTCCAATTCACTCCCGGATCAGAAGTAATTCACTCCCGCCGTCCTTGTTATATGTCCGAGCTCCTTCAATTTAAATCCTCAGTCCACTCCGGCAATACCCGCTCCCGGTCTTCAGATTTATATATAATGGCCAACCGTAACGCTCCTTTCGATAAATCTTTTATTATTCGATCCACAACCCTATGGAACTCGATCCCTCCCCACATCCGTCAATCCAAAACTCTTCCTACCTTTAAATCCCGTCTGTTTAATCATTTCTCATCCGTCCAGCCCTCATAAAATTGTAAATAACTACTACTGTAACTATGTATATAAATTATTAGATCGTTTTTCATTATTTTTACTTCATGTTTATTTTCAATGTTTTTATTTTTATTATTAACTGATTTAAATTAGAAAGTAACTTATAATTTCTTTATTATTTTTTTTATTTTTTGACTATTTAATCAAACTATATTCTTGTTTATTTATCTCTGAGGCTCCTTAGCCAACATCTAAAGGGATTCGTCCCAGAATAAATAAAGCATTATTATTATTATTATATTTAAAAAATATATTCACATTGTTAATATCAACAGAAAAATAATATATTCACTTTATATTTCGGAAATATATTCACATTGTTTTAACAAACAGAAAAAATGTATTTGTTTACGAAAATGTACAATAATAGAATTTTTTTTTATGATAAAATCTTCAAGGCTAGAACCCTATGAGGCTTCAACTCGAGCCTTGGAGGTTTCTAGAGCCGAGCTTTCGCGACTCGAGTCAAAGCTCGAGGGTTGTTTTTACAACACCAGTTATAATCCTTACTTTTATAGCCATTTTATTATTTTTCCAAAGCAATTTCTCTTTATATTATGGTATTGGTGGGAAAACTAGCTCGGCAAGAGAGCCTATAGGTCCTTTTTGCCAACCACTGACGGCTAACTTGAGGTAGCTACCAAGTACTCGGGATGGCCCAATATAAATATTGTTGATCGATAGAGATTAGAAATATCGATAGTCGATATTCTCATCTATATTATAAATATTTTTTAAATATGAATAACATATAAAATTAATTTTCTAATCCCAGTCCATTTTCATAAATCTCAGCTTTTTTCAGAAATTACTAATCAACTAATTATAACATCCATTCGCACATAGATCGGATTCAGCGAAATGTTAATTAATTTGGACCGAGAGATTTCTTTGAAAATTGACAAATTCTTTTGATATGGTTTTAACTAATAAATGCTTTCTAGTCAACTCTACTTAGAAATAACCATCTATAGTCCACTGCCTCCCGCAGTGCTACATCCTATGCCCGTTTTTTTTTTTTTTTTTTTTTTCTCCTGTTCTTCTCTACCTCACCATTTAGGCTATACGGGATTTTCCCGGACCAGAGGGTGAGGGCTGGCAATTTAAAATCCTCTGTGGCACCGGGACGCGAACTCGTGACTATTTTCATATCATAGAATCATATATCCGGTTGCCGGGCAACGACGGTGCAGTGCACACGCGATAGCCCATTCGGCCACCCCGCCCTCTTACATCCTACGCCCTGAAGACGACCTGCAAAGTGGGTCGAAACGTCGGCAAAAATTAAATAAATACTATATTTTAATTTAGTATTTATTTGACCGCACCCCCCAATTAACTCCTTCTCTTATAGTCGATTTTATTTCATTTTCCTCTACTACGCACTACCTTCTATATGGAACAGGCAAGATAAGTTTATTATTTTTTTTTTTACCATCAGATTCATATATAATTCCTCGATCTTCGCGAACCCGATAGTTTTCATTTTAATTATTGTATTAAAATATCAAAGGGACGATTTCGATAGTCGCTAATATCGAAGTAGATACCATTGATGACAACATATCGAATATCGGAAGGAAAATATCGATATATTGATAAAATCGATTATCGATAGCCATCTCTACCAAGTACAAACCAGAAGGGGAGTGTAAATTTCATTTTCCGGGGCCGCTGAGAAATAACGAACCCATGTTAGCCCTGGAACAAGGAGCCAAAATGAGTAGTTATCGCAGGAGAAGGTTTAAGTATTTCATGCTAATAAAGCGAACATTTTCAAAAATGGTGGCTTAAGATTAGGTCAGTATGATAAAGATCGAAACTGAGAATACATTTCGCCTTAGGTGGGAAAACTAATGTCCAAACCCTCGGGCACCGAACTCTGATTTTTATCAAATTTGTCGTAGACTGAGACATGTTACCATGGATGACTCTGCAGCTTAGAAATGAGTTCTCTAAGAGAAAAACTTATGGAATAAAAGTTTTACATTATTTATATCATCATATCCTGCTTCCACTGATTACCAACAATTTTTATGTTAGTCAATTACACCTCTCGAATTGGGATTAGTCACTTGTTCAAGAACATAGGTTTATTTATAACTTTTCTCAAAATCCATCCCAGGTTAAGTGAAAGTACACCTATAATACAATAGACTCTAAACGAGAATAACTTAGTAGAATAAATACCCATACAGTTGAAATATTGAAAATTATGTACCTACATAACGAATTGCCCAGTGTTTGGAAGATTATTGGTCTAATATTCTTAAAATTAACCGCCATTTTCGAAAGCAGCGGCTCTGGAGTAGGAGACAAGGTTCATTTTACTGAGAATATCATATACTTTCGTTATTCTTATTGAAACCTTCTCCTGAAGGTATACTCACTAGTCATTGTGAGAGAAATCATTTTATTAATTTATAGTAAAACTTTCATAAATATAAGTCTGCAAATGTATATAGTGGAAACAATCGATCTTCCAACAATTTATATTATTTAACTTTTTTCATAAAAATGCGAGTGTATAAACCATGTTTTTAGAAGAAATCTTAACTTAAACCGTTGTTAATGATTGATGAATGAAATAACCGTGAATGAATGAATGGAATGACTGATTTAGAATGAAATAAACGATTAAATACTGCCAGCCAACCTAAAGTGGAAAAGGAATATTACTTTTCTGGCATTTGTGTTTGTTCCAAAAACTATGTATACACTTATTGCACATTCCGAAAAAACAAACCATGACACAATTATTTTATTCTGTTACAATAATGAGTTTTAATTTTTTTTTTTTAAATCCTTTATTTGGACTTCAAACAAATTCCAATATATAAGAATACAGGATATATTAAAAACATATTTCTTTTTTATTTTTAATTACATTAACTTTACGGCCAATACGGTAATGAGCCAATTATTTTTTTTTTCGGGATTTGCCGAAACACATCACTGTTCCAACATAACACAGACAGAATAGTTTCATATCATGAGTTACGTAATTACACTCATACTTAAACTAGTTTTAAGTAAAACCATATCTTTAAATTATTTTCGTATTTAAATTAAAAACTAAACCTTCGATTTACGAAATGTTATTGTTTTTTCTAGTCCGGATTAGTCAGAATTCCAATTAATCCCTGGTTCGTTCTATAATTATGATTATCATAATAATTTTGGAAAATATTAGGAAATAAACTTCCTTGTTATCTTGCTTAATTTACTCAGTTCATAATTATTTCATTTTCTATTTGTCATTTTAATCCTCTACTACAGCTCATATCCTAATTTTAACGTAGATAAAAAATTAATAATTTTAACATAATGTTTTCTAGATATTATTCACGATATATGGTTTAAATATAACACGAATCATATTATTTTTTTTTAGGGATACCACAAATTTGATATTCGTTTTCTACCTTTTGAGAAACCGTTAAATAAGAAATTTTATTAAAATAAAAAAAAAATCGTTCTGTGCTTACGTCTTCTAAGAGTTCTTATGGTATTCATCTGTGTTTAAAGCTTTTTTGTAGACATTATAATTAATTAAGTAATCAAAGCAAAATATTGATAATAAAATTGAAGTTAAAATATACCGAATTCACCTGATTCTCAATTTTTATATATAATGAATTGCAACGAGGTATTGATATATTATATTTTGGTTTTTGTGACAGAGCTAATAAATAAACAATAGAAATGGGAGAGGCTTTTAGACGAATAGCCATATCAGTTTCCTATTCTCGAAAGGTTTAGGAAATAATAATAAATTCCGATCGAAATGGCTTGGGTACAGCAATGCTTTTCAGTTCCGTGCTCCTGCGATATCGATCCTTATTTATGGCTCTTATATTTTATATTGAAGTTTTGCGCCCTTTGTTGTGAAAACACTATTTTAAGGTGAGCCTACCTGGAAATCGAGTTTTTATATGTTTTGTTCATTATTAGATAATTATCGTTGAATAAATCTCTTAACTGAATAACGAACATCTAGATCCAACGTAACTTCATTCATTTTTTTAATTCAAAACGTAGCAACGAGTTTCAATTTTAATTTAATTTTTCATAGTATCTATTTGAAATTATTTATAATAAGAGCGAGATAAGATGCCTCGGGCTAAAATGGCCAGGGATTAAAGATATCCATATTTGTCGGAATTATAATGTGATTTGTCCACCAAACCTTCATTATCATCTTTATTCTCTTAGGAAGAACAGATATTTTTTTTTATTGAGAGAAGTTTTTCGGTGTGAGAGGTTTAATAATTTTTTTAAAGAAATGTAATGAAATAACGCCTTTTTTTAAATCATATTTTTGAATGATCATAGTAGCCGATAAAAGATTGTTCTAAGCTCCAATTTTATTGATATGAGGTTTTTAGTATTTGCAAAATGACAATATCATGAATAATAATTAATATTCAACTTAAGCAGACGACATAGCAATTCTCAAAAAAACATCATGGCCCTACACAAACCTCACTGACGTTACAGCATCAATTAGAGTAATTATAAGATTGGTATAAATCATGATAAATTCGATGAAACCAACCGCGTTAAATAGAAAAACGTCACATTTACTCTTCGAAGAAATACCTGCGCTCCAATTTATTTCAAAAACAACCAAATTCCTCAGACAGACACCGTACACTACCTTGGTCTTGCCTATGACAAAAGGATGGCGTGGGACCCGCACTTTGTCCGTCAAAGTGAAACGGAAGACCCTCAATAGACGACTCAAAATACTTTACTGAATTTTCTCTAAATCTTCAAAACTATAACTGTGATAGAAACTAAATACCTAATTATACTTACTTAAACCAATATGGACTCATAGATATACGGTATAGCTTAAGAGACCCACTTGCACAAATATCTAACTTTCCAATCAAAAATATTATGACTTATAACTAAAGCACCGTGGTACGTGACAAACAAAATCTTACATGCCTACAGTTAATTAACACATCAAAACTCTTTACAAACGATTTCACAATTATTTACACGGACATAAAAACTTACTAATCAGAGATATGGCTTCAGCTGACATGTCCATCAATACGAGGAGAAGACTAAAAAGGCGCTGGATGAGACTTCTATCCCTAACAAACCATGGTAATCGATTCAAGCCAGGAAAGAGGTACTGCTTGGGCACTCCTTTCGCATGCCTGTCATGTAAGTTCGTTACTTTAGTCAGACCATCTGGTGATTGTTAGTAGTCGTTGCAGATTGATACTGAAATAAGAAAAAAAGTATGCAATAGAAATATACGAATTACATCAAGATTTCTTTTAAATTTACTTTTTTAAATAAAAGAAAATCATTAATTGAACCGTTCATATTGTCAGTAAATTTATTTTTTAAATCGTCCTCTGAATGGTTCCATTCTGATTATTGCTTGTGCACTAGATCTGGAACATCCGTCTCCTAAAATATGACATCAGGCATTTTTGTCAATCTATATAAAAACTTACTTTAGCATCTAGTGACAAGAGACTCCATACCTTAAGTTTAGCATACCTTAACAGTTCGGCTTTGTCTTTCGCAAGATTTTAAGATCAGATCGTTTATTCTCCACCCGATGTGATTTTTGTGGCTCATACAAGTCATCTGCCGGATCAAAGTCGGAAAGAAAGTTGGTTATGGGACTTAAGGACAAGACGTATGTTGGTTATAGTCGATTTAAGGAATTTTTTTATATTATCTCAGAGAATAGGAATATAGGGGAGATATTTGTATATGAAAGGAGTGATAGGTGATTGTGGGGAGTTAAGAGAAGGGGAGCTTGTACTCTTTTTGGATGTATAGCAGTTTAGAAGTTGAAGTATGGTGTTGAGAGCGAAATTATTGGAAAGGAGTATATTGTTGACAAGCTGAGTGTTGGCTTGATGGTATTGTGGATCAGACAAAGAGGGGGATCGGTGAATAAGGTTTTTGGCGGTATTGATTTTTTGGTGATATGGGTAATGAGAATAAAAGTTGAATAGTCTGCCTGAGTATGTAGGTTTACTGTACTAGTTAGTAGAAACATAGCCATCAGTGTTTTTTATTATTAGGAGGTCTAAGAAGAGGAGTAAATTGTTAACTTCTTTCTCTATAGTGAAACGGAGACGGGGATGGTAAGAGTTGAATGAGGAAAGAATTTTAGGAATGCAAAGTCGTTTTGACAATAGTTTTGCCACAATTCAGCCTATTTATGACCGCCACCCCGGACCA
This sequence comes from Nezara viridula, assembly GCA_928085145.1. Taxonomy (NCBI): domain Eukaryota; kingdom Metazoa; phylum Arthropoda; class Insecta; order Hemiptera; family Pentatomidae; genus Nezara; species Nezara viridula. Next base: position 177,485,364 of record OV725077.1, read on the forward strand.
CCTGATTCCTTGATATTAGTTCATCTTTGTACTAGTGTTGCCCGAATGTGAGACCGAGACGATTTTGGCGCACTCAGTCTTGGTCATGGTCTTGGTCTTACGCAAGAGTCTCGCAACAGTCTTGCAGTTTCTTGTTAGGTTATTACTGTAATTCTTTATATAGGAGAAACCTAACTAATCCCAAATGAAAAAATAGAGGAGTGAAATGCAAAAGTTTATTGGTTATATCAATTATTAACATATAGTAACTAAGATTGTCAATTATTAGTAATTATTTTTCCTTAATTTTTATTTTAAAAAATTATTTTATTTATCAGTCCGGGTCTTGGTCTTGCAAAGTGCAAGACCAAGACCAATTTTGGGGAACACTAGTTTGAATAGTATGTCATTAAATATGTTTCTGATGCAGTTGTTTTATCTCATACGCATCTGATGTTTTTATGATACCCAACAAATTGTTATCTTCTTCCTGGCTAGCGCTCCAGGACGTGTGCCCGACTCTATGACAGGCAGTTTTGCTAAACTGAAATCAACGGTTGGAATGGTACTACTCCTTCTCTTGTGTAACTATTGTTCTTCAAAGGAAGATAAAACTCCGTTTTGTGATCCTATCTGCACATCTAGGAATTCGTGAGAAATGCTTTGACAGTATCACTTCTTAAGATAGACGTATCTAAGTGGCGAAATCAGTTTTGAATATATTTGCTGCTGCCTTTCGCTATCAGCTTCTTGTAGCTGGTATGTTTGATTGAATTATTATTATTTATTTTTTTTTAGTTGCATTGTTCCTTTAAATATACGTTTACACTGTATTGAAAGTCGTGGGAGGAGGGGTGGTGTTCATTTAAGTTTACCTTCACTAACCCCAAAATACAATTTTGAGTATTAAATAAAAAAAAAAAATCGAGAATAGATATGTGTGGTAATGAGTCGAGTCAAATAAATTCAAACTTAATTATATCTTAAACACACACACACACACATATATATATATATATATATATATATATATATATATATATATATATATATATATATTTTCAAAACAGGATGCACGAATTTGTAACTTTCTTTAAAAGAGAAATCGCTTTTTCTTAAGTTAAAAGATGGAACCAGTAAAAGTTTGAATCCACTTTTGAAAGTGAAACAAAAAGAAAAATGATAATTTAGTAAATAGAGATGGTTCAATAAGACATCAGAGACTACATATTTTTTCCTCAAAATAGCAATACTGGAAACTTAATTCTGAATCAACCAAATTGAATATTATAAATAGAGGCTTGTACTATTTGGGCGGATATATTTATTTCACCTAAAAAAATCTTCGGTGGAAAAAGATTCTACCTAATTTTTAAAGATCCTTACACCAATAAAAATAATTATATTATAATAAGTAATTTTTTTTGGTTTATTTATTTATAACAATGAAAGCTTTTTTACCATTTGCGGGTAATTTTAGCTCTACACATATAAAAATTAACAACAATTTTTAAGGCGCAAAACATTAAATTTACAAACTAATAAAATATATAAGATATTGCTATATCTATCGGTTCCAGAAGGAATCTTTAAAATTATTGTATTTATATCTGTAATATAATTAACCAAGGTTAGATACCACAGAATTCCTGCCTTATGTACTTACTGAGTTATAGATACTAGCTGATTTCTTTTCCAAGAGTATTGTTCTATTATCAATATACTTATTATATTTAAATGGTGACATTAAGGAAAAAATGTTAAAAACCAAATTCTAATCCAAATAAAAAACGAGGTTTATTTGCGAGTTGAAGATAATAATTACATTTAAAGCATTGCATCGAGGAAGCTGATGACTAATTACTCTATTATTTTATAGATTCAAAACACAGATTTTCAGATGAATGAATATTCTGACTTAGCAGTTTGTATGCATATGGAAGGTTTTTCAACTGCTGTCTTCCTGTTCCTAATGCCGCTAATGTCCTCTTGCTTTACCATCTTGACTTTCCGAGTAATGCAATTTTTTTTTCTTTTCTATGCATTGCTTCCGAATTCCCTAACGAGCACCTCAACTGGTCAATCTCAACTTAATTTTGTTTTCTCAATTACCCTCTACCTCGCCATTTATGGCATGCGGAGGGGGGGAGGGGTTGTTATAGGGGATGAGAACAAGCCTATTCTAACCAGAGTTGAAAGGTTACCTCCAAACTATCTTAACCGAATTCTGTTCTGCAAGGAGGTTCTCTTTCAGACTCTTGTTCTATCCAAAAATATTTTTGTTTCAATTTCCTCCCTCCTGCTTTTTTGGCCTTCCCTATAAACTCTGACCAGAGTTTTGTTGTAGGGTGGGATTACCCCGTCTAGGAAAATTTTAGCGAATTTACTTGATGTCAATCTAAGTCTTCTTCTTCTTTTTTTGTTCTTCCCTACCTCGCCTTTTAGACTATACGGGATTTTCCCGGGCCGGGGGGTGAGGGCGGGGAAATTTAAAATCCCCTCCGGCACCGGGACGCGAACTCGTACTTCTTATATCATCTCAAATCTCTGTTATCCGGTTGCCAGGCAACTAGCGGTGCTGTTACACACGCTTTAGCCTATTCGGCCACCCCGTCCCCACAATGTCAATCTAAGTATAAAAAGTCGGCGAATAAGATCAGTATAGCTTCATAACCATTGGGGGCAGGGTGGCCGAGCGGGCTAATGCATGTGTACAGCCCCTTATTGCTCGGCAACCCGGATCAAAGATAATTTGATAAAATAATTACTACTCGAACTGAAATAATTAGTTCGCGCCCCGATGTCGATGGAGCTTTTAACTATGGCATTGACCCACCACTCTTAGTTACTGGTCGGGGAAACTTCGTATTGCCTAAATGGTGATAAAAGGGAGAACAAAAAAATAAATGTAATGAAAAAAAAAATAAATGAAAAGCTTCCTTACCATTTTTATTGGCTACACAATTACAATTATTTAATTAACAATCAAAATTTTTAAGAATAGCCGTTTTCGAAATGCAGTTATCGCTGAAGTTTGGTATCCGCGAGGTTTGATCATCAGCTCATACAAAAATTCTGAAGAGTTCCACTTATGTGTATGGTTTACTATTCGTGATTACAAAAAAAAAAAAAAAAAAAAAAAAATTAGGAACTTAAACAATTTCCAGTATAATATAGTATGTATGTACATATCGAATATGCATGTGTTCGTAATTATTAGCTCTGTTTTTTCTCGTAAAATGGATGGTACTAAAATCCATTGAAAAAATATCAATGTTAGAATTGTTTATTTTATTTTAAGTTGGAACTTTCATTTCTTTCATTTTTCTTTATAAAAATTGCTTAGAATTTCTGCAAATATGGCGTTAATATTTTCTTTCTCACTGTTACCATTGCTCTTCATCGAGATAGCATGTAATAACATAAGAAAAAAAAAAAGAAGTAATGTTTTGATATATTGTTGGCGTTAGGTCTCACCTCTGCTACATTAGTCTGCCCTTCTCTTTTGTCTTTAATTGATTTCCCGAATTATTTGATTCACAGAATATTATAGATTTATAGTGCTTTTATTTTTCAATATTAAACTATTGCTAACAGAAAATAGGCAAACGTTACGAAAAAATAATCTACAGTTACTAACTTCACTATAGGCGCTGCCATAATTTATTGTTTGGTTTTATGTTTCAATTTATGGAGCTCCTAGGATTATAGATTTGTTATGTTCTATGGCGCTCCGCCGATATTTCAACTGGTCATTCTTTTATCAAGTGGAATGTGGATGAAGTGTCTCGTAAATTTGAACGAAACCTGACATTTCCATTTCGTTACTTCTGTCAATTTGGCACAATCCCACCATGAGATTATCCTGTTTCCTTATCATAGACGACATTTGTCTTATAGGGTATTTCCAGATATTTCAATTTGTTACGTACGTTTGTGCAATCGTGCCCTGTTTTTTTGGCGGTAATTATTACCAATGATTAAAAAATGCGTTTTATGTATACTAATTAAGGAAAAATGGTTACTGATACTAAACAATTTAAGTTGCTGTTTGTAAAGAATTGGTAGAACCAATGTACTTTGGCATTTAACTCTACCAATTTTTCATTTAAGGTTTAGTTAGGTTTCTACATTCTTAAAAATGAGTGTAGTGGTACCATTTTTAAAAGGTTATTAAATTTCTGATAAAACAGTTAAAAAATCGTCTAAATCGGACCAGTTTTATCAACGTTATAATGTATTGAATTCATTACATTAATTGTAGTAAAATGTCCTTGAGACTGAATGTAATATTTTTCAATAAAAAGCTAAAAAAAAAATTGTAGTAATTATTCATTTGCCCGTTGATATTGATTTAGTTCTTAAAAGATGAATAGTTCTCTGATGTGTTATCAGCAAATTTAGTCTAATTTAATTTTGTTATTTTTAATGTGCATATTAAAAAAAATGTCTAAAAATTAATTATTTAAATAATTGTTGACATTGTATAAATTGCCTTTACTCTACAAATCTTCCATCCCGAGGTGGGACATATCACTATCTTTTTTTAAGGTAGCTTTAATAAATTGTCAAGTTAATTTTCTTAATTTGGCTGGGCTTTACTACGTTTATGTCAATAAAACATTGAAGTGTACATATTTTATAGCGTATTTCTAAGATCTAAAATAACTTGGTTAATAAATAACAATAAGCTAATAGGTAGAGGGAAGGATTGCGAGACTCCTGCGCAAGACCAAGATCAAGACAAAGACCAAGACTGAGTGCGCAAGACCAAGACGAGCCTTGGCTCATTTGGGCAACACTATTCATAAGTAAAAGTACAGATTGAGCTTAGTTTCCTGGCACCATCAGAACTTTAGAGATTAGGCTCAAGATAAAACCAGTGTGTACTTATAACATAGGAAAAACATAATAAAAATGTAATTTAGACTGAAGTAAAGTTAGTTTTCTTTATACAGTTTGAAGCATATCCTGTTCGTAAAAAAAAAGGTGATACCCAGTAGAAAGCTATTAAAGATGCTTTCTGTCTAGTCAATTTATTTATTAGTAATTTTTCCTTTTGTTTAAGACTCAATTGGGGATAATGTTTTTTTAGGTTAATTAAGATTTATTCATAATGTAATGAAGATACAAGAATTTTTGAAATAAAATACGAATCAAATAATGTAAAATTACTTTGTGAATAATGAAATGATAATTATGAAAATGCATGAAAAAAAATACAACAGCATGTGGAAAAAATAATCATGAAAATAAAGAAGCAATAGAATATAAATTGGTACTGTCTATAATGTAAAGTTATTGAAAGTCAGATTAGCTACATATGACAATGATAAAAAATACAAAAAGAAGAAAAAATAAAGAGACGTTTAACTATTTCCCCCCTTCTGAATACCACATTATTTTTACATATACCATTTTCGACATGTTTATCATTATTTAAATTTCCGTATTTTATCAATTGTTAGCACTAACCAGTACCCTATAAGAAATATTGAAAGATTTGAGAGAAAAATCATCTGTATGATAACCGCAGCGATCTAGGATCAGAATATGCGTTAGGCATGGAGGAACAATACCGCAAAAGAACCGCTTACAGAAACTTGTCAATCAATATCTCATTATATGAAGGCAAGGGAGATAAGATGGCTGGGGCATTTAGCTCGGAGCAATCCATTTGGAATCAACATAGAATAAAAATAAGAGCTGAGTAATAGAGATGCATGAAAATAACTGGAAAGAAATATCGTAAGACAGGTAGAGATGCAGAAGGCTGATTAAAGTGACATAAGACCTATGAGATCAATAATGCCAACAGAAAAAAACCTACTATTTTTTTTTGGAGGGGGAACTACTATAACCTTGTAAATTACTTTTTATTAAAATTATTATTTTAATTTTTTTCTCTTTATATTCTGTCATAACAGCTATATTTTTATAACTATTTTTTATTTATTAAATTACTTTTTACCAAAAAGGTGGCAAATAACAAAGCTTCAAAATATACCTTACTATTTCTTTTCCCTACCACTCCATCAACCGTTTTCTCTTGGGTTAAATCTATCATCAACAATGTCTCAAACACTAAAGATTAAAATAGACACATGAGTAGGCCCCGAGTAACTGTTTGCAACTAGAAGAGGGTTATTATAATAGCCCACGTCTTAAGTTCTATTAAGTGAAATGAGATCGATGAATACCTCTCGAGGAGCTGTCATCAATTTTTTTTTTTATTATTCAAAGAACGCCTTGTCATCCATCATGTTGGTTTAATGGAGAGGCATGGATTTTCTGAGCTTAATTTTTTTTATTACAGCGTTTTGTAATTTTATAAAGAGGTTTGTAATAGTTTCTCATAATTCAAATAGAAAACAAATAAAAACAATGAGCTTAGTTTTTGAATAAAGCAGCGGGGTATCTCAGTGGTAGGGCACTGAGCTTCCAATGCAAAGGTCCCGAGTTCGAACCCCGGCTCATGGCAGAAAATTTATTTATCTGTTTCATTGGCCGTGGGGCGACCTTGGGTCAGGAGTCCCTCCTGGGGCACACTCAGCCTGTTTAAAGTGGGTACCCTTAATTAAATAATTAATTAGGGAGGAAAACCTGGCGGTTGAGCGTGACCTAGGCACAACCGTGGACCTAGAAACAGTGCTTTCCCTAAATAATACTGAACCCTAGACCCTTTATGGGTTGTGGTGGTACAGGTTTTTTTTTTTCAGTGTTTGATTGGATCAAGGATGATATTTTACTTTTCAAGTCATCAACAATGTGCTATTTCAGCTTCGGATCACTTTTCCCTTTCCAATCCAGCCAAAATACTTGAGATTGACCATAACCAAAATTACTATTTATTTTGAAATTTAGAGTCTTTTTATTTTATTTTTATTTTTGTGAGTTTAAGAGTAGATCCAAGTATTCATTTATAATAAATTCAAATATTAGTCCACAATGAAAACACCTTTTAGTTGAAAGTTCAATATACACTGACAGGCAAAAAATCTACCCACTTGAACCCATTAAGGAACCACGTTGGAAAGGTTGACTCTGGGAAAAATTACAGGCTGCATATCTTTCTTCTTCTCCACACCCTTTCACACCCGTCTGGAGATCAAAAAGCGATTCTTGACTCATCTGTAAAAAGTACAGCACTCCGTTCGTCCATAGTCCAATGACTGTGTTCTCGAGCAAAAGTCAGCCGTGTTACTCTGTGAGTTCTGGTCAGCTCTGGTCCTCTTACTGGACGAAAAGCCATTAATCCATCCTCATTAAATCTTCTCCGAGCGGTACGTTCAGAAATTTGCACACCTCGAACTTCTTCGAGCCATTGAATCGCTTGATCAACGGTAAGGTCCCGATTTCGTAAAATTCTCAAAGTCAAAAACCGGTCATCCCGTGGTTCTGTTACCCTAGGCCGTTACCCTAGGGAAACATCTCTACTATGGAAATCCAGAACCGGGCCTTCTATTGTAAGAACCAGTTTAACGAAAACCGTCTCGTAAAGTTTTATATGGAACTCCGAAGGCATTAGCTGCACATCTAATGGAACGTCCATCATCAATAAGTGCCACACCACGCGCAACATCCTCAGCACTACGAGGCATTTTTAAAATTAATATTGAAAAAATTAAAAGCCGGAGACTAAGAAATGTGCTGCAAGAAACGGCACTGAACTAATGATACTGAATAAACATTTTGATTCCATAGAAAGTAAACATTGGAATCTAGAATTATTTCATTGAATTAAGGATTAAGGGTTATTGTCCCCTATATTAACATTCCTAATTGAAAACGATTACCTATTTATTCATTAAAAACAATAGACCAATCCAAAGCAGAAAATTTTTAGATGAAAACATGAAAAAATCAAATGGGTGGAATTTTTTGCCTGTCAGTGTATAATAGCGCTGATAAATGTTTGCAAAACCAAACTAGAATGAGATTTCAACTTTTATATTTTATCAATTTCTGTATGAATGGATTCTTTATTTTAATTTTCTTTCGGGCATTTCGGAACTACAACATTTTCTCTTGCAACGTTTGAAATAAAGGATTTACAGAACTTTTATTTATAAAAATATTTTATTTAAAGTTCCGTTGATTTCACAAAGAAGTCGATCTAGAAATTACTTTCATTTTTAGCTAATTGAAAACAAATGACATATTTAAATCAAATTATTCTTTTAAGATATAACTCTTATTTAAACCCAATACTGATTATTTTTATTTTTTTGGAAACATCTCTACTATGGAAATTGTAAGAGGGATATGATATATTAAGTTCCAATCTCTCCTAAAAAAATGACAGTAAAATATTTTTTTTTCTTTATCTAGCTTTAAAAATTAAACCCAAATTATTTTTTATAAGCGAACATTATTTATTGCTACAGAAAAGTAGAAATTATCATAACGTGTGGATTTAAGAAGAAACCTTACTTTGGCGACGTGGGATTATTTAGATGGTGGGAAGGGGCCATGTGTGTCTCACAACGAGGAAAACATTAAAAGTAAGATTACAATAAATTTAAAAAAAAAAATCTGAAAAAAATTGATGTCGAAAGGTTATTTGTCAATATTTCAACGTTCAAAAAGAAAATAATTTAAAAAAAAGAACTTCTCATACCCTTAAATAAATTGTATCACTTTAAAGTCATTGTTTTACCTAAGTTTAGGCTACGTTCTTGATTGGTCTTGGTGTCAACCATGTAGTAGTTAAGTCCCACCTTTTCAGAAGAAACAATAAAAAAATAAATAAATTAACAGTTTTATGATACTCGCGTTTTAAATTAAATACTATTTAACAGCAAGTAATATACTATCGAAAATTACTATGCGTAATTTTAAGTAAGAATAACCCTAAATTAAAACGTTATTGACAGAGATTTCATACTGTCACCGACTATAGGTTAAATATAACATATAAATATAAATGTACATGAATGATTTTTCAAATTATCGGGGCATTGCCTAAGGGCTTTGAAATTACTATAGTTCTCAGATAAAAACGGGAGTATTGGCTTCACTGGTTCGGGTTTCCTACTTTTACTCGTCACAAACTTGTTTGGTTGACACAAAAAAATTGACAAAATGTCGTGTTTAAATACCCATCTCATAAAAAATTAGTAATTATTTATGTAAGTTACGAAAGTTATAATTTTGTTCTTACTGGTGTTCAGGCGCCCCAGCCACCAGCCCTCAACTCACCGCAGTACTTCGGGCAGCTCGCTTTCGGATTTGTCAGGAGTATGATTGGTACGTGAATGGTACGAGATCGAAGAGCTTAGGTTCTCATTTTATTCATCATACTGCCGAGATTATGAGTAGAGAAGTAGTCTCTATGTCACCAGCTTGTGAATTTCGTAGTTGATAGTATGATGTGGGAAGGCAAAAATCTCCAATTTTTTTCGAGAGAAGCCTTCATTGCTCTGAAGTGCATGAAGATCTTGTCAAGTCATTTTCACCATTCACAGGTTGCGGCTTCATACAGCAAACGTGTGGAATTTTTTATAATGTTTTTTGAAAAAAAAAAAGCGAACGTATTGTTTGCAGCAAATTATATTTAGGAATCGTTGGTTGATTTCATTATTCTAAATTTGGCCCATACAAATATTTGTTTTCGCGATTCCTGGGCTCTATGATCACAGGGAAGGAGGATTTCTATATCAATTCTATTTGTCCTAATAGGGATATTTTGAATTCTGCAATTGCAATAAATAGCCTCCTGCTATTGAAAATAGTATAGGGAAATAATATATGAAATAATACTAATTAATCATAAAGAACATATAAATTGTTATGCTCTTTTGTTAAAAAACTATATTTTTACATACTGGCTACATTTTTTCACTAACAGTAACGATATTGTGTGAGTAAATTCCTGTATCATTATTGCTAGTGTCCTTAATTCTGACAAAATGTAATAAAATTCAATAAAAAAATTAAAAGGAAAAATAAAGTTTGTCAAGTTCAGAAAGGCGAGAAATGGGAATCGCCCAACTATAATATTTTTTTTTTCATCACTTCATAAATTACAAAAATCGCAACAGCCTTTGAAAATAAAATTTAAATTTACTCATTTTCTCTTCGGTACCGGAGTATAGGTTAATATTCAAGGGCAACATTTCTTATATATTCATGATTAAAAGATCAGGTGAAGGCAAGTCGTTTTTAATTAAGTAAATACAATTTTCATTTTAATGCCTGTAGTTTTTACTCTTTAAGATTTCCTTATAATTAATCAAATCACAGGAACGTTTAATAGCTTGTTACTCGGGAAGAACAAAATACCGTTACTATTATTGCAAAATATTGTATACAACCATTTTCCATGTTTATTCTATTTGTGCTAAAGGTGACTTTTTGTAGTCTGCAACTGCCATAAGTACGAAAAATAGCTACTATGTAAAATAGCAGAGGGAAATAAAATATGATGTTATACTTATAAATAATAAAGAAACAATCAGTTTTTATGATGCTCTTCTGTAAAAAAAAAACTCAATTTTTATCTCTTGCCCTAACAGTAGCTATATACTTGGCCAAGGATAGTAATATAAGTGTTGTTTTATTTTTTTCGTAAAAATATAGGATATTTCAATAGATCGGATTTAAATGGCAGTGGCATTGCTATGCATCTCCGTTGCGTGGATTCTTGTGAAATGGGGCTTTGATACCAATCTTGATTTATGTGAATTAGGTATTTTTTTTAAACTTTGAAGGCGTTGATTTAGTATGTGGTTTTTTCATGCTAAGATAACATATATTTATCTTTTAAGGTAGCAAGAATAATTCTTTTTCATTGTTTTCTATCAAGATAAGAAATATCAGTTAACGGCATTGTAATAACTGTCGATACACAATATTTACGCAAAACTGCGGCAGGCAAATCAAATATTTCACGCTTAAATACTCATATTTTATTTATTTTAAGACAAAAGATCCAAGTATCTATAAGAAGGGTTTATATAATTATTATAAAGTCATAATTAATATCATTATAAAATAATAATAATTACTATAATGCTCTGTTACGTTTTGGGGTGTTTCAATTTATCGGGATGCCACTGGGTGATTATTGATGATAATTATCCAGAATTATTTAATAAAAATTAATTAGTGAAATAAATAAGGATCTATTATAAATTTGGTCCATGATTAATTAATTGGATTCCTTTTCTCAAAGGTTGGTTTGTGTTATCATGCTTTCTAATTACCTACATTACCTGTGATCATGATGATATAAATGGGTGGCAGAATTAAAAAAACTTTTACTAAAAAACTTAATTTATTTCTATGTTAAATAAAGAATGTATACAAATTATATTTACAAGAAACTAAATACGTGATTCAATGAATTTAATAGTTAATTGTGAAGGTATGATTTCAGATGGACTGTTTTGAGAATTATATTGCATGAAATATTCTAACATTGGTAAATTTATTGTTGAGAATAACACTTATCTATTGTATATGAAGTGGTGTGGTTGGTAGATTTCATTACTGCGTCTGCTAAGTTGAGATTATCTCGTCATGGTTCAAAGCTCTGCCAAGATCATCACGGTCTATGTAGGGCCAAGGTTTCAGTCCCCACCCGGAAGAAAATATCAGACCTATCCTCAATGCCGGACATCAACAGAAGACCTCTTTTCTTACTTCTCACCATATTATATGCAAATATTCAGGGTGGGGTAAGGATGATTCTCATTGGTTCTTAACTTCACCCTATTACTCTGCAATAACTGGTAACACCCTAAAAGGAACCAGTTACTTATCCCGTTACCAGTTTTTACTCTAAGCCTTCCCCAGGGTCCAGGTACAGATCGGTCCTTATCTGCCTGTTACTGCTCCCTTGACGCTGTTTTTGGTGTCAGAATTCGTTTTCATTCAACATTGTTTTTGACAAATAATAATTTTAAAACTTATCTGCTATGTTCAATACATAGCAATAATAATATATGGTATATGATTGGTTCCTCTACAATAGAATCTTTTTCAGAAATAAAAAAAATATATATGATGGGGTTATTCACCGACAACATTCAATGTAAATTGATTAAGTATATAGGAAGCATTTAAAAGGTAATTAAAATTTATTTTTCGATGTTTCTTTCTTAATAACATTGGAATATATATATACATATATTTTTTTCATGGCATGCTCATATTTTCCAAATACAGTTCTTCTAATTAGGATTGCAATTGACGAAGGGAGGAGAAGATAAAAGATAAAAATCCAGAGACTTTTAGAAAAGATATTCCATTTTAAAAGGTCATGAATTTTACAATTATTGGTTTTAAGTACTGAGAGCGAAAATACACCACAATTTATTTATATTTCAAAGTAGCTAATAACTAAAACCTAATTATTAGGGATGTAATAATATTTAGTAATAATTAGGAATGTAAACGATTCCAACAGTAAAATTACAAAATCATGTAATAGACATTAAACATAATACCGCAGGTATGCGCGACCATTAATCTAGATAAGTTATATTTGCGTAACACTCGATGAATGGCGAAATTACAACAGTTTCTTTCCCCTTTCAAAACAGGAAATACATCGCGATTCATGTATTATTTATTCCTAAGGTAGATGAAATAAATATCACTATGTAAGTTATATTGTCGGCTATCTTTACGAGTCAATTGTTGTAAAAGAATCTCCTACTTCTTTAATATCCGAGTCTTGAAATGGTTTGTAAAAGAGGAACAAGAAATATATTAAAGTATTAAAATTGAAGCGGATACTGAAATAGTTTTGATATTAGATCCATTTATACAGGGAAATTTCAACGAGAGAAATTAATAGAACCAGTTCAGAATCCTCAGTTACAAAAGAGCGAATTAAAATTAAAAGATTATTAATTTGAATTACAAAACTTCACATATATATAATCTACGTTTTATTTTACAATATAAGTCGTTAAGAATAAAATCGTCAATACTAATAACCAATTAAAATATTTATTGAATAGTGGAGAAATTGAATCATTCTGTAAAATTGTACTTAAAATAAAGATGAATATTTTAAATTTTTGTTTAATTTTTCAACGAGGGAAAAATTGAGGGATATTCCAATTACGATTTATGTTCATTTAAATAAATTAGATAATACTTTATTTAATGGTTGTTCCACTTTGTAAGTGAACACGAGATCTTATGACCACATTATAGTTGGGACATCCGAGAATTCTCGTGAGTTTTTAAAATGTGTATAACCGTGTGTATTACAGTTATCACATACCTTCAACTTTTTTTTTAAATAGTTTTATTGAGTATTAATACAGTCTGAAGGGCATTGGTACTAGGGCTATAGTATTCATTCACACAATAGGTACATAAGAAAGGAAAATAAATACAAATAACCAAAGTAGAAAAAAAAATACAAATATAGATAAATAAAAAGATAAAGTATTATACAAGATAAATAAAATAACAGATTAAAGCTGAATGATAATAAAATAAATAAAACACATTCACACTTATGTACAATATATACCTTTAACTAGATTACCACTTACGACTTCCACAGACTTCCAACTGGTTCCTTATAGTTTTATTTGTTTATTTTATTATTATTATTATTATTTTTTGGTCACTCTTTCCTCGTCTTAAGGAAATGTTAGTACAAAGCAATAAGTAAAGACAACAATGTATTCATTCTGAATACTCGATAGTTGATTTTTAGAATGCATTAAAATTTCATGTAATAGTCTGCGGTTAAAGAATATCTGATTGAATTTAACGAATTATTAACACCACTCACACGATTTAACGAAAAATATCTAGATTTCAGAAAATTGTGGTCAAATGAAGTAGCTTTCTTTGTGGATGCAACTTTAGCAAACAAAATATCAATATAGTTTTATAAGAAATGAATTGAAATAAAAGACTACTTCTGCATTTAAGATAGCCAGAACAGCTACCAAACGTTCAAAAATTGATCTAGTCGAAATGGGAATGCGATAGATCATTATTCATGATCAAGAATTAAAATGTGTGTATGTTGCAATTTTCTTGAAACGATGTTGTAAAGTTTTTTTTTTTATCATTTTATATTATATTTACTTTTGATTATAATATATATATATTCTTTTTAATACCTGAAAAGAAAATATACGTAATTTAAAACAAAAAAGTTGTAGAGTTTTGCAACAATTTATATAATGCATAAAGAATTTTATTTGTATTTTTAATGAATTTTGTATTGAATATTATGAAAAGTTTCGTAGAATACGTTACAAACATTAATATAAATACACGAAAAATTATTTAACAATAAATTTTAGGAAATTAAAAAATTATGTATATATAACATTTATATATTGTATTTTGTAATAAAAAAATTCCTGGAGGGTAGGAAAAAAAAAACAAAAAAAAAAAAAACAAACAATAAGTTTGTTAGATTTAAATGAAAAATTAATATGTTTTTTTTCAATATTTTAGCTAAGCCCTTTAATTATCATGAAGGATTGGTTGCACGAACACGTTTCGGATACTGATCGATTCAGTACAGACCTGTAAAAATCAATCATCAACTGTTACCTATCTCATATCATTAGTATTTTACGAAATTTTGTCCCCCCAAAAAAAGCTTACGGTCCACTGTGAACAACCTTGTTCCCTCACAATTAAAGTCCTTAACTAGCTTCAATTATATCCTTGATTTTAGTGTTGCCCAAATGCGATACCAAGACGAGTCTTGGTCTCGCGCACTCAGTCTTGGTGTTGGTGTTGGTCTTGCGCTAGAATCTCGCAGTATACTTGCAGTCACCTATCAGCTAATTTATATAAAGATATTATTGTAATTTTTCTGCTAGCGAAAACCTACCTAAGCCAGAATAAAAAATTGGAAGAGTTAAATGCAAAAGTATATTGGTTATGCCAATTCTTTACATATAGTAACTAAAATTGTCAGTTATTAGTACCCATTTTTATTCCTAACTTAGTAACTATTTATGTCTTAATTTTTATTCACTTTTTTTAACCAGTGATCTTGCAACAGTGAGGCAGTCTTGCAAAGTGCATGACCAAAAGCGATTTTGGACAACACTGGTTGATTTCGACTTCTGCCCGCTGCACTCGGTCAAAAGTGGTTAGCTAATAACCAAAGGGTTCTTTTCACTTTAAGTTGGGCCCATAATAGACGGTCTGTTTACCCCCGTCTGCTTCTTGATACCCTCGGCCATTATCGGAATTTCGTTTATAATGTGACCATGAGATCTTGTACCCATCCATGAAAATGGGGCAACATTTGTAAAGTAGTACAGAAATAACAAATCGAAAACAGAGGTCCCAAGAATATCTCACTATGTAATTCGAAACATGTAATATTATAGTCGGTCCAGCCGATCGGTCGAAAATTGCTGAATAATTTTTTAACTGATAGATTAAACTAAAACTAAGTGTTTCTATCCCAAAGTGTTTCAAAACATTAACGGTAACTCATTGAATAATTTGAATTTTCCAACTTATAAATCGAGCGTCGTTCACTCCAAAAATCGTTACGTACCTTATAACGTATGGATTAGACTTATTTTATCCAATAATTTATCAGTATTTTGTATCCAAATGTATCAAATCACTCATAGGTTGTGAGAATGAATAATTTATTATGCTTGTGACTTAAAAATGTTGTCAACCAGAAAAAACTCTATTTACATAACGATTTTGTTACTTCATCTTCAAATTAGTCTGATACTAATTAAAACATAGTCCGGATAGGATTCTTTCGTAGTTGGGAACATACTAATTTTCTAATACGTTTATTAAAATTTCTAGAGGCCTCTTCATTAGGGTTATTTCGGATTGGATACATGATGTTCTTATAATGCCAAAGTGTACCGGATGCATTTGATGTCATGAGAAAATGTTGATTACTTCCCTACAGCTCGCGTGATGATGGTCACGGCTTAGTATCGATATATAATAACTCATATTCTACCTCCGATTGTAAATGTAACCGATGAAAGCTGGTTAAAATTATAGCCTTTCTGTATCGTTGAGTTACGAACTATTCCAATTCGTGCTTTATGGAGGTTTAGGTGCTTGTTAACAATAATTAAGAGGTTATTTATTTCCAATCCTTCATTATGATTTAGTATGGGACCAATCCTTGACCATTGCTGCATAATGTTAATCGTTTCGACCATCTTTCAGGTAAGAAAAAAGAGAAAGCAATCTTAAGCTTATTAAAGCTAATAACAATTATTTTTATGATTACAATTTTCTATTTACCTACTTAAATACATTATTATAATTAAATTACATTAATAATTCAGCACTGAAACCTCTACTCATAAGGTATATTTTATTCAACCAGTTACCTATTAGACCGTGGTGCTGACCCATTTTTATCAAATCATTAACATCCCGTTAATACCCTTAGGAAGCTCACAAGAAGCTGGATGAGGGATCTTCAGTCTCAAAAAGGAACACTAAAATCAAGACAGGAAGGGATTTCGCTGGGCACTCCTCTTCATCACGTCGATTAATGATTATAATTCTTCTCGACATCAGACTATCTGTTTGTCAATGTTTCTGATAGGTGTGGATGAAGACACAAAATAAAAAATAAATATATTAGCTGAATTAGTTTCTATTCAAACAGAGTGGTAAGTGAAAATTTTGTTTACTGCACGCTACAAAATATTTTTTATATTATATTTATTATTGTTTTTTAAACTCTCAATCAGTTATGACAGCTTATTTCCTTCTATGGTGGGAGCTCTTTTTGAAATATTGGAAACCTATCTCACCCAGTTTGGAAACCGTTTCGCTACAGGCACCCAGGTGATGATGCAGCAGAAACGCTTGGGGTCCTTTCCCCGTTCCAAGATATCAGCGGACCATGTGTGTGGCTATGAATCGCCTTGCACAAGAAAGCGTTTGCATCGATAAACACCAAATGATGGTTAAATGGATAAGCGTAAAACAGCCGTGTCCATTATTTGGGCAACGACTAGAAGAGAATAGGATATGAGGTTTTGTAAAATCATTCGATGTATGTATTATTGAATAGGTGCGTGGAATCGATTATTGATATTTAGCCGCTGAGCGGTATCGACCTCCCTGCTACCGAAGATATGGCACGGCCGGCCCCTGAACTGGATCCCTCAAGGTCTCGTCTTATTGGGAAAGAGTCTGTCCTGGGTCGGTTGCCTCTTGGCTCACCTTGCTCTAGCAGTTCCTGTATATCCTCAAGTTATTATTATATTTTTAGCCATATGATCCAGAAAGAAGTACGTCTTCAAAAGTAAGATGTATATGAGTTTCAGAATTATTATATATATTTATTATATATTTTTGTAATTTCTTAATGGGCTGTTATAAAGACATGATAATAGAGAAAATAGACGATATCTTCAAATTAAAGAAAATACCGCAAAAGAATTTAAGAACTTAGTTTCAGTCTCTCAAAGAGGCATAAGGTTATATAAGAATGTTCATATACATCCTTATATGGATGATATATATATATATATATATATATATATATATAAAGGCAGTTAATTAATTATATTTTGCTTCATTGGTCATGGATTAAATCTGGAGTCGGGAGATTCTTGGGAGAATATATATATATTTATATATATTCTCCCAAGAATGTTCATATACATCCTTATATGGATGATATATATATATATATATATATATATATATATATATATATATATATATAAAGGCAGTTAATTAATTATATTTTGCTTCATTGGTCATGGATTAAATCTGGAGTCGGGAGATTCTTGGGAGAATATATATATATATATATATATATATATATATATATATATATATATATATATAATATATATATATATATATATATATATATATATATATATATATATATATGTTTATATATATTCTCCCAAGAATGTTCATATACATCCTTATATGGATGATATATATATATATATATATATATATATATATATATATATATATATATATATATATATATATATATATATATATATATATATATAAAGGCAGTTAATTAATTATATTTTGCTTCATTGGTCATGGATTAAATCTGGAGTCGGGAGATTCTTGGGAGAATATATATAAATATATATATATGTGTGTGTGTAAAACCACTACAACCCATGAAGGGTCTTGGGTTAAGTGATCGTGATTGTGGAGGAGAGTGATCGGGCTGGAATCACGCTCAACCACAACCATTTATCAATTATTAAGAGTATCAATTTTATAGAGGTCGTGTGTGCCCCGGGAGAGTCTCCCAACTCCAGAGTTAATCCATGACTAATGAAGCAAAATAAATAATTAACTGCCTTTAGCCATATCAGAAACCGAGACCATGAGCTTTGGAAGTTAGTGCCTTACCCACTGAGCTACCCGGCTCCTTGTCATATATATATATAAATTGAAAATTTATTTCTTAACATAAGGTAATTAAAAGACACATATTACTTATTTTCGGTCATATTTAATTACAAGCCTGTAGCCAAGCCCGGTCTTGTCATGCCTTCGTACCAATGTTTATCATTAACCTTTTATTTACATTTTTAGATGAACAAACCAAAAAATTTATAAGAAGTTGATGGTTCGATATAATGTAAAAGGAACAAAAATAAAAAATGAAAGGAAGAAAGAAAGAACTTTATGATAAAGAAAGAAAGTCTGCTTTAGCTAGGTTCTTTCTGTAATTGACTTACATCTCAGAAATGTTTTTCCTATATATTACCATACTTCCCTGGGCAGTTGAGAAAGTAAAGTTGTGTTGCAAACCAGTAAGCTTATATGCCTCTTTTTCCAGCTGGCAACGTCAATTGTAATTTTTTCCTCGGTTGCTAGAATCCCCGTTGTCTTGATAATAGCCTCTTCCGATATTGCGTTCATGCTCTTTCGGCCATTCTGTTCGATTGTGAAAACTTGGACAATCAATTAGTAAAGGTACTGTTCCAAACTCTCTTTCGACATTGGATGCAATATAATCTATCTATGGCAGTTATATCGCATTCCATGTTATAACAAAGCTTATTGATGATGCTTTACAAAAAATTATAAACGAAAATCATCGATTATTGGAAATTTCGGTTACTATTTATTTATTTTTTTATGTCCTTGAATTTTTACATGTTCTATTTTTCTTATATATTTTTCCTATACATATTTTTCTTAATTTTAATTTTACTCAAAGAAATGTTTGTCTAGAAACCTTACTTTCTTTTTTATGTTATTAACGTTATTAATTTCTAAATGTTAATAAAAAAATGCTGAAAATTATTTCACAATGGCTTACTATTTAATAACATAATTATTCGCTCTATTATACATCTAAAGTAACATTACCTTTCTAGTGACAGAGAAAAAGAAATAAAAGGTGATTACAATTATTGGACGAAACATTTTTTTTAATCATTAGTAATTTGCTGAAAAAATTAGCATTATGTCAGTAACACATTCAAAAATCAAAAACCAAAACGAAGGATATACCCTTGCAGTAGAACATATAAAAAAGATCTCGAGACCATATATTTGCTTCTAATAGTCCGATTTTAACGATTTTTTTTTTTAAATGAAATTCCGTAAACTTTTAAATAGGGATATCAATTAAAACGTGTATTAATTTTGAGTTATTTGGAATCCAATGTTACCATCCCTCGTAACATTTTTTGCAGCTTCTTTACGTTTAAGTATATTATATAGATAAATTTAAAGGGCATCGGGAAGAAGACTTTAGCGAAGCTTCATTGAAATCGGTACGTTCGATTAGGCGCTAACTTCTATAGCAACGCAGGTTTTTCGGTCGCCATCTTGAAAGGAAAAGGCGGATAGAAATTTAAATGAAGGAGCATCAACCTTTAATTTCAAATCCAAATTTAAAAAACATCGGTCCTGTAGTTTCGGAGAAAATGCGCGGACGGAAAAAAGATTTTTTATTCGTTTTTCGAATTCTACGTATGCTGAAACGTAAAACCACAAAATTTTGAGAGAAGGTTAAGATTTTGAATTTTTCGTTCGATTACAATAGTTTAATATTGAAAATAATAAGCCAAATACAACAGCTTAACGGACAATATTACCAGCTATGTAGACTACTCAATAGAATATATCCACTTTCAATTGACAACAAACTACTAATTTACAAAACAATTCTGGAACCTTTCTGGACATATGGATTAGAACTGAGAGGGACGGCTAAACTTTCTAACATCAAACGCATTCAATCCTTCCAGTCTGAAGTCCTTCGAACAAAATTCGATGTTTCCTTCTATGTAACCAAAAAAATCCTGCATAATGACCTTAATATCCCATTTGACCTAATCACATACAAATTTTCCATATTTCATCACAACCTCACTAAACAACCAAATCCTGTAGCACAATTACTATTTAGCTGCAGTCATCCTTACAATCCTTCCAGGAGGCTAAAACCATAGTCTTGCCACCTTTTGTAAATGTGTATATATTGATTCTGACAATGGCCAGATTCTCCAATCAACTCCTGAGTGTCTATTGCTCTATGGCCCTCCATCAGTCTGATAAATCCTATGAATAGGGTGGGAAGCACTGGGACCTCCTGGAGAAATGCTTTGCCATCCGAATTCGGGGGACAAAGCTCAGAATCCCCTGGGTGAATGTAAATATTTTACATAGGTGTAAATGTTTTTTATTTATTTTAATTTAATTCAGCTCCAATTTATTATTTTATTTATATAGTTTTCTTATTTCCTTTTTTTTTTATTTTAATTATTTATATTTTTCTTCCAACAATTATTCCATCCTCTCGCCCATGAATCCTACTTATTTTCCAACATCCCTCAGAAAACGTCCCGATATCCTGGACATATTTATCACCTCCCAGATTTCCTCCTCCCAAACTATAATCAAATCCCTGGATGACCTTTCTTCAGACCATAGTCCAGTTCTGCTTTCACTACATTCTGACTTTGCTCCTAAACCATCACTTCCAAAACTGATCACTGGACGAGTAAACTGGGACAAATTTCGTGATGATTTGGAAAACAAACTAGAACTCAAAATCCCGTTAAAAACAAAAGAAGACATTAACGGTGCCATAGAAAAACTGACATCATCAATAACAGGCAGTATAAATAATAACACCTTTATCAATAAGATTAACTTCCCACAAAATACTAACTTGCCACAGCATATTCGCATCTTATTACAGGAAAAACGTAGAGCAAGATCGAAGTGGCATAGGACTAGATACCCAACAGATAAATCGCATTACACACAACTGACTAACAAACTGAAATCAGAAATTAGAAAATACAAAATTCAAAATTTACTAAATTTTACTGAAAAACTTACAACCACGGACAAATCATTATGGATGACCACCAAAAAACTTCTTAAGTTTCAAGACTTTAATCACCCACTACTTACTGATTCCCAAACCTGGTCCAAATCCGACGAAGAAAAAGCCCAACTATTTGGACAACATCTTTTCCAAACTATTAATCCACATCCCGATATCCTTAATTCAACTCACATCAATTGTATTGAGGCAGAACTGGAAATTCCTCTCCAAATGTCTCTGCCACCCAAAGCATTTCATCCCATAGAAATATCCAACATCATTCAAAAATTACCTTCCCGTAAAGCTCCTGGACATGACCTAATTACATCCCAGATCCTAAAACTTCTTCCTCGAAAAGCCATCCTATTCCTTACTTATATATATAATGCTGTACTCCGTTCTACATATTTTCCTGATCTTTGGAAACGATCTATTGTTAAAATGATCCACAAACCCAAAAAACCACCAGAATACCCATCCTCTTACCGTCCTATCTCTCTTTTACCCATCATGGGCAAAATCCTAGAAAAACTCATCTTAAAACGCCTGTACCCTATCCTAAATTCTAAACACATAATCCCAGATCACCAATTTGGTTTCCGAACTTCCCATTCCACTATACAGCAATGTCATCGTGTGGTAGACGTAGTCTCCTCTGCATTGGAGCGCGGAATGTACTGTACGGGAGTCTTTCTCGACGTTGAACAGGCGTTTGATAGAGTTTGGCATCCGGGACTGCTGTACAAACTCCGAAAATTCCTACCACCTACATACTTCCTCATTATCCGTTCCTACCTTACTGATAGATACTTTAAAGTAAATCACAATAACGCCTATTCATCCCTTTTTTCCCAGTCTGCTGGTGTTCCTCAAGGTAGTATCCTAGGTCCTATCCTCTATACAGTTTATACAGCTGACATCCCTACCTGTCCCAACACTGTCATCACCACATATGCCGATGACACATGTATCCTATCAGTAAACAATGACCCAGCAATTGCATCCCAAATGCTTCAATCACACATCATAAATCTAGAAGAATGGTGTCAAAACTGGAGAATTAAAATAAACTCCAATAAATCCCACCAAATTACCTTTACCCTTCGTCGTAAACCAACGACTTCCTGTCCTACAGTTTCCTTTAACAATACTCCACTTATCCCTGTTGAGCAAATCCGATACCTAGGACTCCACCTGGACAAACGACTAACTTGGAATCCTCATACTAGACTGAAACGACAAGAAACCGCTCGACGTTTCCGATTACTTCAGCACTTACTAGACAAACGCTCTAAACTTCCCATTAATTACAAAAGACTTATATACTTGACTATAATTAGACCTATTTGGACTTACGGAGTTGAGCTATGGGGCTCTACTAAACCATCGAATTCCTCTCGCATCCAATCCTTACAATCCAAAATCCTTCGTAAAATCCTCAATGCTCCTTACTTTGTCACTAATAAAATTATCCATAAAGATCTTAATGTTCCTTATGTTTCAGATCTGGCCCAATCCAGATACCTATCCTTCCATAATAAACTTCAGAATCATCCCAACCCTCTCGTTTCTAACCTTGCTTCCTCTTCAATTCCTGATAACCCTCCGAGGCGTCTGAAAAGAAGATGGCCCCGTGATCTCCTAATATAGTCATATCATTAGAGTGCTACCATATTGGGTAGTTAATCAGCAAGTGTATTCATGTCATTATATCAATTATGTCCAAATTTACTTGATGTATTTATGTAATACAGTTGTAAATGTAATAAAGAAATAAAAAAAAAAAAATTATTTATATTTATTTCCATTTCGTATAAATATATTGTATGATTGAATACTTGTAGCCGTAATACTTAGTATCCTTCAATCTGGAAGATTGTTTGAATACTCTATAAAGTGGCTAAAAGAACAAAACAAAAAACTAAATAAAAACAATAACAATTGATATTTTCAAGGAAAACAATATAAACCATTTTAACCTCCTCTCCATACTTCACTTCATTTTATCATTTCGAAAACGTTTCAGGCCCAACTTTGCCCATTTTCAAGTCGAACATATATATTTGCCTAAAACATTAAATACTAAAAATACCAATGAAAAAACTGTAACAGCACACATAACCAATATCTATAAATTTTACAAAAATTCAAAAACATGACTAAAATTTTTACTTACATATATTTTTCAGTCTTAATCTTCTTCCAACTATAATCTCATATTTTATTTATAATTAAAAGTCAATCCACACAATTATAAAAAAAAATACAACTTTACCATTACAACATAATCAAGAAAGGCCAAGCCACATAAATTTTTCAAATTTCAATATATCTATTTTAAATATCCTAAATTACTTTTAGGACACTTATACAGCTTAAAAAATATTGATATTTTCAAATTTTCATTCAAATGCTGTCTGTACATTATCCTCTTGTCTTATTTTATATCCTAAAGTCCACTGTGAGCATTGGGCTTACCTATTATTATGCTCTTAAGGATTAATATTACTATTTTAATACTTAAATTTCACATTATTTCTAATAATTTTGCTGCATGATTATTTTAAATTATCTTAATTTAATTAAAATTCTAATTTATTTATTATGTCAACATAGTGTTGCCCTATCCCCTTAATATCCGTTTTAAAATTAACCACATTTTTAATATTTTTAGTTATATACATAGATCCCAGAAATTTTCTGATGTTATTATCTTCCGCTCTATTTAAAATTTCTATTTCTTCGTAATAAAAAATATGATTATTCATTATACTATGCCTTGCTAGAGCCGTGACATTGATATTTTTTATTATTATTATTATTGTATACCCCAAATTTTATATATTGTTATGGTCATATTTTTTTTAAGCATGCTTAATTTAATTAGTTGTACCAGGTATATATTTTAACTAAAAAAAAAAAAAAAACTGCTCATTTTCATCATGTTATGTATCTTGTTTTTATTGTTTTAGAATAAAATAAAAACAATTAGAAGTTAACAGTTGAGATCTTAATCAAACATTTCCTTGATCGTAAAAAAAATTCTGATTGAGGTAATAGAAAATAATTTGGATAACAAGTAGCCAAAAAAGTAGATCGGAATGACTTTTGTCTTATTAAGATCCGTTATGGTAATTATAGAATGAAAGATATAGTTTTTACTGAACTCTAAGATATATTTTTTTCTGTTACTATATTTATTAAAATATTACATGATTGTAATAGAGCTGTTTCCTGAAAGTAGTATAATCGCTAATATACCAAGCGTAGACAGTTTGCGATCCATCACGGAAGATTGTTCTCGACCCCAGAAGCTATTTCTCCGAGACCCGGCTCGCTGAGCGGTGAAAGTTGTCTACGATTTTCTGTTGATTTTCTCGAAGCATCTCCACTGCACTCGTGATTGCCATTGTTCTCAAGGTTTTCTCCTTTTCTTTGGTATAAGTACACCTATGTCCCTCAACATCTACTTGAGAACTATCTTCGATAAACCATTCCATGCAAAATTTCTCGATTTGAATGTTTTGTGAATGGTAAATTATTTATTTTAATAGTGAGTAAACCTCATGATCCGGCTAAGAATATCATTTTCTAGTGAGTGATGCATCTACCTTTAGTAATTCCAGCTGTCCACCTCAGTGGTCGGCACACTCCTCATTGATATAAACCAAATATCCACTTATAATATATACTTTACAAAGTTATAATTACGTATCTTATTAAAGTGTATAATTATCTTATTACTTACCCATAACCTAGCTTTTGCTAAAAACGTCTTCATTACTGAGATACGTTCCCTGAGGTCGGTCTACTCCAATCTTTCCATCCATAATCGCCTTTTATTCTTATATTAGCTACCTCCTTTCGTTTATCCTCTTTATATATTAATACTACTTCAACAAGCCTTTCTCAGAAGAGTAACAACAGTTATTGTTTTGATATTGATTCGCAACTTGCGTCGTTGCTGTTCCTTTTTCGTTCCGTTATGTCACTACTTATAATAATAACAATGACAGATCAGTTCAATTATGAACTCCATAAGATAAGTAAATATTTTTAATGAGAAAAATTTACATTATTCACTAATCGACTACGGCAAATCCACCCGAAAGATTATGTGTTTGAGTTGTCTGTTAAAAGGTATGCAACGATTTTTTGAGTAAATGTAGTCAGGGGTGCTAAGAAAGGAATTTCATGTCTCAAGTTGCGGCATCAATTTTGTTTTTTTAGTCCATATTTTGATGTTATTTTGTTTGTCTTCTAATTTTTGGGTAAATTTAAACGGAGTTATGAATTTTCGGAATGAAAATTTTCAAACCAGAGAACAAAAGAAAAACATGGATAAGACCGCAGCAGTACTTGCTGTAGTTTCTTTCTCTTTCTCGCAAGTAAGTGAGATTAACGTTATTTAAAAAATAAAAAAAAGCTGAATTTGACGGTGCCATGCTCTCAAATGCTTGGAAACAAATATCTTTGTATTATTAGAAATTCAATACATCTTAATAAAAAATGTCTCGGGACCAAGTTTATCGTTTCCATTTCCAAGGAGAATTAAGGGGGTGATTGATTAATTTATTTAGAGATTTTAAAAATCAATTGATCCTGGTGAGGAACGTAATTGTGAACTATCTAGAGTCGACCTTAATTAAATTATTAGACAAGTTTATTTTTCAATGGCACTTCGGCATCATAAAAGGAGTTGACAATTTTTCTTTTCTCATAGTCTCGTGTAATTATCAAGATAATGTTAGACCTCTAATCTTATCTATAAATAAATTTTATTATATATTATTTGTGGTTCTATTTTTATGAATAAAGAAAAAAATGTTACTCACTTTACGAAGCCTTAATTCCATTGAAAAATAAACGTGGCTATTGATTTAATTGAAGGTCGACTTTAGATAGTTCACAATTACCTTCTTCGCCAGGATTTCTTGAGTTGTCAAATCTCTACATAAACCAATGTTGTATCCTCAGACAGTGACAAAATGCCCTAGTTTGGATATTATTATTTCTATTAAATAATGACTGTGTGAGCTTTCGCAGCGTAAATGTATTATTTCAAGTAAACAGACTGTGAACTAGGCAGAGACAAAGAGGAGACTTGAAGTGTCACAATGTCTTGCGGTTCAACAGGAAACTATATCATCCCTAAGTTTATTTTCTTCCTCCTATTGTTCTTGAAAAAATATTCTATCAATTTATATGGGTTTATAATTATTGTTTTAATGGTCAGATTCACGATAACGGCGCATAAGTAACTTAAGATACAGTATGATGTTTAAAAAAATCAATCAAGTAATCCAAATTAAAGGTTACTCAATCGTGCCCATAATTCTCCTTGGAAATGGAAACGGCAAGCGTTGGTCCCGAATCCTTTTTTATTAAGGTGTGTTGAATTTCTAACAATGGAACCACAATTGCTCCTAAGCATTTGTGAGTATAGCACCGTCAAATTCAGTTTTTTTTATTTTTTTTTTAATAACGGTAATTACACTTATCTGGGAGAAAGAGAAAGAAACTATATAAAGTAACGCTTAAGTAGTTTTTAAAGACTTATGTAAAAAATCTATAAACGAAAACAATTTTTCTTCATACGTACATAGGTCTCTGTAGCTGAAAGGTATAAGTTAAATGAAAAAATATATATATTTTGATTATTTAAGTATTTAGCACTTATCATTCATTAACAGTAACAGTAACAAATAGTTCATAAAAAATATACATTTTACATTGGGTAGTTTTAACCCGAAAACCTCTCCCATGGATACGCCAGTGCCTCATGGTAATGGATTTTTTTTCAATTTCTTTACATTTACAATGTCCAACAATCTGTCTGTTGGGCATTGGTTATATTGAGGTAGGATGACATTCACACTATATGTACAAAAAAATAAAATAAATAGAACAAAATAATAATCAAAAGTATATACAATAGACAATAAAATAAAATAACCTAAAAAATAAGAAAATTAAAACTAAGAAAAAAAAAAACACATGCATATCTATATACAATCTGGCGAGGGAACTCCAGGAGAACCCTGCGCTACTCTCCCAACCGCGTCACTGGTACTAAAGCCAGTGGAGATTGGTCGAGAGCACTTAGCCACATGTGGTAATGGATAAAGGAAAAACATTGTTTCCACGCAACTACTTTACAGCCGTTTTCTTTTAGAGTTTGAAAGCCCAATTCTACGATTTTGATTTCGGTATCAAAGTTACTACGTTAAGTAATTAATTCACGTTTTGCTTCCTCACTACCGAACGTAGGGAAGCTTTGTATTCAATCCCCTTGAGATTGTGCAAGGGGATTTGGATGATAGGTAAGGTTCTGGTGAAATTTGGAGAATTTTTCTGGGATAAGGTCTAGAACAAATGGGATATTAAGGTCATGGTGTAAGGTTTTGTTAGTTACATAGAACGGAGCATTAACTATTGTTCGAAGGACTTTAGATTGAAAGGATTGAATACGTTTGATGTTAGAAAATTTTAGGATACAATTGTAGATATATGACTGCTTTGGATGGAGGTTGTTGAAGAATTTGAGGGGTAAGGAGATCATGTCCAGGAGCTTTACGGGAGATTAGTTTTTTTAATTGAAATTTCACTTCAGAAGGATGAATAGCTTTAGGGGATAAGGAAAGTGGGATTGGTGATGTAAGGATTTCTTCTACTGTAACGATGTGGGTATGATGGGATTCCGGACGGGGAATAAATGTATTGGATAGGTGAATGGCGAACTCCTCAGCTTTATCTTCGTTAGATGCTGCCCAGGAGCCATCATCTCGTCGGAGTGAATGGGAAATTTGATGAGGGTTTAGGATTTTCGTTGTTGTTTTCCAAAGAGAATTATCACGAACAGAGACAAACAGAGAGGGAGGATAGGTAGGAGTTGAAGGATTGTGATCTGAAGGTGGCTAATTTCAGTTTTAATTGTTTGCAGTAATAATTATAGGAGCTGCGGTCGGTAGGATGTCGAGTACGTTGCCACAATAATCTGGCACGGCGTTTGGTGTGGATTAGGTCAAGGAGGTGTTGGGGTAGAATGGTCTTCTTAGGAATTCTGGAGGAGTCTTTTGGGAAAGTGTCAGTCAAGGCGGCTTGTTGGATTGTGATAGTAAAGGAGTTTACGGCACTATCTAGGTCATCGGAAGTTTTTAAGGATATATTGAGATCAATTTTATCGGAGAGGATTTGGCGGAAAAGGTCCCAGTTAACCGAGCACCTAATAAATGGCGGTGGAGAAGATTTGGGAACGGGTTCAAATGAAACATCAAGGATTAGAGAACTATGGTCAGAGGAAAGTTCATTTAGACGTGTAATGGAACAATTGAGGGGACTTAAGCCGCTGTGGATAAGAATTCCATTTAATAATTAAAATTAATATAAATAATTGTTAACAATATTGGCTGTGAAATGTGGAAGGCATTGATCATATGGAGTGAGAGTTAGGTTAATACAATATTTTTATGGGGTTATAAAATTTTAGGTTTTATTCATAAAGTTAATTTACACTGTATTTTTCGGTCGATTGCAAACGTTACTGGCATGACACTTGCTGTCATTTTGAGAGATCGCTGAATTTCCGAAAAGGGCTTCTTCCAGAGATTTTATTCTCATGCAAAACATTTTAGACCTGGTGATAATGATATTTTTTAGCGAAATGAAAACGGTGAGGAAGCTATGCTGATCTTACTTGGCAGATTTTTTTTTTATTATTTCGGCGATTTATTGCAAAAAGTCATTTAAAAAAATTTTAGAAAATAAAATCAATCTCTTAATAATTTGATCAATACCTCAGAGTAAAACAATGTGCATTTACTGTTATTATTTATGCTATAGAATGTGTTATCTAAATGCACAATGTGAGTTCATGAATTGATAATTCTGATCGAAATCTCACAATTTTCTCGAAATGTTCTGAAAAGTTCAACTCCACCAAAAGTGTAGTTAGTGACTTTTTATATTGTCAAAACGTTATGTACACTAAATTAGGAAATGAATTTGTTACTAGAAGTTAAAGTTTCTTCTTCTATGTTTTATGTAAAAAAAATATTTTATTAATGCGGTAAGTACGTGGTAAGTCAAATTTCCTGGAAGATAATATTTGTTTGTATAACAAGCTTGTTTTTATTGGCCGTTCCATTCCGAACACTGTGTGAGGATTTCTATCATTATTTGAAACGATTTTACCAAGATTCCGCCGATTTAGTGATTCAAACCAATCGTTATTCCTCTAATAAATAATGTATGCCGTTGGTTGAAGGTAAGTACGGCATTATTCAAAATGAACCTAGGAGCAGTCTTTATTCAGAGCATTTGAGCAGTTCTTTTCCAAGACAATTTGCCAGTTTGCAATCGGTTTAGCCTCGGCCTCATGGATTTATTTTTTTCAACCTCTTTGCCAATCCCCCTTATTTAATTTTTTTTCAACATTACTTCACTCACGTGAGGATTATTACGGAAGACTACGATTTGTAATAATTAAGAGAACGGAGGAGAGGACCCGACCTAACATGATTATTACCCTTAATTTTTAATATTAATTAAATAGTTAAAATCTTGTTTTGAGACTTCAATTTAACATTAATTCTCCACCCTTTCTTTCAAAACTTAAAAATATTAAGGCTCAATATATGGAATTTCTATTTCGATATACTTGAAAACTGTTTTTTTTTTTTTTTGAAAAGTTTTCCATTTACAACCTATTTCTTTTTTTGAAATGAAAATAACTATCGAACTTATATGTCCTTTTTTTTACGCACTTTATATTTTCCGCTTCTCAAAACTATCACTCTAGGCAATATTAATTAATAAACTGTTAATTAGTAGTTTTCTTGCAAAAGAAACCCTAAAGATAAATAATATGCATATATTGTGATATATGCTGTATAAAAACATAATTCTAATAACAGCAATAGAATTATAATAATATCATACAATGGTTTTTGAGAGACCATTCGTGTCTTACAGTTGTCAATTTACTTAAGTCATCAAATATACGTTTCTAAAGTAATATTAATAAATTTATCAACGAAGATGCAACTGAGCTGCATGCAGATAACTGGAAAGAAATAGTCCAAGATAGACAAAGACGGAGAAGCCTGGTTAAGGTGACACAAGATAATGTGCAAGATCTGTAAAGGAAACGCAGGTTCAGACTTTCAATTTTAATTAGAAGAGACAACCCTCATAACATTAGTACATTTATAGAACTTTTCAGATAAAAATAAATAATGTAAACAAAATATTTGATTTAAAAAAAAACAACAACCGACTATTGGAAAATTCCATCGACTATAAAAGAGTGTAGACTTAAACATCTTGGTAGATTGATGCAGATATTGACATCTACGAATATTTAAACTTGGTGTAGTGGTCGGATTCCTTTCACAACACATTACGGCTCAAGGCAAATATATTTCGTACCATCTATCAGTGTAAGTAAATGTCCGAAAGTCTTGAGTTCTTTCGGGAGTTGTAGACACCCGACTATTACACCAAGTTTAAATATTATTAGATGTAAATTTCCCTGTCAATCTACTAAGATGTTTAAGTAAATGTGGAAGTAAATTCCCTTAGTGTTGATAGAACTTTCCATTTTCTGAAATAACGAATATTAGCCTGTCCAATGTTGCGCATTCGTTACTTTAACACGACGCTGACGATAATGTGTACGTTTTTCACAGGCCGGCTAGTTTACTACGGAAAATTTGATGCGAATATCAAGTGAAACTTGATTGTGTGATTGAATCATAAAATCATAAAATAGGGTGTGTTGATGTATATTATTATATTTGAATATAAATGACAATTTAAATAAATGTAACATTTAGGTATCAATAAAATAGTTATATATCTTCTACTAGCCCCAGCCTAGCGTTTTCTTAATCGACTTTTCTTAATAGGTTTTAATTTACACATTTTATTCATTCATGTAGCTTATTTATTATTCATTTTAATACTACATTCTCCTCCCCCCCTCTATCCTTATAATACTTCATATGAATCTTACATTAACTTCACCGTGGACCAAAAAAGCTCGAATGAGCAAATAAAAATTAAAAGCAATGATATTTTTTTTATATATTCGACATTACTTACACTTATTACTTACTTACATTTATTTTTAATGTTTATATTCAACATTATACATTCTGGCTGAAATAGGGAGCGAGGACGCGTCCTGAAGGAGCTGACAGATGACTTCTGGTATCACCTTGCACAGGCGGATTTACGGGGGAAGGGAGGGAGGAAGCTTTCGGGCTGAAGTTTCTCCTCCCAAAATGGTAAAATATAACCATGTTTTATAGAAATAAGTATTAAAAACTATCTGTTAAAGTATTATTGTTCGTGTACTTACATTTAATATGACTTCAAGAATCACTTAAACACCATGTGATGCTGAATGAAACACCATGAAGTGGCATGAAACACCATGCCATTCGGGCTGAATCCCTCCCCCCAAAATTAAATTCTCGATCCGCTAGTGTCACCTTGTATCATCAAAACATTTTATATTGCATCAATGTCCATCAATACTGTTAGATAGTCATGTGAGGGGACAAACAACACTTAATTGACATATAACTTTTAGGGAATAAACCATTGTTATCATTTGCAGTTGTTTTTTTCGTTAATCTGGTTTTCATTAGAAAAGCAAAAAAAAAAAAAAAAAAATCTAACAAATGTCACATTTCAGGTTCACCTTTTTAAAGTCAAATTTGAGATTCAGTAATATTATTAAGAAGTTCATAAATGACTGCAATCAGTTCCTAAATAACTTGTGGTGTGATGTGTTCATATCTCACGTGACAGATCATTATACTTCTAAGTAAATAAATAACTGATGTTTAACAATATAGTTAAAGTTTGGTAAACATCAATTCAATGTCCAACGAAAATTCTGAACTAATAAATATCAGTCAATTTCTTTAAACACGGAAAAACTAGATATTTTAAAATTTCGAATTTAAATTGTTTTCTTAAATGATTCTATTTCCATAATCGATTAAAATGGCATTTAACACTATTGCAAGCATGAAAAAAGATAACCAGAACCTGCCATGTAATTTATTCGATCAGAGGCTATTGTCGATTATATCGGCCAGTGAAGACATCAAACCGAACGCTAAACACCCAAGTGACCCGCGAATCTGTCATGAAAGATATACTAGGAGCAAAAACGAATATACACCCCGGCTCGCAATCTTTCAATAATAACAGGTCTCGAGACAATAAAATAGAAATAGTAGGCCTTGCCTAAGGATTGCTATATTTATGGAGAGCCTTTTGCCTATTAGAAAGTCCCTCTTAGTGTTAATGAACTGTGAAGGGATATTACCGAAGCAATACTGATCCCAAAGCGATATCGTCTGCGTTCCCAATCTGTGAGCCCGGATATTGGAAAAAATATATGAAAAAAAAAAAAGAAATGATTAGTTATTAATGGAGTATACAACGATACGATGCCTTCTATTTCTCTATCTGAAGGAGATTATTTTATTTTAAATAATGTGTATCTATATTCAAGGGAGAACATCTCCCAGAAAAGAGTGAAACGATTTTATAAAAAGTGGAAAATCAAAGAATTTAATAATGGATAAAAATTTTGTAATTTTGCTATGAAATATTTTCTCATCACTGTTTCTGGCTTAGCTATTTACAGTCCAAGCACTAGACCTCTTTTTATCAAACTATTAACATCCGTCTAATAATTCGTGAATGAATTTTATCGTAAACTAAAAGTTTTTCAATCTAAAAATATTCAGTGAAATGGAGTTTTCTCATTAATTAAAAAAAAAATTATTTATTGAGCATTACAACAATCTGTCACTTGGAGATTAGTTATAGTGAGGTAGGATAACATTCACACTATATGTACAAAAAATATAAAATAAATAGATAGCAAAATAACAATAAATAATAATCAAGAAGTATATACCATGAATAAAATAATATAAAAATTAATTTTAAAATTAATTAATTTAATGCGATTCTAAAAACTAAAGAATACTCATTTGCTTTACACTTGAGTTATAAGATAATTTGATGACAAAATCTAGAAAAACTGTAGCCTACAGAAATATTGAGCCGTTTAACGTGATCTCAACCCCCAAAATGAAAAAGTAACGAGGATATACAGAAGAAATGGCCCAACATTTTGGTGTGCCACCTTTTTATCAATTTCGTGATCAAATTACCTAGCCATTCAAGTGAAAAGAAAGCGGACAATTATGAGTATTTAGAATCTAATTAAATAGACAAAGTTTACTCATCTACAGATTGAAAACACCCCATTTCCAAGAATTTTCGTTGACAAAAAAGTTTATTTTTTTTTTTATAATGTCGGCACAAGACTCCCACTGAAGTCCTTTACTACCCTTACTGTTACATTAAAATATAATGGAGACATAGATGTTCATTATTATTATTTATTTTTAAATATCTATTTTGGATTCTTCAATAAATTTGCACAATGCCTTAATGGTATGTGTACCTAGATCAGCTAGCGCTTGGTGGAAAGTTTTGGATGAGGGGGTATTTCCTCCGGTATTTATCATATCTCGTGCATTTAAAAATAATGTACAATTAGTCCTCGATGGAGTAACATGTCCAACATTCATTTTTTTTTTTCAACTTTAATTAATGCCAAGCCGCAATTTGTTCAACCATGGTTATTCTTAATCTTGTAAGTAAGACTATTTCTTTTCTGCTTAACTTAACACACGTCATAGAGAACCTTGGGCATAGAGAGACATTAGGTTGGATAGTGAACTGATTTACCTTTCGAACTTGACTCCCACGCATACCTATTCTGCCATTCACTAATAAAGTATTTTTTTTCTCCCATCTACAAATTTCCTGTAAAGGCAGTTTCACATTTTCCGTCCTTTCAGGACCCCGTTTTTGAGATCATATCAGCTCGTTCATTCCCATACAAACCCACATAACCTGGAACCCATTGAACCTTAATTTTTTATTTTTTAAGCGAGGAACTTCTATTATATTATTTATTAGGTACGATGAAATATGTTGCCGATGTATGTTTTTGAGTGAATTGCATATGAAATTATTTTTTATTACTTTATTTTCTAAGAGTTCTTTATTTATTTCTAATGGAAAAAATTGAAGGTTTTTGAAAATTCGGCATTTAAGTTTATTAAAATGATATTAATTCCTAAATGATATTATAAAGCATTTAATTATGATTCGGGCAAGTTCAATCCAAGTCGTTCGAGACATCTTATTATTTAAAATACCGTTTCTGGTAGGTCGATTTTGACTAAAAGTTGCTGTAATACCCAGGTGTATAGCTAAGTTAAATACGTAATTTCAGATGTTAATTTTTAGATAAAGTATTCACTTAATACAAACCTTTTTCGAAACTTGGTTATTCGGTATTAGGGAACATTGAGATTATTTATTTTCCTTCTCCTGAAAACTCGGGTCATAAATTTTTCACGATCGCAATACTTTTCCTTACTATGTACTGTATTTGTTGAGAACGTGATGATGTGAAGCACGCTAGAACTTAGGTTTCAGAGCGCACAGTTCTTAATGCTGTGAGTTCGATTCCCACTTGGGTCCGTTAATATTTATTTATGGATCAAAATGGATCATAAGACTCCCACTGTCGTATGGAAGCAGCGGATGACTCAAGGTTCCAGTCAGAGGCTGACAAAAAGGACCATAAGACCCACTTGCCATACTAGTTCTCCCACCAGGACTAGTACTAGTAGTGCATACTTCATTACATGGAAGTAAACAAAATACTATTAGTAATGAAATATATTAAAAAAGTATTTACCTACTTATAAATTGAGAAGATAAATGTTTTTTTTTATATTTATTTTATTAAAAATATTTATTTTAACTTTCATAGACATTTCTTCTTTACAGGTGCACGGAAGAATGATAGTTGAAGAGATGGAGAAATACACGGTGTTTGAAGGAGGTTACTGAATTCCAAAACGAAATAACTTGAATTACAAAGGATAGAATTGCCAATTATTCACTATAAAATGATGTTGGTAACAAGGTCATGGGATTCACTTTCTATTGGAACAAATCAATTATCAATTTATCACCGAAAATGGTTAATAATGTAACACTTACTATATATTTCAAATATGGGTAAGTGGAAGTAAAACTACACATTATTTTGTTTTGTTTATTGTTTCTTCAAGCTTTACAATTTTATTTAAACAGGTCTTATTACTTCTTAACTATAAATATGGTAAGTGATTCAAATTAGTTGGATCTCCATTTACTATGTAATATTAGAGTAGCTCATTTCTATAGTAAATTTCGATTGATTTTTCTGGAAATTATTATCGACTCAAATGAAAAAGGACTCAATGAATTGTATTCTGATTTTATAGTAAGGGTATTAATACGGTACTATTGTAGTTAAAAAATAGTTAAAATTTTATTGTGCGATTTCATTAATTCCCTTTTTTCCAAATGATTCGCCATGTTTTATCTTCAAACCAATTAAACCATGTTTGGTTTAAAACAGACTTTGAGATTTAAATTGTTTCAACACCAATCTTGTTGAATTTTAAAATGTGTTTTAATCTATTAAAATTATCAGTGATTTTCAGAAACATGTGCTATGAGTAAAGAATTTATTTATTTATTTATTAGAAATATCGGTTTTGTCATTATAATTGGAATAAGTACTTTCTCACGTTTTCCGAAAATATGTTAATTTAGTGGTCACTTTGCAGTTAAACGTTTCCTTATTTATAATAAGTATTAATATTATTTGTTTTTTGTTGCCTACCAATATTTTAAAAACGGTTACCTGACAGTTAAGTACGGTTTCAGGAAGTATGAATAAGTAATTTGTATGAATAAGTAAGTAAGTATGAATAAGCATGGGTGCTTATTCTAAACAATAAACATTGAAGATTTTGTTTGTCCTCAATATGAATGTTTTTATTTTGGCTTGTTTACACAGTTAGTACGCATAATCATAGTATACTTCATATTATGTTGTGAAATTATTTTTTACCCATGAATTATGGCCTTTTCGACTAAATATGTGATATATTCCTGCTTGACGACTTCTTACTGTCTCCCGCTGGTCGGTGCCACAGTTTCTCCTCTTACAGGGCGGCCATTGTTGATTGTTTCTTAGCGAATGTTAGCTTTTCATTCAGGTTCTCTTCTCATCGTGGAAAACTATTTTCGACATTTTTGCCGCCATAGCCGACTTATGTAGTCTTATATAAGCCTTTCCTGGCTACAATAACCCTTTTACGTTACTACTCCTTTATGATATTGCTTGGACTCGTTTTTCTTATAAGGCGCTTGGAATCATCTTGAGAAAGCTACATCATCCGTCCCATATTAATATTAGTCTAAAAAATCTCAATTTGAACCCGAATAATAATAAAAAATATTACTTACAATTAGTTATTTCATGACCTATGTTGAAAACAGTGACAGAGAACTGATTTTGGACTATTTCAGGTTAAATCAAAATAAGTTTACGTTGAATATAATTCGATAGGGATAAGGAAACAGGCAATGTATGTCTAGAGAGAAAATAAAACAAACTGTAGCGTGAATCTAGTATTGCCCAAATGCGAGACCGAGACGAGTCTTGGTCTTGCAAACTCAGTCTTGGTCTAGGTCTTGGTCTTGCAGTTACCTATTAGCTTAGTACTATAGTGATATTACTGTACTTTTTTAGATAGGGAAACCTAACTAAGCCCGAATGAAAAATTAGAAGAGTTAAATGCAAAAGTATATTGGTTATACCAATTCTTTACATATCGTATCTAAAATTGTCAAGCAATAGTAACTATTTTGTCTTAATTTTTATTCAAAACTTCGATTTTTTTTACCATTCTTGGTCTTGCAAAGTGCAAGACCAAGATTGATTTTGCACAACACTACCTGAATCAAATTACAATTCGGATTCAGCTATCATTATTTCTGAAACAAAGAGTTTGCGGAATGAACGAATTCATTTTTAAATTTACTAGAGCTACAGACATTGTTCTGATATATGTGGTAAGTAATGATGATAAATTCTAACATATGGTGAAAAATATATATTAATATGAACTGCGTAGAAGGAAAACTCTTACCGAAAGTAGAAAGATTCAAATATATAACCTCCAGATTAAACTAAAAATGACAAAGGGTCAGAAACAGATCAGTGTATAACAAGCGTAAAAAGATCCGAAAAATCCCTAGAAATCTCAAATTAAGGTTTTACAATATGATAAAGCCATTCGTCATATGCAGCTCCGAGACCTGAACACTAACATCTTGAAAGCTTTATAACCAACCATCAGCTTGAAAGCATGTATTTACATGTATGTACTCATGTATGAATACAAATGAAAACATTTGAAAAAAAAAACAACCTCCCCACGATAACGGGGGCTTAGTATAAGTTATATATATATATACTTAGTATAAGTGGAATAATACTAATACAGAACGCTAAATTGGGATGAGATATCGATGGGCCAATATAAATATTGTCATCGATATTAATATCGGTCTATAAATAATTATACCATCGAAATATCGGGCTTGAAATATCGATAGACAATATTTTCATCGATATTTTAAATATTTTTGAAATATAAATATCAATTTAAATACTGATTCTCTATCACATAGCCGCATTAAAAAAATATGGTATTTTAAGTATTAATATTAATAAAATATTAGTCTTTAAATTAATTAATGGAAGTATCAATGCCTTTACCATCCTTAGTAAAATTAATTTCCCATTTCTTGGTCATCCTCAGTTTTTTTTCCTGAAATTTCCATTCATCCCATTAATACACTCCATTAAGGCATAATGCCTTCCATTTGCCTCTAGATCGAAAATCTAATTTATTTGCATCCTACATAGATTTCTTTGACAATTCGTGCCCTTTGTTTGAGAAAGACTAACGAATTTAAGTGTGAAGCGTCCAAAACACGCTATTCGACTCTAATTACCTCAATGTTCCATATGTTTCCGATTTGGCCGAATCCAGATACCTATCCTTCCATAATAAACTTCATAACCATCCCAATCCTCTTGTTTCTAACCTTGCTTCCTTTTCGATTCCTGATAACCCTCCGAGGCGTCTGAAAAGAAGATGGCCTCGTGATCTCCTCATGTAGACACATTATTAGAGTGCTACTAATAGGTTGTTTCTCAACAAGCGTGTTTCATGTTATTATACTCCTCTGTACACATCATCCGCTATGATGGATTTATCCGAACGTTTTTGAACAGCAAATACAATGTATTATTTTACTTTCGTCATTCCGTTCAGTAAGATATTATTCAATGTTCTGTTTATCTTAATAGATGTAAAATTTCGAAATAATTACAAAACAACCGCCTTATTTCTTTGAACTCCCTAAATGCAGATGTGATTACGTGGTATGAAATAATTAATTTCAATTGTTTTAAATAGTAATGGCACTCATATTCAATTTTATGGTTGTTTCGAAAAGGAAAGACTAATTTCATTGGCCTTGCGCCAGTTACAATTTACTTTATAGTTTTGTAGTTTCGAGTGAACAGCTCGGAGCCTTACAAAATCTTGATTTCTGCACATTATGTTTTATTCTCATATGATCGATTCAAATTTATATAATCACACAGTTGCAAATATAATATAAAATAAAATTTATAAAATCACAATTTCCCTCATAACGTCGAAAAAAGATTTTTTGGCAATTTATGTTTTGCTTAATTAGAAGTATGTTGTTTATAAGATTTGGACGTTGAAACTATTATTACATGAATACTCGTTTTCCTAATTTTCTTGAGGATATTGATACGTTTCTTATTTCTGGTAAAATTTATGATAATTCGTCAACATTTATTTTTATATTCCATTCATGGCAACAATTTTCTGGAGGGAATAGAACTAAGATGCAATAGTGGGGTTGATTTTTTTGGATCATTTGCAAATATCAAGATAGTGATCAAGATTGCTTGTTAGAATTAATTAAGAAATAGATGTCTCAAGTTATGTTGATATACGCAAAAAACCTTAGAAAGGAGAGACCTTATAAAGCTCAAAGAATTTAAATGAGAGTATATCTCATTTTTTCTATTAGATTCCTGTGCCAAACACTATCAAATGTTTTGAATAGTTATCAGAATAGGTTCTATCATTTCATCATAGCCTCTCTTATGAAAATTTAATTTTTTTTTTCTTCAAAAAGATATGATGTTCGAGACTTTTGTAGGATATCAAAATATCTGTCTCATCTGTGTTAGCCGTTCATTAAATTTATAACCATTGCTTGAAAACACATTAGGATTTATTTCTAATCACAAACTCAACTTAAATAGTAAATGATTCAGAGTCGTGATGGCTTCAGGCCATCGGCATAAAAGCTTTCTAGTTCTAAATAATCTAGAACTGCAATGGAATTACAACCATGGGAAATATTGGCCATGGGGTATAACGTCACTTTTGCGATCAAGACAAGACATCAAAAGAAGTGTGAGGTAAGAAGCATAGATTGCAATAGAGGCTGATATGTACATTTACTTTAATGAATACACCAATTAATTATCCTAGTTTCTATAGTTGAAGCCGTGTAAAGTGGCTACCTTTTTGCTCTCTCTCTCTACAGAGGTAGAAAAACTTTCAAGTATTCATGAGAGACGATAAAAATATTTTACACTCATTAAAAAATATTAAACATAAAGGTATTAACTTGGATTTATATTTATCAATGTAAGCAAAAAAGAAAAAAAAAATTAAATGCCCTCGGGCAGTGGAAGGACTTTATTATATGTATTTATTAGTATTGTTATACTTCTATAAGTAATTTATCAAATAAAAGTTTTGGGGGGTTTGAAAAAAAAACAATGTAAGCAATAAGACATCGTGCGTGTCACAATAGTTACTGATGGAAGCATACCTGTCCTCTTCCTATCTTAAAATGCCATCATTGGGTAGTGCAATGAATATATATTTATATATTGTAATTGTACAATAAAATTGCTGAAGAGTGAAAAAAAAAACTATAGTCATTCATATAACGGACATATTACCTGTTAATCCGATTATCATGAATTTTTTAGACTGTGTGGATGGTGCACAGGTGGTCTTATATAATTCCATTTAATACTTTGCCAACGTATATTTCTTTTTTTTTTTTATCATTGAAATTTACTACCGTATTAAATGATAAATACAACAAGTAAATATGAAACAAGTACCAGGACATATGCAACATGAAGAGAAACTACCCATTCGTAGCACTCCAATTATATTTCTATATTGAAAGATCCCGAAGCCATCTTCTTTTCAGACGCCTCGGAGGCTTATCAGGAATAGAAGAGGAACCTAGGTTGGAAACAAAAGGGTTCGGATGATTCAGAAGTTTATTATGGAAGGAAAGGTATCTGGATTGAGCTAAATTGGAAACATATGATACATTAATGTCTTTATGGATGCTTTTATTTGTCAGAAAAGAGGGAGCATTGGGGATTTTACGAAGGATTTTGGATTGTAGGGATTAGATACAAGAGGAATTTTATGGTTTTGTAGAGCCCCACTGGTCGATCCCGTAAGTCCAAATAGGTATTATTATAATAACATATATGAGTCTATTGTAAATTGTTGGAAGTTTAGAGCGTTTGTATTAAGTGCTGCAGCTGTAGAAAACCCCGGGCAGTTTCTAGTCGTTTCAGTCTGGTTTAGGGGTCTACGTAGATTTAAATATATTTTCTTGAACACGCTTATATTCCAAAAGCGGCTTGTTTTTTTTTTTGCTCACACCTGGTTATTGGTACCTATATAATGCTGTATCAAATTCATCGAATTACATCCACTAGTTCCTCTTTCCTACTAATATTCCATTCAACAATGTAAAATGAATACAACTAATTGTTAAGAATATAATAGCTGTAAAATGTGGCAGACAGTGATAAAATAAAACTAACAAATCTATTTATAATTTTCTTCTGTCTGTCTCCGATACTCCGAAAGGCCACCACATATCTACGTTTGAATTTGGGTAGAATATGGTAAAAGCTAGGGAAGAGTATGAGAGCTAAACCATTTAAATAACTTTCAGAATTTATATCTTTATAAGGAATAAATAAAGAAAACTCCCTAAAACTTTTTATTTTTTATCTCGAAGTATAATTTATTTGCGAGCATCTGGTTTGTGTGTATTCGAGTAATTTGTAGGACTCTTAATGCATGCTAATCATTGTGTAGATATTTAGAACCATGTTGAAGTTATTACAATTTTTGTGATTTCCAAGCAAACAAACAAAACAAAACCTAAAAGTTTAAAAAAAAAAAGTTTATTTTTCGATTGCTATTACAATTCGTATTTAAGGGGTTTTCGAGGTGCGGAATACTACTCGACTAAGTCTCGAAAAAAAATATATATATTTGAATCCACTTTACACCTTTAGTCACCATTACTTGTTTTAATATTGTAATCATACCTACTATAGCCATTTTTTTTTTTTTTTTTACTAAGACACATGGGAATCTTAAGTAAGTTCACATGTACCAAATCTGATATGTTGTCGAGATTCTATCTGAAAAGAAGAATAAAGGATGAATTGTACATATTATACCATGAAGTATATTTTTTTGAGATAAACAAAAATAATATTCGTTTTTCGTACCTCTAAAAACCAATAAATAATAATTTTCTTAGCAATCGAAAAAGAAAATGTTTGCTTAATAATTATCCTTCCAATAACTCTTATGAGATAGTATGTATATCTAGTATACATATAAGATAGTACATATATCTTGTAAATAGTGTTCCCAAAATCTGTCTTGGTCATGCAATTTGTCAGAGTTACAAGTTCCCCGGCATCTTGATGGGAGATCGTAATTATTTTATTATATTAAATTCAGTTAATCGTATTGCCGAGAAACGCGGGTTTTTTTTACACTTTTTAGGATTTAGATTTAGATCCTTTTGAATTTCTCATATTCGTATGGGATTCGTCACTTTTCCATGAACTTTTTTTTTTTTTTATTTATTCATGATATTTACAACTGTATTAAAAAATTAAATACATTAAGTAAATTTGATAACAGAAAATAATAACATGAAATTACTTGTTGAGAAACTACCCACTGGTAGCACACTAAAAACAAAATGTATTTACAATAAGAGATCTTTAGGCCATCTTCTTTTCAGACGCCTCGGAGGGTTATCAGGAATAGAAGAGGAAGCAAGGTTAGAGACGGGAGGATTCGGATGGTTCTGAAATTTATTTTGGAAGGATTGGTATCTGGATTGGGCCAAATCGGAAACATAAGGAACATTAAGGTCATTATGGATTATTTTATTGGTGACAAAGTAAGGAGCATTGAGGATTTTCCGAAGGATTTTGGATTGTAAGGATTGGATACGAGAGGAATTCGATGGCTTAGTGGAGCCCCAAAGCTCAACTCCGTAAGTCCAAATAGGTCTTATTGTAGTCATGTATATAAGTCTTTTGTTATTAACTAGAAGCTTAGAGCGTTTGTCTAGTAAGTGTTAGAGAAGTCGAAAACGTCGAGCGGTTTCTTATCGTTTCAGTCTGGTATGAGGATTCCAAGTTAGACGTTTGCCAAGTGAAGTCCAAGGTATCGGATTTGTTCAATAGGGATAAGTGGGGTATTATTAAAGGATACTGTGGGACAGGAGGTCATAGGTTTACGTTTCCATGAACTTAAACTTCGTTTGATACTACATTCAACAAAATAACTCGCATCTGAGTGCAAGAAAATACTGTGGATCGAAAAAGTTCAAAATATTTTCCATAAAATAATGGATCAAACATAAAAACAAAATTTTAAATTTATTGCCTCAACTTTGATTTTTTTTTTCATTTTGAAGGGGACCCGAAAATTATTAACACTTAAGGGATTGATATGTCTTTTACACTTTGAAGGGACTTGTAAAGGGATTTACGTAAGTTGGACCAAAATTTTCACTTCAACAGATATTAATCAGGAAACGAAGTTTTTATTCCACTATCAATAAAATAAGAAATTCTATAAATTTTTAAAGGAAAACGCTTTCTTTTTTTTATGTTTTGGTAAATCCTGGATTAAAAGTAGTTAGTCTTTGACCGATATTTCGATATTCGAGGAACGAATTTCGGGAATTGAAGGTTCTCGTTCTTTTTGGGTTATGCCGACAAAAGGACGTTCCCATAACACTTCCCTTTCGTTATGGGACTGCCGAAACAAGGAGGGAATTCAATGACGAACCTAATTGCTATTTTTCACATGTTTATTACAGGCTAACCTGATAAAATATCCATAGTAATTATATTAATAGTTTTAGAAACCTTAATAAAAATCAATCAAGCGACAGGAATTTGATGAGTTTAATTTTACTTTCATTTACCTTTATTTGAAATATTTAGTAATGAAAAGTATAGTGATCGTCAACGGACATTTTAGGTATCTGATTCCAAATAACCATGTCTCTCAAAATGTGTGTATGTGTGTGTGTCGGTCTGTATCTATGTGTATTTGTACATAGTCTAGCTTAAAAACAAAAAGTAATACGAAACTGAAATAGCATATTTAAGAT
Source organism: Nezara viridula (assembly GCA_928085145.1). Classification (NCBI taxonomy): domain Eukaryota; kingdom Metazoa; phylum Arthropoda; class Insecta; order Hemiptera; family Pentatomidae; genus Nezara; species Nezara viridula. Next base: position 177,529,183 of record OV725077.1, read on the forward strand.
TTTTATATGCCTCAAATGTTATTGCAACTTTTTCGTCAAACCTGCTAACCGGAAGTGTCTTTTTCTATTAGAGAGTTTACACATTTTAACAATTTTCTCAAAAACGATTTTGATTAAACTCGCTATATAAATGTAAAATCAAGTTGTCTTTAATATAAAGCAATCATTACCTTCATTGAAATATTTTGACAGTTCTTAAATGTCAGTTTTTCTAAATCATTTCCTTTGAAGTATCTTCAATTTGATTTATTTAACAAAATTAAACATTTTAACACGTGGTTCATAATAAACAGTAAAAATAATGTTAACTAAATGAGAAATGAGGGACCTAGGTTGGCGGACGAGAATCAAGCAAGCCCAAGAGCTTGGCGAAATATTAAGAAGTCTTCTAAACATAACACGTGCTTAACATGATGGAAGTGCGGATTCCGATAATATAGCATAAATGTGCAGTTTTCATAAATATTACGTAATTGTATTATATAATATTTAATTGTAGATATTGTAGATTACGGCAATATAAAAATTAAAATTGTTACGTATATATCTGTGTTAAAATAAATAGTTTTAACACAGATTTTCGCAATGAAAAATGAATAAATAGAGCGCCTTCCTATATCAGTGGCACTTCTGTACTAAAAAAAAAAAAAAAATCTTGGCAATTAGTTGTTTATTAAAATTAAAATATCTGAATATCTGAAGCTTGACGAATATCTGAATACATGACTTAAGACGAAAAAATTTAATAAATTAGAAAAAACTCATGATGATTATTTGTTTTAAATAATATGTTATTCCGATTATTATGCTTATTATTAGTACGTTATGTATGATGTTCCTACTAGCTAAATATTTTAATATTAGCATTATTTTATTGATCGGACGCTGATGATCTACGTACAGACCAATTTTTATTCAAAGTAGGGTAGTAAGTAGGAGTTGTGTGATGCACGTACCGCACCAGATTTTGAATTATATTTTCATGTTTTTACATATTTATTGAAAAATGTTACATTCTGTCTCAAGGACATTTATAATAGTTTTCAGATATCACATTCACACTCTATGTCAAATTATATATATGCATATATATATATATATATATATATATATATATATATATATATATATTTTTTTTTTTTTTTTTTAGAGCTATATATTAAAAGATATAAGTTGTAGATCATCAAATTTTGGATTCAGATGTTTATTGTAGATAAATTACACTTCTCTAATTGGGATTCGTAACAATAACAGTCGAGAAACTGCACCATATTTCTTATATATATAACAATTTTTTTGTAAGACTTGAGACTTTCTTTTAAAATATAGTATTTTGAGGGATTCGATCAATTCTCATATGCTTTAGGAACAGTGACGCGGTTGAGAGAGTAACGCCAGGAATCTCCCCGAGTTCTGCTTTTTCCTCGTTAGTTGGAGAGACAACCTTCGGAGTCTTGGAGTTCTCTCGCCTGATTATAAATAGTATGCATAGGTATGTATGTGTTTTTAAAAAAATTATTTATCTGTAAGTTATTTTATTTTATTTCTTTTATATATTCTTTATATATAGTGTGAATGTATCATCTCACAATAAGCATCGTCAAAGTGATAGAATGTTATATTATACAATAAATAATTAAAATATATTAAAAAAGTACTTTCAATTTGACATTTTTAAAAACTAAACTAACATATTGGCTCTATTCTTCGAGAGGACTCCTTACATATCTTATTGAATTGCCAATGATTATGTGAAGTCGTCCACTCTGCTAAGTGGCACAATATGTGTCGATCAGTTACTAGTGCGAATTCCTCAATTTCCCGAATATTGCCCCGACTACACGGCTGCCAGTCAGGGGACAAACGACACCGCTTCAATGGCCAGTCTCAACGCCTTCTTCGCCATTGGCTTACTCCTGTCAAATGGTTGACCGTAACACCTGCCCAGAGGCACCCCGCGGAGGAAATCCTTTTTCCGTGTTGGTTATGTGGAAAGGAAAATAATACATCACCGCCTGCGTTTTTCTGCTAAAAATCGGTTGAATACAGAGGAACCTTTACCATCAACCTGGTCTCTTTTGCAGGTTTTTCCCCCGATTTTTTGCTGTGTCAAGAGGAAATGTTTACTAGCTGATTAACTACCGGTTTGAACTATCAAGCAAGGGCAGGTTAAGTGAGTTCTCGAATATTTTTATAGCATGTTTAAAAAGTGTAAACCTGTGTACTATCAATTGTTTTTTTAAAAAAAACCTTATTATTAAAAATTACCCCGAAAAATAATATACCCTACAAATCGCTTAAAAGATCTTGGAAACACATTGCTATATTGAATTTTGTTCAGTAGTTTTAATATCGATATTAAAATTTCACAATTGAAACCCTATATATTTCTCCCCAAAAATACTAAAAAAAATTAAATGAACAATTTGGAACAGTGTGCGCATCACACAACTTTCACTTAACATCCTACTTAGAGTAGAAATAGGTATTTTCGTATATAGGGAAGTCAACGTAAAAACGACGGTTTAACTTCATTTAAAAAAATTGATTATAACGTTTTTCCGACTAATCAATTTGTTAAATTTATGCATTTTCACTACTTTCCATTTTCGTTTAGGACTATATATATATATATATATATATATATATATATATATATATATATATATATATATATATATATACATACATATATATATATATACATACATATATATATATATATATATATACATATATATATATATATATATATATATATATATATATATATATATATATATATATATATATATATATATATATATATATATATATATATATATACATACATATATTAATGATTGTGGGAAAAAATGAATCTTTTGGAAAAATTCTTAGTTTTATCGCGAACATTTATCACAAAACTAGTTGAAAAAAGAAGTTAATATTAATAAAATTGTCTATTATTAGGTTTTTATTTGTAGATCCTTAACATTTCAAGGGAAAATGTTTTTCAAAAATTATTGATTAGTGAAATATAAAAGTTATACTCACAATATACATGAGATAGGGTCGGCAAAATTCGAGCGCTCTCGGTTGCTTCGTTATAGTTTTCCACTTTTATATCTACTTTAGTTAGCAATAAGTTGTTTCCCTTCATTATATTCAACAGTTTTATTACTTGTTGTTTAGCCAATGTTAAATGTTTTATTTTATTAAATAAATAAAATTAAAGATACTCTATAGAAAGAAAATTTGAAAATTCAGCATTTAAACCATGTCTAACCATTTCAACTAACTAACTATATATAAAACTATTTCAATGACCTGATATTAAACAACACCTGATTTTACATTGATGTGTATCGTTAGGGCCATTCTTGAGAAAATTGTAAAAATGGGTTAATTAGATGATGTAAAGTGCAACTTCCGGTATGTCAATGTTGGCGAAAACCTTGCTGTAACATGCCAGAAATATATGTACCTTAAATATGTAGTTTAAGTTTTTAATTTTTGAGCTAGGCTATTCACATGCACAATATCCAGTCGATCGAAACAAGCTAAATTATTTTTTCGCTTATCATCCCCATCCACATTTTCATCTGACCGCTCACTTTTTTCGTTCACCTAAATCCATTTCCAGCATTATAAGTTGTATTTTCTCCGTTCTCTCATACTGATCTACTTTCTGCCATCATTAAATCCAAAACCAACGATCATGGTCCTGACCAAATGTCAGTTTAAATGATCACACTCTACTTTCCAGCCTTACTTCTCGCACTTCTACACATATTAAACTTCTCTCTCCGAAAGCCCAATTTTCCCAAAGCCTGAAAAAGACCCATCACCCGCTCGTAGAATCTTATCCATTCTATCCAAGAAAGATGTCATTTCTTTTTAATTCAATCTATCCTCCAGAAATATTTGTCCAATCTCAGTTGAACAACATTCTAGACCAAAACCGTCATCTCAATCCTTTACAATCTAAAGCATTTGATTCCGTCAATCATAAGATCCTCCTTTCCAAACTCCGAAGCCTTTCCATATCATATAGCGTTCTACAATGGTTACTCTCCTTCTTTTCGCTCCCAGACAGTTATAATTCCTGACAAACTTACGTCGTCACCCCCTTCACTTATCACGAGGTGATCCTCACTCTTTCCGACTCTTTTTTCTATTTATATAAGTGATCTTTCTACCTCTATTAAGCAATCTCATTACCGCTAATATGATTTCCATATTTACCAATCATTCTAGCCGTCCGAGATGCTTGAGGCTACCCGAAACCTGTAAGAGGATATCGACTGCATCAACAGATGGGCAGAAATAAATGAGTTAAAGCTGAATGCAGACAAAACTAAAGCTATTCTCATCGGGTCCAGACATCTCATCAGTTCCCTACATTACTCTTCTCTATAACCGCCACATCCACATCCCTGCAGTCCTAAAAATAAAAAAATAAAAAAATAAAAAAAAAAAAAAAAAAAAAAAAACCTCAGTCCTGCAGTCCTGAAAATCTATGAGAAACCTTACACTAGATCCTTTCCTGGAGTAACCATATCTCCCAGATTACCAGATAATTCATTTCTATCCCTAAACAACTCCTAAGATTCCGTGATTGTATTCCTCCAAAAATCAAAAAGCTCTTTGTAACCTCCCTTGTTTTCCCTCACTTTGACTACGGTTGCTTGAGGTATGAAGGGCTGTTTGCTAGGCTGAAATGAGACGCAAGGGACTCACGAATTGTTTCATTAGGTATATCTTTGGGATTCCCAGGCCCTCTGATGTTTCCAGCTGGTAAACGGAGTCGAAGTGGCTTTATCTTACTTCCCGACGCCATTTTCTTGTTGTTGTTTTCATTTTTCAAGTCTTCAGAACCAAAAACCCTCCCTACATCCAAGAACTCCTTTCTTTACTCTCCTCTATCCACACTCTCCTCAATACCAAATCTCAACCTATAGATTTATATATTTCCTCTTACAAAACTACTTCCTTCAACAAATCCTTCCTCATTCATGCTACAACCTTTTGGAACTCTACCTATTTGTCAATCCTCGTTCAAAAATTCTTTCAAACGACTTCTATTCCACCACCTTGTTGATATTCAAGCTGGCGCAAGCATGTACAATCTACCTGATTCTTTACTATGTATAATTCAATCAACTGTGTAATTGGTATTGCAATTTACAGTTAATTAGGAATCATTTTGTTCACTCTAGGCCAGGATAATGTAATAATGAAACTGTTATTATTCTTAGGGGACTGTAGTCCCGGAATAAAATTACTTTTTCATTTTTATTTCATTTCATTTCATGTACTAAGGTGCAACCCTGGAGCGCCCCGGTGCACGGATGTTCACCTTACTTATGGGACCACACCTTATCCTCTGCCGGATTGCATGGCATGCCCTACTGGCACTCATCAACCTAGTCTGCATCCACCCGGTTTGCCGTTCTACCCTCTAGTTCGCCACATCTGTCCAATTCTTAGCTTCCTTCTTCTTGTGCCGCCTCATTCTTACATGGTTCGCCAATATTGGGTTGCAGGCCTACCAAAAGTGAAATGTGAAAGACCCACAACTTCCTCTCAGTCGTAGACAAACTCTTGAAAGAAGATGTAGTTTGTCTCTTCCATCGGTCGGGAAATGTCAGTTTCGGCGAGAGGGAAGATACCCGTCTTTCTTAACAGCCTGGCACGGTGTCCTTCCATGTCAACACAGGATACCACAACGTGTTCTTCCGTCTCGGAAAGCACACAGATGGGGGAAGGGGATCAATATTCTTCCCATGTGCGTGTAGTTTTCCCAGAACCCTTTGTGTTCTTTCAGGATCATGAAATGTTTTGAGATTGTGCAAGTATCTAGATGATCTCGTATCAATTTCACCGAATTCCATTCGATACTTACGCTTCCGCAAGCGTAAAAGTATTTTCTTAGATATGCCAATTTATGAGAAACGGCTTTATCGATTTAGTTCAAATTTAGAAGAAGTTCGGTTTTGATTAAAAAAAAAAAATGAGGTTAGAACAATTTATTAAATTTCATTCACCACTTTCTCTTACATATACGCGAACGTAATATCATTGATAATCCTATGTCTCACAAAAACACCACAGTCGAATAAACTCAAATTTGGAGGATACCTAGGATTTGTTAAATTAATGAACAATTTCAAATTTGTTTAGTATCAATTTCATTAAATTTCATTTGATAATAAAGTGATTCTCTCTAAAATTAATATAAAGAAGCCCTAGGATTAAAATGGTTGTGAATTTAGACATTGAAAATATGGAAAATATGTCAAATTTGTAAAATTTTACACTGAATTCAGAAATTTAAATTACACTGTTTTCTATTGCCAAATACATGCGAATGAATGACACTTACTGCCGTTATTTATATTTAATGAAATTTAAGTGGTTGGGAGGGTTGAAATTGAGATGGTCCACTGTTGATTTTACTTAATTCCATCCACTTTATTTGCATATGCGTGCAATTTTCCTTGCTCAGACCATGTGTTCAGAAATTCCTTAACAGTTTCCAGTGTTATTTTCCAAAAAAAATAATGTGAATCTCCAATTCATGAATTATGTCATTGTTTCTTTGTTCCTAAATACAATTTATTTATGTTTCTTGGTAAATATAGTTTATGAATGTATTTTTTTTTCTTTCTTCTTACATTAATTTACATATTATGAATATCAAAATATATTATACTAATTTATTCCTTTGTTTCTATGGAAATAATGTTTAAAGGCCAACGAAGACTAGAACGCAAGTTTTTGTTATTATACTTATAAATTTGATTTTTTTGAATTTCATTATGTACTCGTACCGATATAAATATTTTACGTAAATATATATATATATATATATATATATATATATATATATATATATATATATATATATATATTATATATATATATATATATACATATATACATATAATAGTTTAAATTAATTTTTACTAACAGAATTTAAAAAATAACGTTTTTGTCTTTCTTTTTTTTTTTAAATCAACCACCTTGTTGTGGTCTCGATGTCTCTCGTAAATTCCAATGTAAAATCCACAGCTTTTTGAACTTATTACTATCGAAGTTCAAGATGTAAGTTTTAAGAAATTTTAAGTAGGTACAGGTTTTTTTTTCATTTAATTTGCAAACTTCACTTTTATTCTCACTTTTCTACTTAATTTATTTTGTTTTGACCGATGGAAAATGTTGGTTTTGTTAACACCGAACAAACAAGAAATGTTTTCAATGGATTTTAATTACAACCGTTTTAAGCGTGGAAATAAAAGACCGTTTTTATTCATTTATTTTTCGTAATCACGATAGTCAATGTGGAACTGTTGTACATTTTTCTATTCACTAATGATCAAAACTCGCTTGTATCGAAACAGCGATTGTGGCTTACTATATTTTTGAAAGACTTTATTATCAAACGAAAAATTGTAAATCTTGAAATATAGCTAATTGTGTTACCAATGAAAATGAGAGTGTGAGGAAACTATGTGGACTTTACTTTTCAAATTTTATTTAATTTCATTTAGTCCATTTTTTTCTTGGGATTTAGAAATAACAAATGGAGAAATGACTTTTGTCTTTAGTATTATATATATTTTCAACACTATAAATAGAATACAATACTACAGATTTCATCACATGAGATCTTATAATATTTAGGTAACAATAACAGAAATAATAAATAATATAGTATAATTTTTATTATTAAAGTAGTAATTTTTCATTGTAATAGTTATTTTAAGGCGTAGTTAATCTAGAAACTGTTCATTTAAATAATTTATTTTCAGTGTTGTTAAATCACTCAATACTTGTATAAATATATATTACTTGTAGTATCATTGTCGATCAAATTAACCAAAGCATTTCATTGAAAACATGCATTATAATTGTAAATATTTCTTTTATTATTAATATTAATAGTATTTTATGTAATCCTGATTTAGTTATGAACAAGTGAATATCTTTAAATGTTCTGTCTTATTCATATAATTTAATTTTTCAGTAATCGTTGATTATTATCATGAGTGATTCAGTTTTCTCAAGATAGCTCAAGTCCTCACTTAACAGGCTAAAGATATTTGATTTTTTTTCTATTTATTTTTTGCATATTGCGCATCTAGAACAAAATTGAATAATTTTTAAACTTGAGTCATTTATTTATCTGTACTGTAGCAGCACGGTATATCAATTGTTAAAATTATTGTTATTATTTTAAAATTAATTAAAGTTTTAACATATGTAAAAAAAATTATATAAAACCCCATCCCTCGTAAAAAGATATTTTATGTTCATATAAGAAAATATCTTTGTTAGCTCAGAATCTATCGTTTAAACGGTATGTTGAATTTGTGCTTCTGATTTCTAGTTACATAATTATTTTTGCTGTATAGCAAATAATATATTATTTAAAACAGGTACTTTTTTGTGATTTAATTATTTTAATATATATTAATTGTGCCAATGATTGTAGTTAATTTACCTATTAAAAACCTGTACCATTACAACCCATGAAGAGTCTTGAGATCATTACTATGTAGTGAAGTTACTGTTTCTTGGTCAACGGATTTATATATATTTATTTAATAATTAATTCATGAAATAACTGGTAGTAATTGATTTTGTTGAATACAGTATATCAACATTGAATATGTTTTAAATTATAGACCCAATGCCATCAGTTTCCTGAGCAGATTGTCATGCTGAATCCATAATATTTTGCATGGATGCCCAAATGGGGATCTCAAGGTGCAAGTTGTTCCATCAAAATTTCGAAGAGGCACATTTTGACAGGGGTTTAAATTTTTGATTGGAGAAGATTTTGGGTTATGTTTTTTGGAAAAGTTCCAAATTAGAGGACAAGAGGAAAGAATAGAACAAACCAATCAAAGTATAATTGTACATGAACTATGATTTAATTTTTTTTTTTTAATAATGTGAACACCAACTTGTTTTAATTAATTAAAATAATGTTTAGATATTGCAATGAAATATATTCCCATGAAAAAATCCATAAGAAAATAAAACAGATTATTAAAGGAGAATAACATATTCCAGTTTAAAATAAAATATTTATTCATTAAAAATAACAAATAATATATAAATCATATATACAATAGAATGATAAACTGAGTATACATTGTTTTTATTACCTTTTTAAATAATTATTTAAAATGTACTAAATAGATAAAAAAACAAACATATTTTTTCTTCTCAATAGTTCTGACATGCAAAATTGGTTATAAATTAAAATTTTAAAAATCATAAACATTTATCATCATTAATTTATAACTAAGACATACAATAACACCCACAGACTAGGATACAAAGATAAAATATAATTTACAAATTAATTTCTAATCTAGTATTGCACAATTGTAGCATGGCAGTGACAATATTTTATACAATATATTATTCAGAAAAAATAAATTGATAATACATGAAAATGTTTTTGTTTTTTATACTCTTATATGGATTTGTATGTGAACAATTTTTTTTTTTTAATATTTTTTACATCTTTGGTAATATTTGACAAATATTGCCTACATTACTTTATTTATGTACATACTATATGAGCACATTTCTTAAATATCTACACTTAAACTTAAAGTTTAGTTTTTATTTGAGATGTTTATTATGTAATCTTATCCATTTGGGCACGAGGGCCTTTGAGCAGATCATGCTAAATACAAACATTCATATTACATTATTATTGGAAGATAACAAACATTAATCTAGATCAGGGGTTCCTAAGTTTTTATTTTTAATAATTATAATTTTGAATTAAGAACTAAACAAAAAATCGTACTGAAACTTGCTACTCTCAAAATATAACACAATATTTAAAATTGAATCATATACCTAGTTACATGGTACAACTCTTTCTCTTTCATCAAAAGTGCTCCATTCCCACATTTCGTTACTGTTACTGTGTTAAAAAAAAAAATCATCAGCCAGTTACCTTATGGAAGGAAAAGAAGAATATAGAAAAAATAACTTACACTTAACTGCTTATTTTCTTTGAATTCAAGACTTTTAATCATACTACTTAACATTATTTTTTATTTAGGAGATTCAAAACGTAAAATATATTAGTATTTTTTTTTTATTATCCAGCAATTGGAATGCAACATTATTCACTGATCATTTATAACAGCTCCAGAATGAAGATAGTGATTTTTTCGCTTTTCATGGTTGTACCAAGGAACCATTGTACAAAGAAATGGATAAGAAAGATTACAAGAATGTTGTCTAAATAAAAAAAAAAAAATTATATATCTGTCTTAAACGAGGTAGTATTGAGAATGTAGGTTGAATTTATTATTTAATGACTTTACAGTCGAATATAGTTTAAGAAGATAACTATTTATGTGAGGTCTTTGGTTGTTGCAGAATGAAACCAAGAGATTGCATAGAATTTTTCAAAATTAAGAGTTTACTTAATCTTATGTTTTTGTTTGTTTTGTTTTTTTATGAACTAAACAATATAATATAATTTTACAAAAAATACTAGGGTTCTAACAGTTTTGATCTCATTTACTTTTATAAAAATTACTGAATTTTCTTAAGCTAGTGAGTTTCCACTATACATCTAATGCTTCAACAACAAATAAATAAGAATGTATGCTTAAAAATACATAATTACTATATTTTACTTTTTATATCTTCTATAGAGAAGAGTAATGGAACTGTAACAACTTAATAAGTTTAAGAACCCCTGCACTAATTTACTTACATTTAACTTAATGACCTTAAAAATAAATAATTATTTACAAGTATTTATGGATATTTTTTTATCATATGCGATGACATCCAAGGAAAATATTCATCACCATTGCAGTTTCATATTTATGATTTGATTATTAATTACAGTGAGAACCAGTAAACCAGTGTGATCCATAATGATACATTGAACAAGTAGGGTGCGGTACATTTGAGCTTTTTATTCCTTAACTAAAAATATTTTTTTATTTTCTGCTGATTAATAGATACTTTTTTTAAATAATGCATTAGATTCATTCTTAATTAATATTTTTTTCTATTTAGATTAATCAAAAATTGACCATGCCATATCAAAATAAACTTGAGAAAATCTATGCATTGGCACTGTTGTAATTTTATTTTTAACTATTTCAGATAGTTGAACATTTAATGGTGATACATTAAATTTTCCTATTACTCTCTTACCTGAGCAGATAGATCTTTTTATTTTTAAATAAACATGTACCAGATAAAAATTCAAAATCAACTATGTTTATGAAGACCGTTTTGAGGAAGCTGGTGAAGTAAGTATAGACAAGTGATTTAAACCATAGAGCACCATTCTAGGGTTGTTCCTTAAATTATTTTGTCAAATTTAAATTACTTGAGTAGTATTCATTTTTTAAAGTAATTTTCTTTAGTAGGAAATTTTCCTTTTACCACTCAAAAGTGTTTATATCAATGATTTTGGCACCTTTGCACAAATCAAAGGATAAATATGCTCTTTCGATTAACCTGATTATTCTAAAAATATTGTGGATACACATTCAGAGAGTTCACTGATAAATTGGGGGTTTTCAGGTACCTCAGGTAATCAAAGGGAATTGAGGCATAACCACCGATACGCCCCGGATTCGATGTCGGTTTGATAGGAGTACCGTCTCGTTCTGTTGCTGGAGTGCTGTCATCAGGAGTCTCTGGGAACAGGACAGGACCATTCTTGTTATCGTAGGCTTCCTTAGGTATCTTGGAGGGCTCTGCTTGTGGCATCATGATCGCCATTCCGCCGGGCACGTAGTGGAAGGTCGGGGCAAGAGGAATGTATTTGACCTTCATCGGGCGATGGTCGGGGAGATCGTCGTGGTGCTGGAAGATGGGCTTGATTACGTGCTGTCCTGGCTTGATGCCATTGAGGGGCCTCTTGACCGGACGCCAGGGGCCGGGTATCTGGTTCGGTGAGGAAGGCTGCTTGGAGTACTGCTGGAGCTTGGGCTTCCTGGACGGCTTGTGCGGTTGCTGCTGGTAGCTGGGGAGCATGGACGGCCTGTAGATGGCGGGTGGCGGCGCAGGCTTGCTCTGGCTCGGGGTTTGGAAGAGCTGGTGACCTGAAGGACTTGAAGTCTTGACGACCGCGTTGAAGCCGTTGGTGCCGTCGGCCGTGTAACTGACCGTCCGCACGGAGCCGTCCGGCTGCACGAGGCTGTACTCGCCCTTTACCTGGTCACCGTTCCTCTCCTCCCATTGGTCCTTCATGTCTCCGGTGTGAGGGTCCTTCACTCCGTACTTGAACGAGTAGTTGGGCCTTGTCTGTGAACAGTTAAATAAAACTATTTAATTATTTATTTCAGATTTTTTTTTTTCAAAATAACGTTTAAATTGGTTGATCTCATGTAATTACGTAAAATCCCAATGATCATTTGTATTGTAAGTAACAGAGGTGTCCACAAGGAGGTTCCTTTCGAAAGGATTATGAATTATATGGAATGAAAAATATCCAAACTGGGAACTAGGGGAAACCTGGAACAATTCACATCAAGTGTAGATCTACGATTTTTCTAATTCTACATTTTCTTCACTTTTTTAATAAGATATGAGTAATAAAATGAGACAGAAATCTTGGAAAAGAAGATAATTTGGGCCATCGACCTTGGTGGGGATGAGAACTCCTGGTAAGCAATGAATTTTAAAAAATCAATTTAACCCATGAACAGTGATAAAAAAGTGATATTTCTCTGTTAAAAAAAATATTCAGTAAAACTTTTTTCAAAATTTTCATATGTTTTATTTAAAATATAGGTAGGAGAACATATTTCAAATAAGGAAATACAATTTTGTGCCCCGGAAGTAAACGACACCATGTCCATTTTTCATTAAATTTTTTGATAGCGAAGAAACAAATTTTAGTAGCTCTAAATTACGGATAATTGACATCCAGAAAAAATGCAAAAATGGACATGGCGTTGTTTACCTCCGGAGTACAAAATTAAGCAGTAAAATTGTCTTACGCTAAGCCTAAGACAATTGTTAGTAGCAAAGGTACTAAAACTATCAGGTAACTACAAAGTTTGGAAAATAGGAGCAGTAGCTAAAACTAGTAATTTGAAAGTTGTAAACGATTCACATATGCAACTTGGAATTTTCAAAAATTGACAAATCGATCGGTACGAAAAAAAATTCATTCTATAATTTTAAAAAATCACATATCTAATTGTATAATGCATGAGGATGTAAAGTTGTAATTAAAAACATTTTTAGAATATAATAATTCAATAACATAAAAAAACATTAATTTCTATTTTTCTGGAAACAGCTGAACGAAAGTTACCTGTCTGAAGTATTCATTTCACGATATAATAAATATCAAAAGTTGTGCTAGTTATAATTAATCAAAAACTGTCAAATTATTAGCTGACAGGTGTTGATATAGAATCCAACTGGCAGAAAGCAGGTTGCCCGTGATCTTAGTCCGTATCGCAATTAGCAGAGGTGATGCAACTGGGATTCAGTGTCAGGGCTAGCTGCGACTGCATTCCTCTGTGCCTTTTCCACCCCATCCATCATTAGCTCTCGTTTTCTTTCCTCGCCTTCCTGTCATAATTGAAATCTTTCCTTCATTGAAGATATTTATCTTATACGTCCACCAGCATTGTTGTGAGTAATTGTACAGTTGTATTCTCGATCATGTAATGAATTAAAAACGAATTGAATACGCCAGATGATTCGCTGATCTCTTTAAGGATTCATTGATGTATACATTTTAGTTATTTTGTACTAGTTATCTACATATTATATAAAAGAATATCCTTATCGTGGAAAGTTATTTTTTTTTTTTTATACTGAACCAATCTACACCTTCTTGTTAATATGATGCTTTTTAAATTTAGTAGCGTATTTAAGATCGAATCCACAGATCGTAATGGAATACGCCTTTATTCAATTATGAAGGATTTTATCTATAAAATATAAGATATTTCGATAAAATATCTATTATCAACTATTAATTATATTTCCCTTGATAATTGGGGAAATAATATATATTTTAAATAAATAAATAAAAATATGAGGTTAAATTGATTCCATTTTCATTCATGATTTTTCGTTGATAGTCACAATAACATGTATTGCATAGATAACACTAAGACATAGAGCTGTGGAGATCACTAGCGGATTCAGGATTTAATTTTGGGAGAGCTTCAGCCCGAAAGAATTTTTTTTTTCGTATATATATATATATATATATATATATATATATATATATATATATATATATATATAACGATAATTAATTTGAAAAAAAAAAGAAAGAAAGAAACATTTTGGGGAAGGGGGAGATGGGCTTCATCCCGAAAGCCTCCTCCCCTCCCCGTAGATCCACCTGTGGTGGAGATGGTGTGGGAAGAGAAATAGTGGAGGAAAAAAGAAAAAAAAACTAGAGGGGGACATAAATATAGCTAAAGTAATATAAAAAAATAACATAATAATATTTAGCATGAATCGCGAATACTAACGGTAATATTACTATTATAACATAAAAATAATTTTCTCTACACTTTCATTTATTCTCAAGAATTATTGCGATTTAGAATATGTAAATGTCTTCAGCTCTGAAGTTAATATATCGAATTTCGTTTGAAAAATATCAAAAAGGAATGACACTATTAGTCCAGTCCCCTTATCAGGAAAATAGAACGCTGCTTGAATCAAATATCAAATATGGTATTAGGTTTTTTTTTTTTTTTTTTTTTTTTTTAATGTTGCATATGATGATACCAAAATGTCAAATCCAAACTTTAGGCTACAATCTTAAAAACTGTTAACCTTGATCACCGGTAGGGTTAATGTGTTGCACGCTTTGATCCATGGATTTTAGGACAGATCCACGAAATGAGTTTCGAATTTCCCGCTGTGGTTAGAATACATATCTCTAGAAAACCCCTTATGTCCCTATAAATAGAAATAGCGGGCAGAAGGGAAAGGAAAATAATGTTAAAACTGGGAAATATTTGAATTGTTTTTTTAATTTTCATCCGTTTTGAGCTAGCAGTAACAATTTTTTTCTTAATTTTAATGGTTTTAGTTAGGTACAACTTCTCTAATTTTAGTAAATTAGAGAGCTAATTAACCGTAGTGAACTTTCTAGGGCGAATATATAAATGTATTTATCAAATTAGATTAGGAGCTTCTTGTATAGTAAAACCTTAAGAAATCTGAACAATATTGTACTAAATCCTCATGAAATTTGCTATCTTGTAGTTATTATTGAATGGTCAGTCGGTAAAGCACGATATGAAGGATATTTGATTAAGATGGATTCGGCATGAAGTTCGAAGTAATCCATGAATGTTACAGTTGAAGGCAAGATACTGCGTTATAGATCGAATACAAGGTGGATTGAAGGAATTAACAATGATATCAAACAGCTGCCTAAAAAAAAAAAATAGGAAATCAAACAGCCTTAGACAGATGTGGAACAAATTTTCCAAGGCGGCCGCTGGATACCAAGGTTTTCAAAGTACACATAAAAAATATACCTATCAGTAACATTGATGTTTGAGTCGATAAAAGTTTTAATCAATGCAAAATCTTTAAAAATTTGATTCGATGCATCACATAATTTTCTTTTATCATCTTGATTTCAGTATTTTTTTTTTAAATTAATTATAGTCCTTGGTACAGACCAAGGATAAATACACATTTGCTTTCTACTTGGATCGTAAGATAATTTAATCACAAAATCGGTAAAAAAAGTGGCCTTCAAAAATATTGAGCCGTTTGGTATGTCCTATATCCCCAAAGTTATATATGACAAACGGCCCAATATTTTTGAAGGCCACAATTTTTTCGATTTTGTGATCAAATTATGTTAAGATCCAAGTAGAAAGAAAATGGGTATTTAAGATTTTCTAGTAATTAAATAGACAAAGTTTTCCACCCTCGAGATTTAAATCGCGCCAATTCTAAGATTTTTCATAAATAAAATAGTTGCAGGTCACGATGAGATAAAACTATTTACGAAGTTTCAGGCGGATGTTAATAATTTGATAAAAAGGGGTCTGTATTTTTTTTTTTTTTTTTTTTTTTTTTTTTTTTTTTTTTTTTTTTTTTTTTTTTTTTTTTTTTTTCCTACCCCCCAGGAATTTCTTGAATAAATTCAGTATGTATATAAATGTATATATACATAAATTTTCAACTTTCCTTTTATTGCCCAAGGGCATTTTAAGTTAAGAGGGCTCTGCACGCTGTATGCGTTCTTTGCATCTGTGGCCAGGGGTCTGTACCACGGACTAATAACTTTAATGTTACCCAACTCAATTTTTAAAATCGAGTATGACTTTTTGGAGCTAGAGTATTTTAACAATAAAAGATAATACATATATTGCTTATGCGGCTAAATCTGTTACAATGTATCTAGTTTGTTAGTTAATTTGATTTCTTCCTGAATTATTACATGTTGTTGGTTACAATTTACAATTGAAAACTCCCCAACTCCAAGAGTTTTCATAAATAAAATGGTAGTAGGTCACGATAAAACTATTTACTAAGTTTCAGGCGGATGTTAATAATTCGATAAAAAGGAATCTGCACCACGGACTTTAAATCTTAATAAATTTTTGTACATTACTTTAATTATTAATAAAAACTTAGACAATTAATAAAAATGACGATCATTTTGTGCAACATTTATTTTTTTGTTTATTAAGCTTTTAAAAAGCTTCTTTTAAAAAGTCTGTTATATTACCAGTTTAATAATAATAATATACAAGTTTATATTAATGTTGCTTCTATTAAACAGCATGGCAATGTTTTTATTAAAAAGCTACGTTAAATATCTTTCGTATATTATGAGTATATGAGGAATGAAATGACATCTTATTTAAATGACATCTTTCTGAATTAATTTAAATTACATAAAAATGTAAAACTGTAAAAAATCACCAAGAAGAGGCAATAATAAATATTAGGTTATAATTGGAAAAAAATGAACCAAACAGCAAGTATGTGTGTAAAGAAAAACAAAACAAAAAACTGTCAACGTTTCGCCAACAAAGATCATATGACTCCATAAGATCAACCAGTATTCGGTTTGAGGGAATTATGTGATCGGTCTATTTTCTTTTCTGTTCCGAAGATGCTTAAATTGGTGAAACATTGACTTATTTTTTTTTTCTTGACATGTACTTTTGGAGATAAAAAGCTGTTTGGTTCAAATTTTTTCTTGAAACCTATTCATTATCATTAAAAATATTATAATGAAGAATTTACAAAATTAATGAGTAACATTAATAATATTGGCGTAATGTTATTTACACAGTAATAAAATATAATACTAAATCATCCTACCAAGTCTGATCTTTATAAGTCCATGCTCAGTTAGATGATAATTAACCAGGTATAAGAAAAGTGAAGACCATTTAGCTCTTTAATTACTTTAGGTAATTAGCTCACTCAGTTATCTTGACAAAAAATAAACTAAAGTTGAGGTTACATGAATAGGTTTCTGATTAGCGTTGCAAGTCGCCCGCTATTCCTACCATCAGATAGCCTCTCGCTTATGGTTTGGCGGTGACGTAATGGCAAAAATCACTCAACAGAAACTTAGTAAAATATAAAACTGTTTTGTGAAAGTTCATGGAATAGATTGGTTCCCGCACTTCTGCGGAAACTATTTGGGAATTCGTGAAAGATTTGGTCTAAACTTGGTGTTTATTACAAGGAAAAAAATATATAATGTGTCGTATCTAATATTACTTTATTATGTAAGATTTTACACAAGAGCACAACAAGCTTAGCGATTGTATGTTAAAACACATCTCTCCTCCTGTCATAAAATTGAATTACTTTACTTTTTTTGCTAAACAAAGATTCCTTACTCTCTATTTTTTTTTTAGTGTTAAAGGATAATTTGACAAACTTTTTTTTTTTTTTTTTTAAATGATATTTACAACTGTATACAAAAAATACATCTAGTAAATTTGCACATTGGTATAAAGACATGGAACACATGTTGAGAAACTACCCATTGGTAGCACTCTAATAATATGTCTATATTAGAAGATCACGTGGCCATCTTCTTTTCAGACGCCTCGGAGGGTTATCAGGAATCGAATAGGAAGCAAGGTTAGAGACAAGAGGGTTGGGATGGTTATGAAGTTTATTATGGAAGGACAGATATCTGGATTGGGCCAAATCTGATACATAAGGAACATTAAGGTCATTATGGATAATATTATTTGTAACAAAGTAAGGAGCATTGAGGAATTGGACAAACTTAAATTTTTTTCTTACTTCATCAGTTATGTTTCTTATTTCTCGTTTATTGCTATTATTTCGGTATAAGAGTTATGTAAATATCGTTAAATAATATCTGACAATACAATAACGCTCTATTAACTGTTATTCTTTAGAGCATTGGTCTGTGTTAATTTCTGTAAATGTCTCATGCTTGGTATGATTTCCTTTGTTGTTTGGACAAACAGGCGTTAAGCACTGGAGGCGCATTACACATTGCGAAGTGTCGAACCCAATGGAATGATTAGATAACTTTTTTTTTAAGATTAAGTCCTTTTACCAGAGTCACCCTACATTAAACATTTGCTATTGTGTTTTGATTTTCATGGTATAAAGTTTAAAGTTTTGAATCACCTTTTCCTAACGAAGTTACAAGGTGTTATTTCCATTAACTAAGCGTATATATATATATATATCATTTTAGTGTTATAGTATTGTATTATAAGCTATTGCCATTCACTTCATTTGGCAAATTTTCCAATTTATTTTGATAATATATTTATTAAGAGTAACGCGATTTTTAAATTTGTTTGGTTTATTATTTCCAATAATGAACTATTGTAATCGAACAAAAAATTCTAAAACTTAACTCCTTCTCAAAATTTGAGGGTTTTTTTCATTTCATCTTACCATTCTCTATAATCTTTTAGGATTTTATGTTATTCGACCTTTAAGCTTTGTCAAACTATTTCAAAGAGGATAAGCCCTAGCTGGTTTTAAAGACCATTTAATTGGTAATTGTCCATCTGCAAGCCTCTACACGTTAATTAATGCCTCAATAGTAGGTAAAAGACATTGAAGTAAAAGAAGTGGAAGGCCACAGAGGAGATCCATCTAGATTCATAGATCGAATTATCAAAGATCCAATGGATCCAGATAACTGAAAAGAAATGGCCCAAGATAGGCAGAGATGGATCAGGCTTATTAAGGCGGGAAAAGATCTATAAGGGCTGTAATACCAACAGAAAAAAGAAAGTGTATTGATACGTTATATCAAAAAGCATAATTAGCGTTAGTTTAATCATAATTAATTCAGCAGTTTTCGAGAAAATAGTAAAGAAAAATAGAATTAATGAGATCCGTATGAATTCAGTTCAAACACACTCACAAAGACAAATATGCGATATTGGTTAATATAATACTGAAAGGAACCTAATAACGTAATTTTAGCTCATTTATATAAAACAGAACCATATTTAAGGCATGTTCACATTAATTAACTTTCATAATATGTTATGGAAATATTGGGTGTGGCCGAATGGGCTAAAGGGTGTGCACAGCACGGCGAGTTGCCTGGCAACCGGAATATAGATTTAAGAAGATTTAAAAAGTATGAGTTCGCGTCCCGTGCCGGAGGGGATTTTAAATTCCCCGCCCTCACCCTCAGGCCCGGGAAAATCCCGTATAGTCTAATATGGCGAGGTAGGGAAGAACAAAAAAAAAAAAAAAAAAGTTATGGAAGTATTCCAAAACAAAGTTCACAGAAATTAATTTGATTCGACGCCAATTGGGTAATTTCAGACATGTTATTTATTTGACATAAGGTTTCTCTTTTTTTGACACAGATTGTGTGACAGCTGACATGACAACTTCACTCATGTAATGAAAGCTCATGAGTAGAATTTTCTGTTGAGAACTTGAAATATTAATCTGGCCGATTACGTTTCCTGTCAGAAGTTTCTTATGTTTCTCAGGTAATATTTCGTCTTTACTTTTCTTTAATATTTTCAGTTGTCTCGTCATGGAGACAACTTTCAAGAAAGGGACTTTCAATTTGAAAACTCCTTTTGTGTTTTAGGTTCCTTCATCTTGAAACCACCTTCGCGACCCGTTCCCAGGATTTTGCCGAAATTAAGAGAAAGCGTAGATCCTTGGGACTTTCTTCTGGGACTTAAATGGAAGTAATTAATAACAAAGGAAACGGATGTGATGGTTGTTTAAGCGGATGAAATAAATAACAAATCATATTGTTGAATTGTTGTATTTTTTGAGCGAGTCCGCAATATTTTTAAAAAAATAAACATTGAGGATTTCTAATATATTTTTAGATTATTATAAGCAGGAAACGGAAATAGTTTTTATTTATATTAATAAATTTATTTCTTGCAATCATATAAAATTATTTTACGCAATAGTCATTTATTCATCGGATATTATTTCACGTTAAATAATTGCATCCAATATAATATAATGATGATCATGAAAATTAATTTTTATGTTCACCAAAGCTATTTAAAATATTTATGATTTTCAAAACCACATTCCTTGAATAATATATTAAAATTAGATATATAGTTGACTGTTGAAGTTGTAAGAATTACAAATAGGTTGTGAAGTCAAAAAAGTATGATTATTGAGTTTTCCGGCGTTTCGACCCAAACTTGTGGGTCATCATAAGAGCTAAAAATTAAAAATTACAAAGTTGCATCAGAAATCTTTTTATATACCTTTTTTTCATTAATTTATAACACCAAAACATTTTCTTAGTCTATTGTAAAGCTTTTATTATAGTTATCTCATTTGTACTTGCCACCTTTTCCTTCACTTGTTTTAATTTTTAGCCCAAATGAAGATCCACATGTAGGGGTCGAAATTTTCCAAACTCAATAAACATACTTTTTTGACTGCACCAGTTTTAAATTTTAAATTAAAACAAACACCAAGGATCAAATTTGGTTTGGTGTCTGTCTGTAGTCAAATCGATGCAACGGGCATATCACCTACTATCGTTTATCCACTTTTCATGAAATTTTGAGTAATTGTGCGGATTGGTGCCTGGATGGTCCCATATCAATTTTAACAAGCACTTCCACTTAGGCAGGCGCAAACGATTTTTTTTAGATATGCCAATATTTCAGAATTGGCTCGTTCGATTCGGCTCAAAATTGGATAAAATATAGGTATTTGTCAAAAAATAATGTAAGTTCAATTTTATTGAATTCTGTTTGGTGCTTTCTCTTATATATGCGTAAACATGTTTTCCTTGATACGTCTATATTTCAAAAACCGCAAGTTCGATTTGGCTCAAATTTAGAGGGAGATTTAGGAATTGGTAAACGTAAAATGAAATAGGCATGAATTTTGTCTATTACTCCAAAAAAAAAAAATACTTCCGCTTTTAGATCCTGAAATGTGTTATTTGACATGCCTGTAGTTGGAAAACAGCGTATTCGATTTCATCCAAACTTTGATGAAATTTGGAGAACAGTATAGAAGTAACTTAGTATCAATTTCATTGAATTCCATTTAATAATTAAAATTAATATAAATAATTGTTAACAATATAATGGCTGTGAAATGTTGAAGGCACTTATCATATGGAGTGGGAGTTAGGTTATTACAATAATGTGATTAATTGATACTGTATTGTTTGGTCGATTCTAAGCGTTACCGGAATGACACTGCCGTTACTTAGATTTCGTGCAATTTTTAATAAATTTAAAGTAATTTGTACTTTGATTTTGTAAAAAAAAAAAGTATTATTTTTGGTTGTGTTTATTTCCATTGTAGTTCAACTAGTTCCTTTTGGTCACTATTTCCTCCTTAAATATCGAAGTTATGTGAACTTCACCCATATTTTTATATTTTCTAGCTTAAAGTGTTTTGTTCTGACTGACTGCGTTTTGTTAATTCCGAACATACAACAAGTTTAATTTTTTCTATGGATTTTCTAGTTCCTTCCATTTTACGAGTAAAAAAAGTACTAATAGTACTGATATATATTAAATATATATCAGTACTATTAGTGCAAAAGGCCGTATGTAAAAATTTTCAGCTTTTATTCTATTTGTGCTAAAGGTGACATTTTGTAATCTGCAACTGATATAAATAGTCTGCTACTATGGATAATAGCAGATGGCAATAAAATATGAAATAATACTAATGAGACATAAAGAAATAATGAGTTGTATTCACTCCTGTAAAACAATCTATTTTTTACATACTACCTTTTGCACTAACACTAGTGAAATGCATGTTCAGCATGCATTTTTTTTTTGTAATTAAGGATAATCGAATATGGAATCTTCGAATACGGCACTCTTTCGTATTTTGATATTAGCTGATAAACGAAATTCGTGGATATCAAACCCGCGAATGTTGAAGGGTAACTGTATTTCCGAATCGATTTCTCCCAGAGATTTTATTCTCATACAAAAATTTTATACGTGGTAATATTTTAATATTTAAGCCAATTAAAACTTTTTTAAAATTAATATTGATATTGTGTTGATAACTACTTTTTTTTATTTAAAAAATAATTATTTCTTAATGTTTATCCAAGTTTGTATTTTTTTTAAATCTGACAGCAGGCCGTAGCAAATAAACTAATAGAAACTACTTCAGACTGGCATTATTGAAAAAAAAATCACTTACATTTTGTTCAGTATTATAAATAAATAATATAAATTTGCATTTAAATAGAAATTATTTATATAGAGTTAGTACGAATTAATCAAAGTTTTTCAAGACACGGGCTATATCAGTTTATATATATATATATATACGTCCTAGAAGTATAAAGACTTTATTAAAATAAATGAAATGAGTTTTAATGACCCCTTGTGAGAATAATGGAATAGAAAAGTGTTAATATCTTCCAGGTGGTGGGATTTACGGTCAATCATCAAGTTGGCTAGTGATTAGAAGATTAACAAGCGGCAGCAAGTCAGCTAATCAAACCAGTTCCCGCCGGGATTGATTGCGGCATTCAATAAATATGTTTCAATTTGTCGATTAAAGTTTATAGGACTCCATTGATCTCAATTAGTATATTTTACTGGTCTTATCTAATATTGTAATTAAGGTTCTAGTTTTTATTTCAATAGTTGTTAAACTGAATTTAAATATATTTAGTTACTTTCGTAGGAGTTTTTACAGGGTACTTATTTTACTTGCAAATGGTGTCACCAAATATATATATATATAAATATATATATATATATATATATATATATATATATATATATATATATATATATATATATATATATATATATATATATAAGCCCTTTTAGTTTAACAATTTATTTAACAGATCATGACTTTCTGAGCAGTCTGCTCATTTCCAAATTCTCTACAAATAGTCACAAAAAACATTGTTGATGATTATCATTAATTACTTGATGGCACTTACATGTATAATTCTAATACTATTGCGAGAACCAACCAAAACTTCATAATTTCAAATATTTCTATTATATTATTCTATTATCTTATGTCTGGTTGGGTCTTGTTTAGATTAGGCCCGCAAGTGATCTTTTAATGATATTTAGTAACAATTGTTATGAAATTGGATAAGAATGACATAGAAATAAAATCACATGTTTAAATATTATTTAATTTAGTATTAAAATGTTTTTGGTGGGACTCATCGCTCTATGTTTATGTGAGGCAGAGAAACTCAAATGAAGATGTTTTCGGTAAAATCCATAAGGATATAATAGAATTTTGGCCTCCAGGAGTAACTTATTAAAAGTATGTCAATGTTTTTGATTATGCATAAAAAGTTCCTATTAAATAAATCATATGTTTCTTCAAGCCATATTTTCTAATTTATCAATAAGTAACAGTTACTAGATAAAATAACTGGCGGGCCTAATTTAAACAAGACCCAGTCTGGTTTACAACAATATGAATCACCATGTTCCATTTTAATCACATATTTTATAATGCATATCAATTCTTAAAAAAAAAAAAATTAAATATATAAATAAGATTAATACGTGCAACTATTTCAAAATTAAAATGTTTACAACTTTGTATCCATATAGCTGAATTAAAAGTTATCGACTTTTACCTGATTCTGTTATATTTTGTTTCTATTATATTCGAAATATATATCATCATTCTTTATTGAACATTAACTCATTTATTTGACTAAATCATGGTAAGAACAACTAAAAAGTAAAAATAAATATTCTTACCCAAGTTATAAAAATTCTTTTCCATAAAGAAAGAACAAGATAAATTGGGCTATTACAAAAAGTATTTGAAGTGCATTAAAAACTAAACAACACAGTGGATTTCGGTCATATATATTACCATAAAAACAACACAAACCCTAATTATATATCGACTGTAGGTACGAAATCTCATAACTCTATCAGTTGAACCACATACAGTCGTGGTCCAGAAATTGCTTCAACTATTTCTTTTGATTCTTATATTGATAACGTTGATTTTTTATTCGCAACTGTCATAATGGTAATGACAACCAGTGAATGTGATGATAGTGGAAAAAAAAAACATAATAGCATGTAAGGCATGAGAGAGTAGGACCCTGCGGCAAGTTCTCCTGGTGTGATATCTACATTAGGCGAGAAGGTTCCTCATCCAGCTCCTCTTCAGCCTCCTACGGACGTTACCTGGTATTTGCATAGTGGCCATGTCAATGATGAGTGTGTTAGAATTTCCTTGTAAATTGTCGTAGAATCGTTTGTAATGAGTTCGTATGTGTTCGTTAACAGTCATCATATAGAGGTCAGTATGTAAGGTTATGTTGCTAACGTACAAAGGTGCTTTTGTGATTGTCCTGAATGTTTTTGCTTGAAAGATTTGAAGTTTGTTTATGTGAGGCTTTTTAGATATTCAAAATACCTGTGATGCTTTTCACGTCGAAGGGCATGTGATGTGCTGTAATTTGTCTTGATTTAGTCGGATTTTCCAAAGTTTGAACCAGTCATGCAATCTTGTTAAATACTGTTGTAGGATCTGTGAGGCGTATGTTGGACTTTTGCGTCCAACTTAAACTATATTTCTCAGTTTGGTTTTAACTAATACTAGGATAAAAACTGTAATTATGACAAATTTAAAAAAACTGTCCTCGCCAGAAAATATTAAAATTGTGACGTTATATGAAGTTAATGACTTTTCACTTTAGACAGCGACGAGGATCAATACCACCAATCAATGATAGTCATGGTTTTGAAAGAAAAAACATTCTCAGGGCACCATGAATCATAAGAAATTTTTAGATTTTTTTTTTATAATATCAATTTTAGAATAAAAATTGGCAAAAAAAATATCTAGAGATATTTCGGACTACAATCTGGTTGTTAAATAAAGTTTAATCAAATATTTACTGGGTGATGCTATTTCAATGTCCACTACTGTAACTCCAGTCTCTGAGCTCTATATACAAAGAGAGATTTGCGCGTACATATATTTAATATATAAATTAATTGATTGTACTATGTAGTAAAAATTATGAAAATTAAATCTCTATAGCCTTTTACATGTATCTAAACTCTTTTTTTTTGGCTTTATAAAATTTACCAAAATACAGATATGAACTGTGCAATATAGCATTGATAGGTGAGAGTCATTACACTGTAAATGGATAGTGTAGAATTTGGCAAGAGAGAAATTGAAGAAATTATTTTTTGATTTAATTTTGTAAAATATTTCTATTTTTAATTATTTATCGATTGTTTATTTAATTAGAGATAATTTTAGAGATAATTTATTTCTATGAGAAATTTTTATAAAAAACAAATAAATAATAAAAATAATATACTTATTACAGTTTATATAAAAATGTGAAATTTGCCTTTTAATATTTCTTTGCTGTTTCATATTTTTTTTGATAATATATCGAGTACTTTTTGATGATAAAAAATCC
The DNA here is from genome assembly GCA_928085145.1 of Nezara viridula. Taxonomy (NCBI): domain Eukaryota; kingdom Metazoa; phylum Arthropoda; class Insecta; order Hemiptera; family Pentatomidae; genus Nezara; species Nezara viridula. The sequence continues at coordinate 177,555,080 of OV725077.1, forward strand.
ATAACATAATGATGCTTGAAATACATTTCTATTACACATAGCCATCTGCGAATAAAATCTGCAATGTAACGGCATTTGAGAATACTAATAATGGATACCAAAACTAATGTTAATTAATTTAATTAGTTTTGCTAAGAAATAATTTTACCTAATTCCTATTTCCCTAATTGTACCATTTAATTTTTTTTTCCTTACAGGAATTGCAGATCCTTTGACGGCAATTCTTTGCTAATTTGTAATGGAAGATCAGATTTCTTCGGCTAGTTAGTTTTTAAGGACTGCTGTAATGATGTGAGGCTTTCGAGGTTGACTGTATTGTATAATAAATGTTTGTGCAATGAATTTCAGACCTTTCTTGAATGTGCGGCGCTTATTAAACCAAAGTAAATTAACGAATATGTTAAATAACATGCGGGTATGTTGAAAAATATTAACTTTGTGTATGTGGTGAACAAATTATCTTGTTGTTCATTCTAAATTTACTGATAAATAAATGTATAAAATAAAGAAGTGATATCTATGGGGTCACCAAAGGGAGAGTGTTAAAGGAAATTTAACGCAATAAAGTGCAAATATATCTTGTATTTTGATCATTAACCAATAATAATTTAAATCATTATTAAAAATAACTATTAAAAAAAATTAATAAAAAAAAACGATATTACAATACTTTTTTTCCCTAGCAGTTATCGAATACAGTGATAATGAAATAAAAACAATTATAGTTTGCCTCAATAATAATTAGCGCCGACACATTTTCTTTCAAATATACTTTATCTAATTTTAAAATTTCCACATAGTAAATTTCAAGAGGTTCTCATAAAATTATTTTATACGAATAGGGAGGGGATGAAAATTTTGAAACCCGCTTAATGAATATTGTTTTATTTTTATTTACTGAAAACAGATCTAAATTTAACTCACTCCTAAAAAGTTAATTCTATTTGAATAACATTTATGATTTTACAATATTTTTAATCATCTACAAAATGTGTTGGTAATATAGAAACACTTTAAAATTAGTTGATTAAAAGTGAATAATATTTCACCATCTTTGTGTTATCGTTGTATAAGTAGAATTAAGAAAAAAACAAATTGTCTTGTAAAATTCGAAAACTTAATTGTCATTTGTAATGTGAGTCTTAATTGTGTTTTTCGCATCACACATTTGAAAGAATGATTTTTCTATCCTATCAATTCTGTTTAAATTCAGAGCTAATAGAAATATTACATTCCGCACTTCGAATTTGATAAAATTAAATTAAGAAGTTATATTTTTAGGTTTTGATTTAAAACCAGCAGTACCCTATATACGAATGCATATTTATCAATTATATTATATTAAATATGTTGCTAATGAGACAGATAGATTTCACAATAATTTAAAATTTATTTCGCAGTTCCACTGACCATCACAACTCCAGCCTGCCTACCATTACAAAGGTTAAACACTGCAAATAATAACTCCTCGTTCTTTTTTAGTTGTAAGACAGAAACTATCTATTTTTATTCTTCCACATTTTCATAGTCCTCTGTATATTTTCCAGTATATTAAAAAATAATATTTTAAAAAATAAAAAGATCATTAAAGTAGCTGTTATAAATTCGGAAAAAGATTTCTCTGCTGATAATGGTGGGAAAATCTTTCAGAGAAATCAGTTTACGCTGCTACACCAAATTATTGAAAATCACTACCCTGCGATGATCAGGAGTTTGATTATTCGATTTAACCTTACAATATAATCGATTTCACCTTAGGCTAGATAGGAAGTAGAAACAGTTCATAAATTTTCTACAACAAAAAGGTGAACTACTCATAAAGTTCCTGTTTAGTTTTCAAAACAATCTACATTTAATTTTAACCTTCTAATGAATCATAGATGTAACAGAAAAAAATTATTTCTTTTACAACTTCCAAGTATTTAAACGTAAATGAGAGGGTTGTCAGATATTGCAGTTAGTACTCTCAAAAATTAAAAAAAATATATATATAACAAAACTACTACCTATCAATGATCGATATATATTTCATTTTAAAAAGTATATAACTAATTAATGACTGTTATTTCTTACATGAAATTTCTTTAGTTAATTATCGTGACTCTGTTATAATTATTTGGTTTGTATAATCAGTTGATAATAATAAACTGATAGTAATTTAAAAAAATAGCAATTTGATTTCCAAGAAAAATAAAGAAAAGTTTTTTAAAAGTAAATTAAATGGCTTTCAAATTCATTTGAATAATCATAAATAACTTAATCCTAGCTCTAACAATCTGCCATATTCACATTCTTAAGATTGACTTAAGGGATAAGTTAACATTTGCAGCTAAATGAAAATAAATTTAAGTAAAGTACTAGCAAGTTGGTCACTAAGAATAGCTTTTAACATTCATTATTTGTTATAATATGGAATGGAGTGAAAAGTTATCGATTGCATAGTTATCATTCAATAGCTTGATGACAGCCTTGATTGGCTTTTCCTAAACTAAAATTGTGATTTGTATCCAGAAAATATGAAGAAGTTGTGAAATATCTTAGTCCGTGATACAGACTCCTTTTTATTAAATTATTAACATCCACCTAAACTTCATGAATAGCTTCATCTCACCCACTAGCGGATCCAAGATTTAATTTTGGGGGGGAGCTTCAGCCTGAAAGCTTTTGTTTCATAAAAATAACGATAATTACTTTGGAAAAACAGAAAGAAACTAACTACCTGTATGAAATGGTGTTTAAGTGATTTCTTAAATCCTTTTAAATGTAACTACACAAACAATAATACTTTAAGAGGTATTTTTAAATTTTTTTTTCCATAAAACATGGTTTTATTTTAGCATTTTGGGGGTCTTCAGCCCGAAAGTCCCTCCCCCCCGTAGATCCGCCCGTGATCTCACCGTAAACTACAACTATTTTATTTACGAATTCCCGCAATAGGTGACAAGTTTTCAATTTGGAGATCGGCAAAATTCGTCTATTTAATTAGGTACTAAAAACTTATGAACACCCATTTGTTTTATACTTGAATCGTTACATAATTTGATCACAATATCGAGAATAAAAATTGGTTTCTAATGATTTACCAATAAAACAACGTTGAAAAAACCGGGAAGAGAATTAAGTTTCGTACCAAATAATAATAACTAAAAAGCAATAAAATAATAATAACTTATAAAATAATAACTTACGAAAGAAAATTAATAAAAAGAAAAGAGGATTTGTTTTGCATTTACAAATAGGAAGACTAAATTTGAATATATCAAGAAAATTTAGTAACTTTTTTGGAATTCTTTATGTTTCTTTCTTTATGTTAGGAGGATTTATGTTTTGAAAGAATCGGGGAGAGTTGAGTTAGTAAGATAAAGAGGATCCATCTACGGGTTTTGCTTTAAATTTTTATTTAATATTATTTCTGAGGACTATACCCATTGTCCACGTGACAATGTTTATATTACATAATAAATAAATATATAATAAGGAAATATCATTTCAGACTGTAAGTATAAAAATAATAAACATATGCATGCAATGACATTATTTAATGACAAATCGCTTTTAACATTGTTTTATTCAATGATGTATGTACACTTTATATTAGAAAGTTTGGTTATTTTTCGCACTTCCTTGTTTGATTTTTTTTTTTTAATTTAAAATAAATTGGGTAAATTGATAGCTTCCTGTAGCTTAGAGAAAGTTGCATACACCTAAAGGACATAAATACAAATTGTAATTTTTTACAATATAATTTGATTTAAAATAAATGAGTATAACTTTGAAAGTCACAAAACAGTCAGATAATAACAAAGTATGTATATGACATTTCTTTATAATTATTTTCAATATTTTTAAAAGTATTTTTCATATTACCTCATATTTCATATTTATCATTTATTTTCATGAAAATAGTACCAAGATAGATTGTATATCTGGTGAATCAATGCACTTTGAAACTCAGCATTTAGTTTTTAATTTAATTCAAGGAAGTTATTCCCTCCTTAAAATCTATTATAGTGTTTGATAATTTGAAGGTTATTAAGGATTTTGAGTTCGGCAATTAAATAATAAAAACGCTCCAAATTATTTCACAATGGTTTATTGTTTCCCATCAATTATACATCTAAAGTAACGAATTAATAGAAATAAAAAGTTAATTCCAATTATTTGCCTAAACATTTTATTTTTCATCATTAGTAATTTGCAAAAAAAAAAAAAAAAAAGCATTACTTCAGTAACAGATTCAAAAATTAAAATCCAAAACAAAGGATTTGCAGTAGAACATAAAAAATATCTATAGACCATATCTTTGCTCCTAATTGTCGAGATTATAACGATTTATTTTTGTTTTTTTACAAAAATCCGTAAACTTCTATAAAAACATAAATATCGTCAAAAAAGTTAAGTAGAGTTATTCGGAATTTAATTTTAATACCCCTCGTAACTTTTTTACCGCTTCTTTTGTCCACCACTTTATATTAGTCAAAACCAAATTCATCAGACGGACAAAGTACGTTACTTTGAACTTTTATTCGCTGACGACCCTGCTATTCTTTCTTCAAACAAAAATCCAACTATAGCATCAATTGCCCTTTAAAACCACCTGTATGATCTTCAAAACTGATTTGAAGCATGGAATATTAAAATTAACAGTAGCAAATCCACCCACGTGACTTTCTCTCTTCGGAAAGCCTCTTGTTCACCCATAATCATTGACAATAACCCAGTGCCTTCAAAAAACTATGTACGGTGCCTTGGACTCTACTTAGACAAAACATAGTTAGACCTGGAACATACATGCTAAATTAAAAAGACAAGAACTGACTAGACGATACAAAAAACTCTCACATCTTCTGGACTACAGATCCTCAATTAACTTACGAAACAAGCTACTGAACTAGAACACTATCTTGAGACCAATTTGGACATACGGAGCAGAACTTTGGATTTCGGCAAAACAAACACACATAAATAAAACAACACAATAAAATAACAATATACACAACTACTTAAACATCCCAACAGTAAAATCCTACATCCAAAACAAATACAGTTCATTTCATTCTTCAATTCTAAATCACATCAATCCATTAATCCTTTCTATTTCCTGCTCCCTGTTACCTGATCGACGCAGAGTGAAAAGAAATTGCCAAGGGACTTACTTCTACATTAACAACAAGGAAAATAATAATAATAATCAAGCAAATTCGCAACAAATGGCTCATACATCAGATTTGCTAGACGCGCTGTAGAGCAGGTGCAAATTTCATAAAATGTTAAAATAAATAAATAATATATTTGGCAGATGAGTGACTTGGAGCTCACACGTCATAATGGAAAGGAATACTTTAAGCAACAGACTGAAAATACTGTACTCTATTTTTTTTCAAACCAAAACTAAAAATCATGTTAAAACTAAATAAATACACATACCTATTTAAGTCTATATGGACAAAATGCTTAAGCATATTAGGTTCAGCAGAAATAACAAACATACGAAAAATAAAATGATTTAAATCTAAAATTTCATGATTAATAATAATAATTCCTTGGTATGTAAAAAACAAAGCTTTACCTACCTATCAACACTTAGTACTCTTTACAAGTAGGTTATAGTACTTAGTACTATAAATTCAAGAATTCATAGTAAACTACAAGCACACAAAACCTATAATATGACATACTCATCAGATGGAGTTTGAAAAGGAGCTGGATGAGGGATCTCATCTCCTGAATTGAGAAAGTGAATAAAGACCAGGAAGAAGTGGTGCAGGGAACTATCCTTCCTTATCCTTGAAATGTCAATTACAAATTCGACAACGCATTTGCTACTGCAACGAGAGAGGCTCCCGTATTCTTCCCTTTTCGATTATTTGAAAATTAGTTGTGAAATATTAGTTTAGATTGAACGATGACAACTATCAATAAAATGGTGTGATTGATAGATATTGACAGTGCCGACTAGCAACCGCTGTGTGTCAGCAAGTCACGCTCTAGATCTTGAACTATAACGATTATGTCTGAGGCTCTTTCGCCGCTGGGCGCCTGCAATCTATTACTGAATGCACGTCTAGTTAGCACCTGCATTTTAAAAATCTTTAATACTTCGATAGAAAAAGGATTTCATAATAATATTTTATACTTTCAGCATAATAATTTGACAGTTGTAATAATAAAATTAAAAAAAAAAAAAAAGTATTGTGCCTTAATATACTTATAAAAAAGAAGTGGTAAATAATAAAGTCTTGTATCTATATTTGTAATGCATATCTCTTGGTAATATTCTCTTTCTTACTGTCTACGCATGAAAGATCGCAAAGAATGAGAGGACAAGCGAACTCAAGAGTATTAAGACATGTTTGAATATGTTTGGCACACATCAATTGATCTTGAAGGGTGCCCAGAAGGCGGTTTTATGGCGGAAATCGGGCCGGCCAAAGTTTTGAGGGAGGGGGCATTTTTTTATGGGTTTTTGAATTTTTGAGGAGGGTGAATGCCAACGGTGTCATGCATTTTCGGAATGAAAAATTTCAGAATAAGGGGCAAGAGGAAAACATGGAACACTCAGCAGCAAGTGTAATTGTATATGATATACGTTTTTTCTAATTCTACATTCTCTTAAAACATATACTTCTACATGCAATAAAACATCTTTGGGAGAGAGAGAGAGGAAGATTGTTGCGCCATCGACCTTGGAGAGGGGGGGGGGATGTACACCACTTGTACAATGGATATGAATCAACAAGTAATATTACGAAAATATAATTTAAATAAAACCTGGTTTCTTAATTTTGTATTTAATTTGTAAACTGGATTTCTATCGGGAAGTATAAAAACTACAGTCGCCAAGTTTGTTTGTTTGTTTATTTGGGCTTTAAGGCGTAAAGCTCTAGGGTCATCAAAGCCTGTTGTTCATTTATTTTTGTTCACTGGAGTTCAGAAACTCCTTATAAGAGAAAAAAGGAAAAAAATTAAATTATAAAAAAAAAAGTAAAAGAAAAAAAAATTAAAATAAAATAAACGAATAAAGATAATAAATAAAGAAATAAAGAAAAATATAAAAGATAAAAATTAAGTGCATTTTTGAATTTTGTTAAGTAACCTATAGGTTTTAAGGAAACTGATAACTGCTTCTATGTTTGATTCATTATCATTAAATATCACTGATACATCCAGTCTAAGAGATAATCTATTGAAGTTTTAATTATAATGGGGGCATGCCTGAAAAATAAGGCATTCGCAAAGTTGTTAGATGAGACTGGGTGGGCTGACTAATTATTTAAACGTACTCAAAGGTTCATTTTCAACGGTTATAGTGGAGACTGGGTACGGTTATGATAATTTTTACTTAATCGTTCTCAATTTTGTTAGTATACCAATTACAAAGAACATTAAAATACTACTATAAATACTAAATTTTTTTCCGTAAGTGGCATTGTTATCTCATAGGATCAAATTTGAAAAAAAAAAAAAGTCAAAACGGATCCCACCCCAAGGACGGCTGCACGGATCACGGATAGTGATTAGAATCGGCACTGCCTGGTAAAAAAGAAAAATAATAATCTAAAATCAACTTTATTGTATTATATAACATTATAGGACAATTTAATCGTTTATAGCTAATAAGGTATAAACATTTGTGTAAAAATCAACTTTCGGTCTGCCTCAAGTGTTTTCTGGGTATCTAAAAGCAAAAAAAATAAAAATCTGTTTCATCTGCTAAAAAGGAATGAAGGCCTCAACTCTACTGTTATTATCGCGCGATATTTTAGCAATACTGTTAAATATTTTCATAGAGACACAAAATGGCTTTTTTCCTAATAAAAATATTAGCAATTGCTTCTAGTTTCCCTAACAGCATGACTGTCATAACCGTACTTCATTACAGTCTTTGTAACAAAGGGTAAAAACTACCCCAAGGATAAAAGAAATATTAATTTGTTATATATTTATATATTTTATTTATACATACAAAGGAAAATGACAGTTAGTAGTCACTTGAAACAATAATAATATAAAAAATGTTGAAAATGTATAATTTTTTTTTTATTTGGTTCCTAAAGCCATTGAAACAAATACCGGTACAGATGTTTATATATCTATATATTTACATTTATAAATGAAATATACAATGATAGATATATTATTATATATTTTTCAATTTGGGTCCAATAAAATATTATATATCTGGTAAACAACGGTGACTTCCACTTTAAAAAGTGAAATAATTGAAAACTTTTTTAATTTTTAATATAGTATTTTTCGGCTTCATAAAATGCATTTTTAAAACTATAAAGAGAAACGAAAACCAAATTTGAGGCTCTCAATCGATACGTTACTTTCACTATTTACGGAACTGTCCTTTAATTTTTTTTTCTTCGAATTTCGTTATATTTGGTGACGGTACAACATTCCAAAAGCTCAGTCTTATCTAAGGGTGACGATCACCGCGTATTGATTATTAGTTCTCTATTCATGAGTTGAAGAAAAAAAAAACCTTTATCATACTAGGTGAAATGGAAGCAAGTGTATTGTCAAATGAAATTCTCAATAATCAGTTTTTACTGTCCGATGGATCAGATATGATGAGAAAAATTATAGTTTAAATGTAATGAACAAAAATAGAATTTAAAAAAAAACAAGAAAACTTTATTAAATCGAATTTACCTAAAGCCGATGAATTCATAAAAAAGTAATGATGAAATTTCATGATTCATTAAAATACAAAACTTGGTTATATATAAAAATAAATCACATTTCTTTCCGTTAGAATAATTATACAAACACTTTTAAAAAGCATATTATTAATATAAATTTGTGAAACTTTTCGGTTAGGATTTCAATATTAGCAACAATAACAACACTTGTTAGGTTCCTATAGTCTTAATTTATTTATTTACTTTACACTAACTTTCAGCCTTTAAACCACCTTATTTATAAGTAGGTTTCTTTCCCTGAAAATGGCCTAAGCATCCTGAAAGTTTTTTATACCCCTGAAAGTTAATATAAAAAACCCAATAAAATAGAACTATTGGAATTTAATAAGTGTTGTTATTAAAACATATTATGTTTTTAGTGGTTTTCTGTTTGCACTAAATTTTGATGACACTGAAGAAGTGGTCCGAATTCTCTCAACTAATACAAGAACTTTTATCAACATTTTACAACAGAAATAAAACATGTTCTTCTCAATCCAAAATAGCTTACATGATTTCACGATTCATTTCCTCAAAGTACCCGTCGTCTTGTAGTTTCCTCCATCTTTCACTCCCACTTTCGCTACCCTTCCTAATGTACCTGTTGAGCACTTGATGAGGCTTAAAAGGTTAATAAATTGTTTCAAAACATTTGTTTTTGGTGTTACCGGACACTCCCATAATAACTCCTCCTATTTCTATTTCCATTATTTAACTTATTTATCGAAAAATATTACAATCTGTCTCAAAGGACATTCATAATAGTGTTCAGGTGTAACATTCACACTCTATGTACAATAAATAAAATAAATTATACAGAAAAATAATATATATACAATAAATAAGAATAAGATAAAATAAAAAAAAAATTGAAGTGAAAATTTCTTTAAGCATTTAGTACTTTTTTCCCCTACCTGAAAATTTCTCTCATACGGAGTGATGAAAAAAAAACACCCTCCTATATTCTACATCAAATCACCCTGCGTTTTCTTATCAACCCATCAAATACGATATCTCTTCCGATTTGCGTAAAGCACGCTCACTAACCACATTAAAAAATTTCATTGAATTCGGACCGTTATTAGTTGGGGTGCAGGTAATTGTAATTAGCAAAAAAGTCTGTTTTAACATATGAATGAAATTTTATAATGATTATCTTTACCTTGGTCGATTACAATTACCGAAAAAATAGGAAATGATTCCTACATCTTATGATACGTTAAATTATTTAATTTCCATATCATTTTGTCACTTGTTCACTGACTAATAATAATAATGCTTTGCCAATTATTCAGTAACATCCTAAGTTTGTACCGTTATTTTATAACTTCCTAAGTTTTTACATTTATTTTATAATTGCTTACATCATCGCTTTGTTACTATTGATTTATAGATCACTAGAATCTATATATCATATATTTTTCGTTAAAATAAATATTAATTTTAAGTTTAATTACCTGCACATACTAATAAAATTATTTCATCAGTGTTTATTTGTTATCTGGTCTTTGCTTAACCTCGATGAATGCCTGAAACTTAAACTAAAATGTCAGCTCAATGAAAATATAATTTATTTTGTTTACTTTTAATGACTGCAACCCCTAATCAGCTTCACTTATAACCAACAGTAAAATATTTCTCCGTCATAATATTTTATATTATGATTTTTATTTTTATATTTTTTGCATTTTATTTTTAAATTACTGAAATTTTAATAGTCAGATTTTCTTTATTTTAAAATTAAATCAATTTCTATAAACTTAGCCACATGCAGTTATAATGTAAACTTTCATAATTCCTTATTTCTTATTTCTTTCAAATTAACACACTTTGTCTGTACTCTATTCCATCTTCTACAGTGTTAAGTCTAATAAACGCTGGACTTTGTCCATGAGAAGTCGGCAACATTAGCGAAGAATTGAAATTCGGTAGAATACGTATTGAATAAATGCGTACCATGCGGAAACGGTTGCGCAACTTCTTAAGGATAATAGCTTATTTAGGAAAGTACCGTTTTGGGAAAAGCGAAACTGATTTAGCGAGGCTCGCCGGTGAGCGATTTCCTTATAGGTTTGGCTAAGTACAACAGGTCAAATTTTATTCGAGTAGAACGATTCTTATGTAAATAATTTATATAAATTCCCGTGTTCCTATTCTTTCCTGAAAGTCTCATATAAAATATTTAAAAAAAAAAAAATTAGGATTGTATAATATCAAATCTCAAAGCTTTCTTCAATTTCCGTTGGATTACGCAACAAATTCATTTTGTGGGAATTTCGGTTAAAATAAATGCATTTTTATAATTTATCTTGTTTATTGTTGAATATGATTTAGTAACCATTGTGTAGGTGATAGGATTTGAGCAAGTATAGAGAACGCATGTTAACATCTCACATCCCTAATATTAAATTAAAACTATTTTGATTTGAATAAATTACCTACCAAGAACTACAAATTTAATTTTAAAATAGCCACATGTTAATATTTTAATTTTTTATTCCTCTAGATTTTGGATTCAGCTGTTGTCAATTGTTGAACTATGTTCAGGCAAAAATCGTTAAATGAACTTACTTGGCTGTCATGAGTTTATTCTTTATAAGCCTTAAAATCAGAGATGGGCATATTTATATTCAAAAATATAAATACGAATACTATTTATATTTATGGTACAAATAAATATAAATACGAATATATTTGTATTCATAAAAAGTAATATGAATACAGAAGATGCGTATTTACGACTGTAAAAGTGAATACGGCTGTATTCAGGTTTACTAAAATGAATACGATTGAATTTACAGAAGTAAATGGAAATATTTTCACAAAATCTAATTAATGAATACTCTTATTTATTAAAAAAAAAATTATTTATTAAATTATTTATTAAAAAAAAAGATTTGCTATATATATCATTTTATATTTATAAATATTACTATTATTCTACCTTTTACAATATGTTTTGTTAATTATGTTGCAATGTATTATGTTATGTTAATTATCACATATTCACGACTGTAAATATAAATATGGCCGTATTCACGATTGTAAAATTGAATACGGCTGTATTTACACCTGTAAAAATGAATACGGCTGTATTAACGTTTACAAAAATGAATAGCCTTGAATTTACAGAGGTGAATGAAAATATTTCCACACAACTTTATTAATGAATACTCTTATTTATTAAAAAAAAATTTATTTATTTTAAAGATATATTTACTATATATATCATTTTATTTGTATATATAGTATTATATTCTTCCTTTTAGAATATGTTTTGTTAATTATGTTGCAATGTATTATGTTATGTTAATTACCACATATTCACTACTGTAAATATAAATATGGCCGTATTCACGATTGTAAAATTGAATACGGCTGTATTTACACCTGTAAAAGTGAATACGGCAGTATTAACGTTTACAAAAATGAATAGCCTTGAATTTACAGAGGTGAATGAAAATATTTCCACACAACTTTATTAATGAATTCTCTTATTTATTTTTTAAAAAAATATTTATTTTAAAATTATATTTACTATATATATATATATATATATATATATATATATATATATATATATATATATATATCATTTTATTTGTATATATAGTATTATATTCTACCTTACACAATATGTTATGTTAATCATCATTCTTAATGTTTGTACGTAATATAAATTGCCGAGCCTTGTATTTATAGCAAAAGACAATACGGTAATATTCACGTTTATAAAAATGAATACGCTTAAATTTATAGAAGTGAATGCAGATATTTTTACAAAGTCTCACTTATCAAAAAAATATATTTATTAAATTGTTTATATAAAAAAAATATATTTACTATATATTCCATTTTATTTTTATTTATAGTATTATATTCTTCGTTTTACAATATATTATGTTAGTTATCACTCGGAATGTTTGTACGTAATATAAATTCACAAGCATTTTTTTTTTTATTGGGTCCAGAGAGCGGGGTGTCTCCCGTACCTGAATGGAAAGCCTACGTCAATGATCCTAGACGTACAGACTTTTCGGTGCACTTTTTACTTATGGGCTCCTAATAGTAATAAAGATAAGTTTAATAGACGTCCAGGGTAGGTACAACACACGGAACGATACCCTGGAAATCCCATCGGGAAATACGTGTACACGACAGAGTTGAAGCAAGGAAAGGCGCAAGAGCTGTCAAATTTGAATAGTGACATTTCCGGACCTGCCGTTCAGTGTGTAATGTGTGAATATATTTGTTAATGTGTTAAGTTTTACATATAAAACAATGTATGAAGTTGATAGCGAAACTGAATCTGTTTGTTTAGCAGGCTCTTGTAATCTGGATGATAGGGATTTTTTTTTCACGATAGTACCTGCTCTATAAGAGCAATATTCTCATCTACTTAGAATTTTTACTGGGGGAAAGGAGAGAGGCGATGCCCGAAGAATATAATACTATATATAAAATTATAATGGTTTATATAGAAATTTTTTTAAAAATAATAATGCCGTATTCACTTTTACTAGTGAAATGCAAAGGCTCGGGAATTTATAATACGTACAAACATTACAAGTGATAATTAACATAACATAATACCTTGTAACATAATTAAAATAACATATTGTAAAAGGATGAATATAATACTATATATAAAATAAAATGATATATATATATATATATATATATATATATATATATATATATATATATATATATATATATATAGTAAATATATTTTTTTAAATAAATAATTTAATAAATACATTTTTTTTTAATAAATAAGATTATTCATTAATAAGATTGTGTGAAAATATTTGCATTCACTTCTGTAAATTTAACCGTATTCGTTTTAGGAAACCTGAATACTGCCATATTCACTTTTACAGGTGTAAATACAGCCGTATTCACTTTTACAGGTGTAAATACAGCCGTATTTATATTTACAGTCGTGAATACGTACGTATCTTCTGTTAAAAAAAAATTAATAATAATAAATTAAAGATAATTGTTTTAAGCTTAGGTAAAAATAGATATTTATGATTTTCAGTTGTTTTGACCTTCCTTAAGTGAATTATATTAGTTATTATTATGAGATGATGAAATTTTTCTCAAGAAATAAATTATCCAAAATATTAGAATCTATTTTATCATTCTATTATAAATGACCTTTGAGATAGATTGTGATATTTTTTAACAAACAAAAAAAATATACTATATTATTGTTTTATACATAATTTCTTATCATTTGCTGTACATCTCTGTATTTTAGAATTAGTTTATTATCTTTTTAGGATTAGTTTTAGCATTTTCAGATTATTATTTTATATTGTTACAGCCTATAGTATTGAATTTAATTAGATCCTGTCAATTATTAATTAATTAGACCTTATTAATACATTACAATAATATATTTATCATTTCCTACTATTTTATATTATTTATTTTATTTATTATATATCATCTATCTACTATTTGTTTTAATTATTATTATTTATATACTGTATTATTTATTTAATTTTTCTAACCATCCTTCTCCACATCTTTCGATCTTGAGCTATTTATTTCCAGTTATCTGCATGCAGCTCTATAGGATCTTTGTTTACTCGATCCATCCATCTAGTTTTTCCATACAGACTCTCACCTAGTATTTAGACATTCATTGTTCTGCAGGGGCTTTCTGAAACTTCATTACCTTGATATCATGAGATAATGATTGACACTTTCTGTAAGCAGTTCTTTATTGGCCCATCTTCATGCCTTACAATTAGTACTCTGATCCTAGATCTTTCCAGTCATCATGCGAAAAACTTTCGTTTCAAATCGTTCAATTCTTCTTTCTCAGGGTACTGGGTAGTTTCCAAATCTCACATCTGTTTATTAGAACTGGCTAAATCATATAATTGTAAACCTTATATTTGATATTTATAGAAATTTTTCGAGATTTCAATATGTATCTTAGAAAGAGAGAAGAAAGCTTTGTTTGTGCTTTGTATTATACATTGTTCTATTTTCGACAGTTGATCATTTATCAAGGTTGTGCAGCCGAAGAATCGAATTTTACGACTCTCGTAAAGTATTTGTCTGTATATTCTTATTCACATTATCTAACTTCGACTCCGAATAAAGTTATTTTCTATATATTATTTAAAGTATATTCCGACCAGTTTCCGACTAATTCCTGTAAAATAATTAGAACCGCAAGACGGAAACCATACAGACCTTATCTAAAGTTATTTTTTAACATCCACACATCTTTCTATTCGAGTAAAAGTTTTAATCTACAAAATTATACTACGTCTTACTTTATTTTATGGCACACCACTGTTTTCAATGATTAAAAAATCAACAGAAAAAAGTCTACAGACATTTTTGAACATAATATTAAGAAAAATGGCTAAAGGGACGACTATAGAAAAAAAAGGGTCTAAACTCCACCAGGAATTTAAAATACTTTAATTTAATGACTTCATTACTGAAATACTTACCAATTTTTTTCATATGTGTAAAAAACGTAACAAATACCTTATTTAATCAACTTGAACCTTGTGAACCTCCTCAACGCTGGCAAATCTTTTTTTGAAAATTAAATTATAGCTTTGAATTTTAGTTTGTAAGTTCAATTAAAAAAAACGGTACGCCTCATCACCCAATCATTAAATTTAAATCAAGTATAAATAAACACCCGCAGAAAAAAGAAGAATTCCAAGACATTGAACCTTGTCAGGAAAATAAATAAGGGGCAATTAAAAAATAAAGAATCGAATCTTGTATAATTCTTGCTATATTATTCCATTATATCAGTTATATCATATACATATTATTGTATCCTCCACAAATGTGGTTATTTAAAATTATTAAAAGAAGATAAGAATCGTTTTTGTAAATCTTCTAATTCGTATTAATTTACATTTCTAAATTAATCTTTTCTTTAAAATAATTGTTAATTCTAAATGTTTGATATCCTCTTTTGCAGGATGAGGGATTTTGATACAGAAGTGTTCATCTGCCAGTGTACAGAAACTTTTCAGGATATCCGTATATTTCTGGTTTCGCAGGTACAATAACAAATATGCCAAGACTGGGCCTTGGATAAGTACTGGTACTGGTGGGGGAACTAGTCCGGAAAGTGGGTTTTGTGATCTTTTTTGCCAACTTCGACGGCTCTCTTGAGGTTACCACCGTGTACCAACATCAGTGGGAATGACAGGATTAATTTCCGAATGTCAATTCGAACAAATATTAATCGATCAGCAGAGAATCGAACCCACAGCATTCAGAGCCAGGCACCCTATAGGACCCAGAATCCAACGACCTCGGCCATCACGCCGTCTTTGGAAAAGTAAACTAAGAGTTAAAAGCAAAACATCCAACACTTACTAGACAAACGCTCTAAACTTTCAATTAATTACAAAAGACTTATCTACATAACTATAATAAGACTTATATGGACATGCTTTGGCTGTTGAGCTTTGGGACTCCACCAAACCATCGAATTCCTATCGTATCCAAGACATTTTCCTTACAATCCAAAATCCTCCGTGAAATCCTTAATGCTCTATACTTTGTCACAAATAAACCATTCATAAAGACCTTAATGTACCATATGTCGCTGATTTAGCTTGAGCCAGATATCTATCCTTTCATGATAAACTCTAGTCCCATCCAAATCTCCTTGTTTCCACCCTTTCCTCGATCCCTGATAATCCTCCAAGGCGATGGTCGCGTGAAAAGGAGATGGTCGCGTGATCTTCTTACTTATAATTATTTAGGGAGTGCTACCACTGGGTAGTATCACTTCAAGCCTGTACATGTCATTATTTATATTTTGTGCATATTTACTGGTTGTATTTGTATACAGTTGTAAATTTCATTAAATAAAAAAAAAAAAAAAAAGCAAAACAAAAGTTTAATATCTATCAAATCTGTAACATTCCGATTCTAAACATAATATATAAATATTATTATTAGTTAGCATGGGTGCCATAACAAAAAAATTTGTCACAAATGGGAGAGGAGATATTTTTGAAAATTAAATTTCTTTCAAGAATAGGGTTTGCTATTTCGTAATTAGGTTCTTTAAATATGCTGAAATAATCAAGTTCTCGCTCTCAATCAAATTTTCAGAAATAGTTTGAATTATTTGGTATTTTATGTTTTATGTTTCTTGAAGGAACAGCAGTAACTCAGATTATACCTATTGTTTTCCAAATTATCATATATGATATTTAATATTCAAATTCAGCAATTTTTCAAAACTTCAAGACTGTTAACTAAATAGTATTATGCTGATGCAGCAGATAAATATCTTTTAGGATTGAAAAACAGGGTGAACGTTTTTTTTCACGACAATGATTTTATAGGCCTTTATTATTTCATCATTATCGTAAACTGACCAAAGCTATAGGGACCTGCTCTGAAACAAGCCACAAAACCAATGCTCCTGGACGCAGCGATTCGAAAACCTTTATTAAGCGTTTCATGGTCCAGCGATAGTTTTGGTTCCGAACTGGACAGGAGCTAGCTTGCTAGAGTCCCTGCTGCACTCTTACACAATGCTTGGAAGGCTGCCCAGTGTTGTGACTGTCTGCAGGCTGTATTAGTCCCGCTCTCTGTCTCTCTATTGCAGTGTCTCTCTCGACACTTGTAACATGGGGACAGTTCCTCTACAGGTTTATAAAGTAGCTTGTTAGGTTTTTATTCAGCGCATTCGAGAAGAAAACGATTAATAGTTTTTAATATATATATATATATAACGACACATACGCTAGGATATAGGACTTAATCATTAAGGGCCCAATACTCCGTAAGTTTCATGGAAGGTATTATTAACATAAACATTTTTAAAGTGCTATAATCAAATCTTTGATGACCCTGCTTTGTTCTGTTTATTTTTTACAAGGATCAACTGTTTACTAAGGGCGTCAAATAAATAAACAGTGAGTATTTATTTTAGTTTGTTTGAAGTTTTCATTGACAAGAATAATTGCAGCTTATCGGATCCGTTTTATTATCCACACTGTTTTATTAAAGTTCCGAAATTAAATCGGATCCGTTGAAACAGTCAAAATTTAAATTCAGAAATCTAGGGAATCGCTTTGTAAAATTATATATCTTAAATTTATCAAGCACGTGTTAATATTATCCGAAATAGACTTTCTATGCAAAAAATTATTTCTTTTTTTAAATTTATTGATGTTTTAGAGCAATGCAAACTTCAAACAAACTAAAATAATTACTCACTGTTTATTTATTTTACGCCCTTAGTAAACAGTTGATCCTTGTAAAAAATAAACAGAACATAGCAGGATCAACAAAAATTTTATCATTGGCCCTTTAAAAGATTTCACATACAAATTTTTTAAAGGGCCGATGATACAATTTTTGTTGATACTTCGTTTGTAAATTATGGAGTATTGGCCCCTTAATGATTAAGTCCCATTTGCGAACATATCGTTATAATACGTAATTGTTCTAGAAATACGTACCCCTAGAAGCATATTACATAAACATTTAAATACTTGTGAAACCACTGAGGTAATGCTTACCGTAGAAGAAGATCATTTACTTTATAGTTGAGAGAGAAAGAAAAAAAAATGAATCAAAAATATTATTTTGAGAATAATATATGAGAATAAGGTAAAATTAATGAATTTAAACTTAACACGGTATAGATAAAAATATATTGTTGTTTGGATCCTTTTTCTTAGAAATAAATGGGACTGAGAAACATTAACTGAAATACTATTACCATCTGTATTGTCAATGTTTTAAATTATTTTTACACAAGTGCCCTTTGTCGTACTCTATTTTCTATATTAGTTAATGAAACTATATTTTCTATTCCCTAGTGGTTAAACGAAATCTCCGAAAAGGGCTCTGGTCCTTGAGGAATTTTAAAATTATTGAAACATTAATTGGATTGATTTGTACAAAAAATAGTTCTTAAAAAAGAAGATGCTGCCGAGGGAAAGTGGTGAAAGAAAGCAGAAATGAAATTATCGAACCAACGTGTCACATAAACCTCTGCCAAGTAAGTTCAGTATAGCTTCCTCACCGTTATTATCGGAATAAAAATATCAAATTTCAAAGTTCATAAAATCTCCGGAAGAAGCCGTATTCGGAAATAAAATAATCTCTCAACCTTTGCGTTTTTGTTATGAAGGGGTGCCCAGAAGAGGATTTGATGGAGCGAATTGCGGCATCAGAATTTTTGAGGTGGACATATTTTGACAAGTTTTTGAATTCTTGAGCAGGCCAAACTTCAACAAGGTTATGAATTTTCGGACCAAGGGACAAACGAAAAACATTGAATAGGCTGTAGCTAGAGTAATTGTTTACGATTTACGGTTTTTCTAATTCTAACTTAGCTTCCTCTTATTTTAAGAAAAGGTGAACAATAAAATATCTGGGAAGGAGAGGGGTATCCTCTCAGTCTCCACTGGCTTTTAGTCCAGTGACGCCGCTGGAAAAGAAGCGCTGTGACCTTCTGGAGCCTCGCTTGTTCTTCTGGAAGACGAAACCTGACTCGGAGCCTTTTGGACATGTGTTAATATTGTATGTAGGTGTGAATGAGCGTTAGAAGAATTTTATTTATTTATCACATTATTATTTTTTATTATTTATTCTTAATTAGTTTCATTTATTTTTCTTATGTGTATATATTGCATGAGTGGATAATTTTAGCTCTAATACCCTTGAGTATGACGGATTGGTTTAATATTCAATAAATGAATAGATTAAAACAAATAAGGTGGCTCAATCGTTTTTGCCGAATAATGACAAATTTAAAAACAGAAAAGAAAACTTCTTATAAATGAATATTCATTGAAGTTGAAGGTGTATATTTATGACATTTTAACTGAATTTGTATGCTATGATATGTTAGTTTATTAAGGATTTTAATACATGTCCATATATGGTACCCCGTTGATTTGCTTTTAGTTATAATATTAGGTTAGGGATGAGATTGGTAGCTGTCACATAGATAATGGTAGCCATGGACCAGTTGCCTTTTGTGGGGTAGCCCGGCGATCAGGTTCAACGGGACTTTCCTTTTTAAAGTGCCGCTGAGGAGCGAGAGTTCGCGTCATTACCCTCCTTCCTCCTTGTGTATCCCGCTCGTTTTATAGTTCCTCTTTGGTTTTTTCTTCTAGTGATGTCCCATTTAAAGTTTAAAATGTCGATTAACTCTCGGGTGTTGTTTACATTTGTATAACGACCATCTTGCTGAGGAGACGTTTAGAACTTTCTATTAACATAAATCGAATGGAACGAACAGGTTCATAGAAAATGACACCTGACCATGTTTACAACTAAATATATAGAGTGTTGTATTTTTGTTATTACTATCCAATAATTTTAAAATGCTCTGATAAATATACAAAAATGAACCAATATTTGGAAAGGATAAATAAATAAATATCGTAAAAATTAATATAAAAAAGGCTGGTTGACATGCTTACGGAACAAAAAACAATGACCCTCAATACGGTTTTCAAACTTGACATTCAATAACAAAACAATTACACAGAATTATTGACTATATTGCTAGAGCGCTAGAGGAAAAACAATACGCAACTGGTGTCTTCTTGAATGAAGTCAGATATATTATTTTCAATAATGAACTATTGTAATCGAACAAAAAATTCTATAGCTTAACTCCTAACTCAAAAATTTTTCAAAGTTTTTTTTTTTCATTTCATCTTACCATTCTCCATAATCTTACACATACTTTGTACATATCTTACACATATAGCCTAGTTGAGTTTGAAAATCGCTTACTACATTAAAAAATGATATGCTTGGCTGCGGACGAAGCGAATAATTAGAAAAACGTTCATATTTAGTCATTTTTGTCAATAAAATGTAGCGAATATGATTTCATTCATTTTTAAAAGCCAAAGGAAACTTTAAAGATGGTTTTATCCAAACTGGGAATGTCAGTGTGCTTTGTGGACTGACAATATTGCTTTATTTTAAAATATTTTATTTATTTATATTGGCATAGGAATCGTCATGAAAGTAATTCTGACATCAGACGGATATATTTTAATAGTTGAGTCGTTTTGTTTTCGATACTAATAATTTTTTTTAGAAAAATTCTTCCATGTTGAAGCTATTTGCTAGAAACTATGTATCTATCCTAATTGTTTGGTACCAGTGGTGGAATGTACAATTTTAATTGGTCTTATGCCTAGAAATATTCCATATATTTTTTTAGTTTTTGTAAATTAAGATGTGCCACCATTATTCTTCTCTGAGCTCACCGTGTTTAGACTAAAACATAAACCCTTTTGTTATATAATAATATTCATTTTTTTAAAGAACGATTAAGTTAATATTATCATTCGAAATAATAAATTTCGTAATGGAAAAAAAATCTTTAAATAAATACAAAAAGAGAAGAAATAAGCGGAATAATAGTAGTTTTCAAAAATAAATAAAATAACGAAAATGTTGTTATAGACTTGCTGCAATGCCGTTATATTTTGCTTAGATGATCTTCAAGACTAAATATTTTTTCTTTAGTAATTTTTGTTCTTTTCCTTTTTCTTTTCACAACAATAACAGGAACTAATCAATACTATTAAACAATTAATAAAGTCACTTTTTGATATTTATTATAGTTATTATTATTGGCTGGTTTTGGAAAAATTCCAATACATTTAATTTTAATGAGGACAGGTTAAAAATTTTAATTAATTTAAGCGATAAATGAAATAATTTGAATCACCTTCGAAACAGTCATACTAATAATAATATCGATATTGAAAACAATTAAGATTAAAAAAAAAAATGGTGGATGCATCTTACTGATGGCGTTTCACATTTCATAGTGTTCGATCAAAGATTCAATGTTATTAATAATCAATATAAGATTGGTGAAAGTACTGCTTGAATAATACAGATGTTGATCAAATCCCGATTAAAATGTTTAGAAAAAAAAATCAATAGATATTCCCGTGAGAATGTTTCTACGGACTGGACCTCGAATATTCAGAACAGGTGTCAGTGTTCAAGAGCATAACGTTGGGATTTGTATTGGGAGCATATTTATTTGTTCATTTAACTTATGTAACACTCAAATCATATTGTTTATTAATTTTCCTGATCAGAATTTTTACTTAAAAAGGGCAAAAAGTAATGTAAATAAAATATTCAATATAGTAAAGCTTAGAATCAATTCTATTAAAATTTGATTAGAAAGTTGAACTTATAAATTCACCCTTTAAACATTTATTCCGAGTACTCTCTGCAAATTACAGACCCTAAGTGAAATTTATTATAAAACAGCATTCCGCCATTACTCTCAATATTGAATTATAGAATTATTTATTGTATGAAATAGAAAACTATCATTTCTTTTACGTAATATAGTATCTTATATTGGTTCTGAAAATTCAAATCTGAGCTGGAATTGCACCTGAAGAAACATCACTTGTAATTTATTATACCAAAAATTTTATACTTTAATAATCAATAAATTTTATACTTAAAAATACGTTATTCTACGTCATGAAAGAAACGCTGCATGTTATTACGCAATGGTTTATTATTTTACCATTTTGTCAACCCTATAACAGGACTGAAACGAAGTCCGTGATGGGTTTTCTCGACATTGACCTTAATTCAAGTTTAAGTGGCTTAATAACCTTACTTACCGAACTGGTTAAGTAGAAAGTAGCCTTTATGGGCGGCACTTAACATACAAAGCTCCAGCGACCAGGTGTGTATCAATGCCACCCATGTTCCTTTCTTACCTTGTGCCATTACAGGCAGTTCTTAGTATCCTCAGATGTGATGGCTAAGCCACTTTCCGATACTTCGACGGTCAACGTAATGGGCAATGAACTTTTTTTTTCTTGTTTCGATAAAACTTTTACTTTTTCATTTATTTCCACGCTATTTACTTTTCTTGAGATCCTTAAATTTTACTTTTAGTTATTTCTGGAAGCGCATTTTAATGTATACACAAATTAGTAATAGCTATTTTTATTGATGTCAATTTATTATAAATATATTTGTATTATAAAAAACTTCTTTGTATTATAATGTAAATTTAATTTTTTTCTAGTACTATTTAGAATCATTTAGGAATTATTTATTTGACCCCACAAAACTAGAGAAAAATGATAATTATGAAGGAAAATTGAAATTGACAATTTTAATAATGGTTTGGAACAATAATTGATAAAATTGAAAAAAAAACAGTTATCCAGCAATCATACCGTCGATTGAAAAAAAAAAGTGTACAAAAAATCGTAAAGTTACACATTTTGTGTATGATGTATGAGGTAACAAATTGGATTCCATATAATTTTTCTGTCTCTAGTCGAATCTACATGATATGCATAACAACTACTACGGCCAATGTGATTTTTACAAAATTTTTAAATGTTTTCAAATATATTACAGTCGGCTAATTTAAAATATATCAGAGAGTTAATCGGAAAAATGCTTAATTAAAATTTCAGTCTACAATCAAATTTTAAAAATTAATCCACAACTTGAGTGTAAAATGTGCAATACAATGGAAAAAGAAACACTTTATCATATATTATTTAAATGCCCAATATATAATAATTTGAGAGTAAGAACTTACCAGGGTGTGGGAAATCTTAATGGGATCAAAATATTCAAGTCAACCACTACAGAAGATAAGAGAAACTTATATTTTTTTCATCCATCTCTAATGTATGCAATTATAGAGATTTGGTGCGATAATCTACAGAGTTGTGCACTGAATATTGTCATAAAAAATATAGTTTGATGTCGGCAAGGATTACGATAAATGTTGAACGGGTTTGTTTGGGTCTTGTTCTATTGTTTGTTTCTTTGTTTATATGAACAATCTGGTAATTTAGTTTTAGTATGTGATTTGATATTAATATTTAAAGCATAAAATTTATTTATTGTTTTTATGTGGTCTATGGATAATTTTAGACTTTAAATTGATGTTGATAATTGACATTGTTTTAACTATCTGACTTTTTAATAAATGTAGCATGAAAAGGGAAAATATATATTGTAGTACAATAAGATTAATTATGTTTATGATATAGAGACAGTCTATTTTTACGGAATTCTTTCCTGAAAACAAATAAATAAACAAAATATATTACTTCCATTATTTTTCTTACCCATGCTCACACTATTTTTTTTTAAAGGATTCGAAAAAAAAAATTAAATCATCAAATTTATTGTTTGCACTGTTTTTTTCCCTTATCTATCCATAGAAATGGCGATGAAGATATACTGAGCTACTTTGCAGACTTTCTTGATTCACAAATTAACCTTAGCTGACCTTGGCCCTTTAGAGCACAGGTACTAAATTATTACGCTTCAATGTTGATGCTTGCTTTATAACTGTCAGAAGATATGTTTTTTTTTCGAATTTATGTATATAATGGCATTCCGCGTATATCTAATCGTTTCGAACCGGCTATCCCGTCATTATCAGCTAGACATGCCAATGTGTTTTCTCGATCTCTCGCTGTGATATGTACATACTGAGGCCTATGCTGGCTTTTCCTTCATCACTGTCACTTTCCCATACTCGAGTCCTTGACAGCGGGAGATGTTTGCCAGGATCCGGGAAGATCTGGAAGTTACCAGCCGACTGTTCCAAAAGCCGTTGCTGGTTTGTTATCATAGTATTATAATATAAGGTGCTAGAGGTTAGCTAACTGGAAGGACCGGACCGAGAACGGCACGGGACACACCAAGGCCAGGGTCAGTGTGAAAGTGGTCGCTACCTCGACGTAGAAAGTGACTGTCCTCAGGCCTCCGCTGTCCCACATACCGCTCTGTCTCTGCGTACGCGCTATGTCTTACTTGTATTGTTCCCAATTTAATAAAATGTACCTTCAAAACGAAAAATTAATATTTTCTGACAAATTGTCTGAAAATACAAGAGGTTCTTTTGGACGTGGACCACTGCACCGACTACAGAAAATTTCTATATTTGTAGAATTCAAAATCAGTACCAACTGACCAATATGCTTATATGAAAGTACATCCCTTCACTGAAGATGGGTCGTGTTATGAGAAGGGATTATTTCCATCATTAGTATTTTTTATATTTTGCTTAACCTTTATTTCTCCCCTCATTTTTGTTAGAACCAGCATTATTGGTTTCTCGAAACCATGATTCAAATCGTAACGTAATTTATGTGAAGGTATAGTACCACTGCATTCCAGAAGGCAGTCCTTTAAATTATGTCCAATTAAATTACCCTTAAACTCATAGTCTATGGTACAGACTCCATTTTATAAAATTATTAACATCCACCAAAAACTTCTTAAATAGCTTCATCTCAGCATAACCGGCAAATATTTTATTTAAGAAAATCCTCGATCTAAGATCGAGCGTTAAATCAGCGTTTTCAAATTGAAGGTCGGTAAACCTTGTGTATTTAATTGTGCACTAAAAATCCAACAATACTCATTTGCTTTCCATTTGGATCGTATGATATAACCTCTGTTTTCATCGAGCATTTAGAGATTCAAAGTAGTGTAGCCCAAAATCATCCTTGGTCTTGGTCTCGCGTTTGGGGAACACTAGTTGAACTTATAGATCTTGGATTTGGCGAACGCCCGTTCCTAATGGGGACCCTTCAGTGTAAGGAATGAAAAAAAAAAAATATAGGAAGGACTCTGTTGCTTTAGTCATCAAGTAATACTTTAACGCCTCTTTTCACTGGTATAAACCCAAATCCTTAACATTCGAGTGATAATCCCATTGAAGTTATCTTCTCTTCGACCTCAACTCAAAGCTAATTAATTTTTAATGATATCATTTATTTATTTTTTTCTAGACACATTTATTGCAGAAGTTCATTTCAAATCTATAATGGAAAGTCCCGCGATAGTATAACATAAGAGTATAAGAAGAAAATATTGTTGGAAACGCAGACATTTTAAAATTATTTATTTTAGACCGGATGCATTTGTAAATTGTGAATCAGATTTATGAAAGTTTATATAGGCACATTGTACATTACAGATATCTGTAGAATATAGTAATAACAGTGTTTTGTTATATGTAGATTGGATGAAACACCAATAAGTTAAATTGATAGATAAATAATCAATAAGCAATAGTCACTAATTTAAAAAAATAAACTTTATATCATTCAAACTAAAACCACATTTAAAATTATATTATATTGTAGTTTCTATTCAAATTAATGCCAAAAGGCAGTTGTAAAATTGCTCAATAAATAAATGTATTATTATTATTAAATTATTATTATCTATTTAAATTATGAAAATATATTGAAATTTATCTTATAGCTTAGAAAATGGATTTGTTGGAATTTACTTTTTATATGTATGTCCTTGATTGTATATGTATATGTATCATGTCATTACTTTCGAAGATAGGCGACAAATTTTAAACATCATTGATTTTCAAATTTTTAAATTTAATTTAAAGCAATATATTAAATTAAATATTTTTGAGTATTGGTCAACTAATAGTTAGTATTATATATTTAATTTATACATTTTTTTTTTATGTGAAGATGACAAGATGATTGTTTGATGATTTATATATTAGCCAAATATTTCCTTTCTACACCTCATTTCATTAGTAATTAAGCTAGATCACCAGGTCTAGTTCTAAAAAATAGAAGGATTGTTTATAACAACCCATTTCAAATAAAAGGTCATATCTCATTTTTCTGCTCAATGTCCACATTCAGCATTAGACAATTTCATTTATGATATAGTAGTATAGCTGAGTATGCAAATTCTGAATTTTCGGAACTTTAGATTTCAATTATATTAGACTTTGTACTACATATTAGCATCGTGATCATTTGGTTTTGGACACTTTCTTTTTCCCTCTCCTACTCTCTAACACGGTGTTGGGTTAAGATACAATTTTGAATAATAGATCATTACAAAGAAGATGAAATGCTGAACAATCGCTTTTCTTAAAGTATACAGGTTCGATTTTTATTATCTGAAATATTTTAATCCATATATTAAACTAAACCGTTATCATTTGGATTTTTACACTATTTCTTCCTTTTGCCTCCCTGACATGACGTCGCGTTAAGATACAATTTCAGATAGTTTTTCAGAAGATCTAATAATCTCTAGAGGGAAATCCGGCGGTAGCCCTGCACAATTGAAATTTGGAAAGTGTCGCGCGGCGGTGGAGTGCAGCGGATGCCAGTGGCGCCAACCTAACCCTAGTTAGAGAAATGAACAAGTTGGCAGGCTTGCTAGGAAGTTATTCAGCAGTTCCTTTTGATAATGTTATAGTGGCACACAACTGGCACGTAGTCTCCTCCCCGGCGTTTACCTCCACGCTTAATTCCGTTAGAATATAAAAGGAAGGAAAAAACGACATAAAAAAACCTAGAAAAAAATTCTTGGTTTATTAGATTCGCTATTACTTTCATATATGGTTTGTTATATTTAAAAACATAATAATAATCTATTCTAAAAGGATATAAAGTTAAGTTATCACTTTAAAAAAATTAATTAGCTTTGATTTGAGTCATTCTTTCAAACTTATAATTAAGAAGGGAAATGCCGTTATTTCTCTGATTAATTACGGCTCTTAATAGCATATATTTTGTTTTTTCTTGATTTAGCGTGAGCCCTACCCCGCTACCTCTTTTTACAATAATTTCGAAGGCTTTAGTGCTGTTTCACTTCTGGCCACAATAACCAAATCATCTGCATACGCGCAAATTCGCCAGGTTTTATTGGCTAGCGTTTCAGCTTTAATTGCATCTTTAACTACCCAATGTAAGGCCAAGTTGAACAGGATCGCCTATGATGCGTCGTCCTGCTTTAATCCAGAGACATCAAAGGCATCATTCACTTTGTTCCCAATCATAACTTTGGCAGCAGTATATCTTAGTGTCATTTTTACAAGTTTCGCAGGTATATCATGTTCTTCTTGGATGCTGAATAGAACAGCTCTTTTCACACTATCGAATGCTTGTTCATAGTCTATAATTAGAGGGTGAAGATCCCAATTATATTCATAGAAAAGTTCCATAGTTTGTCTTAAGACGAAAATTTGATTTGTTGGGAGCCTTCCATACTGGTAGCCGCATTGGTATTCACCCAAAACCTTTTCAGTATAAATGTTGAGCTTTCTCATTATGGCATTAGATAGAATTTTATAGAGCACATCTAATAATATGATACTTCTGTGATACCTTTTTTAAATCTAGGGCACAATAGTCCTATATTCCATTCTTGTGGCATTTTCTCAGTTTCCCAGATATCACAGATCAGTTCGTATATCATATCTTTCATTTTAATGCTACTATTTTTAATTAGTTCTACTACGATTTTATCTTTACCTGGTGCTTTACAATTTTTTAACGCTCTAATGCCATCTTCTATTTCTACTCTAGTGAATATCATTACCGGGGATTGGGTAAATTGATTTTTAACATTTTTATTTTCAGGAACTTTATTACTATTTTCTCTATCATCTTTACTCAGGCGCGTTAGTTACAATAAATAATTCTGTAAAATGTTCCGTCCACCTTTTTATCACATTTTCCTCACCTTCCAATATTTTACCTTCCTTATCTTTAATACCTGTAAACTTTGGCTGGTACCCTTTTCTAAACCAGTTAACTTCTTTTATAAAACTTTTTAAACTTATAACTTATAAAACTTTTTCTGACTAATTAAACTTATTATTGAACGCAGATTTACAATTATTTTAATTATACGTATTATTCAATGATAATTAAAATGCTTATTATAACAAATAATACCCAAGCTAGAAATCGCAACCAAAGGTACAAGTAATGGCCCAACTTGACCATATATTACCTGTGCCTTGGGTCATTTATTATTTATAAAAATATTTTTTTCCCATTGCTCGGCAACCTGATTATAACAGAAACCATAAATGGAAAAATAGTTATGAGTAGTAATCTCCATGCCCGGTAGGAATTTTAACTCGGCATAATTTTCCTGCCCTCTCCCCAGGGCCGGGAAAAAATCTGTGTAGTCTAAAATTCAAAGAAGCAGAGCCTCATTGTATATGATTAACGATTTCATTAATTTTACTTACCTTTCCACTGTTTTTAATGAGAGCAATAAAATGGTGAGCTTTTTAAGTGTTTTTCTGTATATGTTTCATATGGAATTTTAAGATTTTTTAATTCTTCTCTTATTTGCTTCGTGTATTCTCTCTTGCTTTTGTCGCAAAAAAAAAAATATTAAAGATCTATTTGTTCAATCTTTCCTCATTCATCCTTTTAATGTGCCCATAGAACATCAGCCTTCTGATTCTTATTTCGGATTCCAGGTCTTTGGTTTTTCTGTAGATCTCTTCGTTAGATCTTCGCCTATAACCTTCTTGTGTTTTCCTGGGCTCATAGATTTTTCTTAAGATCCTCTAGCAGCTTTTTCAAGTTGGGTAGGCATGTGGTCACCATCACATATAAAATCACAGGCTTCATTACAACGTTGTAATGCCTTAACTTTGAATTGGAGGAGATTATCTTTTTATTGTAAATTTTGCATGTTTGAAAGCTTAGATTTACTAATGTTGTGATTTTCTCTCAGATGCTCTCTTTCTCAGAACAGTTGTAACATATCATTTTTCCCTAAATACTTTAATTTTCTGGTCGCTTTCATTTTTCCATATTTTGTTTTTATGGCTTTTTTCCATGAAATTTATTTCAATAGTCATGAGCTCTTTTTTTTTTTGTATGATATTTGTAGACCTGTTTTTTTTTTCTGCTATTATTTGTAGGGTATTAATTTGACTAATATCTTCTTCTTCTGATTCTGCCAAAAGTGCGAGATGGTCTGAAAACACCAAACAACTCACTTTTATATGATTGCTCTTTTTCCCTATTTTGGGTTTTATGATTTATATTCCTTTATGATTACATCCAGCACTATGTTAAAGCGTATGAAAGTCAAACCCTCGCCTTGTCATAGCCCTGTTTTTATCTGAAAAGGTTTGCTCATAAGACCCTGGAATTTCACTTTAGATTGCATGTGAACTTGTGGGTATGTGGCGTAGAGTTTTTTGTAATGGCCCTTTTACAGGATTAAATTTCTCGATCTCATTTGTTGGATTGACTCATTTTGGTCGAGAAACGTAACAGTGGAAAACGATTCGTTAGTCTGCAGGACAAAATTGACCCAATATGTTGAAAATATTTAACCAATCTGTAGCAGCACCCCTTGCAATTAAGAAAAGTAAGTTAATTCAAAATAAGGTGATACCCTGTCATGTTATATTTCTTTGGACCCATAGTCTTTAAGCTTTATAAGATTAATAATAAGTAACGGTTGACGGAACATACCACATATAGAATCTAATTAATAAATATAGCAATTTACTTTTCAAAATGAATAAAGAACAGCTATCGAAGTAACAAGTTAAGGGAAATTATGTAAGTACAATCCCGACTTTGGTTGAGAAACTTAACCGTAGGAATGGGTCTATAAAGTCTGTGGAGGTTGTAGATGGCATTGTAGAGAGATCCTTATGGTTGGAAACAGAATTACTTAACTACAATTTCTATAACAAAGCTTTTGTCAAAAACCTTTATCGTATAAAATGGCCTATACCCTAAGGTACATCCATTACTCAACGTTATTATTCACGTTTTACAAGTACATTTATTGCTTACATTCCGTTATGTTTTTGGTTATAGTTTTATCTGTTGATAATATCAGGATCAATAATTTTCAAAAACATTTTTTCACTTAAAACAAAGCCGCAAGTGAGTACTATTAGGCCGCAAGGATTGCCTCATGAAAGTGGATTGCTTGACTTACCCCATGCTGTTTGATAAAGATACGTGCAAAACGGGACCCGGCTAGAGGTTGAAAAAAAGTGTGAAATAAAAGGAGAAATAGATATGTTTGTGTAACAATCGCGTAACAGTTGCGGCAGTCGTGTTCTTGGAGTCCATTTTATGCTTTTCAAAAAGTGTCCGACGTGCGCGATGGATTCTGTTACAAGTTGGACAGGTCAAGATCAGTGGGTGAAAAGGACATTGTCTATTGTTTGTTATCTCACTGATAAAATAATTTGGTTTTCTTCAATAAGCTATAATGTTTATAAGGTTAAACAACTTTTATAAAGTTTCGATATTGACCGCAGACAGATCTCGGAGTTATGAGAAACCCTGCTGGGGTTGAAGAAACACACCTTGTTTCTTGAAGTGAGTACTTCTTGGCCTTTGGGTTTGGCTATGAACCTTCTATTTGAGCATTCTATTGTTTTACTGTTTTTAAAGAAACAAACTCTCTTATCTAGAAGTTTGTGGTAATACAAACTTATTTTTATAAAAAATACTGATATACCTAATTGTATGCGATAAGTATATATTTTTACCTTTTTCTATAATTCCTTTAACATCTTTATAAATTCCAATCTTATACATGAAGAACTTTTTTTTCCCCGACTGGTCACCAATTTATTCTTACTAGTTTGATATGGTGGAAAAAAAAAAAAAAAAAAAAACTGATCCTTTCATTCGGAATTCAAACCGGAGCCCCTCTCCCCTCCCCCACTTAGTTCTGAATTACCAACAGCCATCATGGTCTTCATAAATGTGTTATATATATATTTAATAAAATCAAATTAGTATAAAAAAAATCGAGTACTATTCTTAATTATGTACTTCACCAGATATATAGGTATATACGTGCATTGCTAAGTAGAAATATAAAGAATACAAAAATAATTCGAATTAATTTAAGTGCTTATGCGCCTTATTATTAGTAGAAAAGATTAATACAAATTTACCTTTAGGTACTAATTAATTAATTATGCACTAATCTTTTTTTTTGGAAGTACTAATTTCAAAAACCCAAATACCTCGTTGGAAAATCGGCATACGACTCATTGAGTCAGTAATCATATACGCCAATGAATCTGGAAAACCGCAACGCAGAATTATCTTTTGCAGTCACAACATTTTAAGACCGATGTCTCTTCCGTGTTCCTTGCTGAAGCAATTATACAAATATATCTCTCATATATGTCCTTTTTAGTTTTCTTATTGTGGTTTACATTTATAACAAACAATGGACTCTTAAAGTAGTAAAGCGGTTTTTGCTTCTTGCTTTGAATAGCAAAATGCACAAAACAGGACGAAGATTGCCAATATTGAATCCTGCAATAAGGAAATCCTTCTATATAATGGACATAATGGCTTGCCTGTGGAATTATTTCAATCAAAAAGAAACGCAGTGTCACTCGGCTGTTGGTAACAGGATAACGCTCCAGGGAAAACACACTTTGGAACAAGAAAGTAGATGCAGAGAGCTATGATGTTGAGGTAGTACCTGTGATCTTGAGTGTTGTCTTGACGGACTGCCGTGAAGATCGATCTGTTTCTTCTGTTTTTTATGAGACGAAGTCGCAGACAGTTCTTATGAGCGCTGACCTAGAGCCGTTGGGTCTTGGACCGTGACGTATAGCCGCCTGTCCACTCTACCCATTATTCTTCTTCATTTTATCTTCATTATCTTTATAAATTCGATTTAGTAAAATAACTTAATTCTGGGACGAAGTCCCTTGAGGATAACTCAGTGCCACAGAAAAAAAAAAAAATTGCTTCTGGCCAGAACTATTACATTAAATAATAGAGACATGATAAAACATGTTTTGTTTTTTTCTGACTCTCCAAGAAAACTTTATTTAAATTAATTAAAATATACAATGATAAAATAGGAAATAATTTATTCTTTATGATAATAATAATTATAAACAATTTATTTATTATTATACTAAGTAATATATGAATATACAATGATCATTGAACGTTTTCCTACCCAGAGGTATTTTAAGTTTAAGTTTAAGTTTAAGGGCTGATCATGCCGTAAGCATAAGTTACATTCTGTGGCCTTGGGTAAAATAAAACTTAAGTATACCAACAATAAATGCAAAAATCAAACAATGAAACTATTTACAAAATACTTAGTACTACATATAATACTAATAGGAAATGAAACAAAATATTTGTTACATAGATTTAAAACAAAAATAATTTATAGAAAACTATAAATGAAAAATATATTCCTCTGATAGATAAGCACCAATCAAAAATACATAGAGTAAGAAGTAAAAGATAAAGAAATAAAGATTTATGTATTCTATTTTAGTAAAAATTAAACCATATAAAGTATAACAAAATGATAAGAAAATAAATAAATGAAGTTTAAGAACAAAACATCTTGTAGAACAGGACCGACATAGCATGGACCATGTAAATATATACAAGTTCCTATGCACAAGTAGGAAATGTATAATTTTTTTTCTTTTCTATTAATTTTGTAAACATGTGTAATTCCTTCTTATATTATTTAATGTTTATGAGGAATAGTTTTGTATTATTTTAGGTATAAAGCATGAAATCTTTCCTCTTCCATATATATCAATGTATTCATTTGTTCAAAGTTTCGGACTCTTTCAGGGACATTTCTCTTAACTGTTAATGTTTTTTCCTTTTTCTTCTGTTCTTCTAATGCATCTTGTTAACATGCATGGACAAAAAATGTATAATACTTTTTTGTTGAGAAGTCCACTTAAATAGCCAGCAATGTTATGATGAAAATTGACTAAGTATCGTATAATATATATATATATATATATATATATATATATATATATATATATATATATATATATATATATATATATATATATATAATAAATAAACATATGGTGGTACAAATAAACATGATATCAAGAAATATTCCATCATCTGAAATTCATGAGTAGTCCGGAAGCATTTGAATAGCATTTTAAAACTCACAATCTTAAATTAATTAATTGTTTACAAAATTAATTATCTCTGAGTAGTTCATATTTTGTTTGTTGGCATTCGATAGACAACAGCCAGGCCTACCGTTGGTTTATTTGTATTTGTTTCGCTATCCAAAAAAGATTTCTACAGACCATTTAGAGAGAGACGTCCCCAGACTTGAAGGGGCCAGTCATCAGAATCCAAGAGGCGTCAAAGTCCGACACGTTAGGTGCTGGTTGTTGATGTTGAGACACGAGAATTGAGACACGAGACGTTGAGGTTGGCCTTCCACTAATATGTACAATTACTAAATTGTACAACATAGAAAAGTCCAAATCTTCTCCTATTCTCTGAGCTAACATACTCTATGGAATTCGCTACGCCTGCATAGTCTAGCCTCCGTTACAAGTCCTCAGTGAACCAAGACATCTTCAAATTTTGAATTCAATATTTAACAAAAAAATAATATCTAAACGAAATACTTTATCCCTAAATGATGATTTAATTTATAACATTAGGAAATTACAATGCTATCTTGAAGGTTTCAAAAGGCCGTTGACAAATTTTTAATATAAGGGGTTGATTGCTGGACGAGGTTAGCTTCTGATACCTCTGAGATGCAAGTGTCCTTCCGTGAGGAATGTCCATGAGATTAAGTTCCACGTAATATGTCACTTTAATTTTCTGAAGGACCACTCCACAATTCGCGATCAGTTAAGTCACACGAGTTAGTATAAGGTTATCGCTCAGAATGTGTTTATATGTCGAGGAAAACAAAATTAATTGCAAATATTACCGATTCTTCTCTCTCTAAAACATTCAATAGTTTATTGTTTGTTTTATAATTTGAATGATTGGTACTCATTAGGTAAAAAAGAAAAATGAATAATTTGTAGGAAGATGCAGTGGTTATTTTGTTTGCTCAACTGACGGAGCTTAATATTTTTTAAATATTTTTTTACAAATAATAGTCAATTTATTAATTTGATTTTTATAATTTTATTCTAGTCAAGTGTAGACTTAATATTTTCCATCAATTGTGAATCTAGAGTAAGCTATTATAGTTAGCATGGATTCATAAAGAAACCAGAAGAATAAATTTAAGACCCGTTATCATTTAAATTAAAATATAATACCACTATTATCTATAGGTTGATCTTTAGTTCAGTATTTTGGAAGGAAGTATTTCTTTCTTTTTTCCTCCTCTTTCTCACCTTTTAGCCTGTACGTAGTTATTCCCGGAGTAGGAGAGAGAGGTTGGGCGATCAATGCAAGAGTTAAAAGTTCTTCTGGTTTGTGTCTATTAGAATACGTTTTGAAAAAAAATGAGGTGACAAATCTAACTAGGTTGAGAACCGATCACAGTTATACAAATAAATTCTTAAACTAAATAAAAAAAAAAGACGGCACCAAATTATGAGTAATCCGATTAAGTGTCTTAGCAACGAGAGGAGGAAATATACTGAGGGGTCGGCACTCAGTGTTCCTAAGACAATAAAAGAGCAAGAAAGTTAGCTTAGGTTAAGTTTTCTACTTACCCTAAAAAAAACTTATGGACAGTCAACAGCTGTGGTCTTTAGTGCCCTTCGAATTATATTTTTCTTACCATTTCCTTATCTTTTTATTCTTTTCATTTTATTCTTCGGGATTTCAAGGGATTCGCATATTACCGAGTTTCACACCGAGTTGAAGTGTAGTTATCCGTCCTACCGACGTCAATATTTCCTTTGCTACCTTCCTATACCAGGCCATTAGAACTCGGCGACCCTATATTCCACAGCTCTTACAATTGAAACGTTCCTTTCCCACCATATCCCGTACGACCGACCTCTATTCTCCTCCTCACCGGATTGCTTTTGATAAATCCTTTTTAATTCAAGTTGTCTCCCTCTGGAACTCTATACCTTCAGATATTCGACTCGCAAAATCAATATCCTGTTTCAAATCTCTCCTCTTAAAATACCTACACCATTCGCAATCCGATTGATCAAGAAATGCACTTAAAAACCTAAGCTTTAAGAATCTCAAAGTAAACCCAGATGCTACGATTATTTTGTGATTCATTGCTATTTTGTTTACTTAATTTACTTTCTCTGTTATTTTATATTTATACACGTTTGTATATCTTTTTATTATCTATAACTTTATTGTATTCCTAATCATCCTGTAAATATTTAATTGTATTTTATGGATACATCAGAATATATGGTCTGTACTTGTAACTTGTCCTAGCTCCAGAACAATAAAATTATTTTCATTCATTTATTTCCTGTTATATTTAAATAGACATATTATTTTTTCTTCAGAAAATCTATTAATTGCTTCTATATTGGATCAGTCATATCTCAAAATAGTTTTGAAATTTTGCTACATTCTCGGTTTATGAAAAAAACTTTCGTATCGTGGATAGCCTTGCAAAATATGACCAATCGTCAGCTGCACCCTGCACATTTCACATCTTGGAAATGTTGATGTATCGATGAGGAACCCGTGTACCATTCGTGTGTGGCCAATCCTCAGTCTAGCGGTAACGACTTATTATCTTCAGCTTTTTCTGATTGAGCTTTTAATACCAAGCTTTCTTTTAAAGTCTTTCTTTTAATACCTTTCAACTTTTTGTTCTCATCGATGTTTTCCCAAAGCTGGTCCTAGGTATTTTTAGCTTCATAATTTAGGTAGTTGCAAAAACCTGAAGCAGAGTGTACATTCGTGATCTCTAAAGAAGACGATGCTGCTTCCTTCGCCGCCTTATCCACCCTCTTCATTTCATTCACCGACGAATAAGCCTGAACTTTTACTTACCAATGAGTCTTTGAAATATATGTCCGTAAACGCCACCATGGCTGGTAGGTAATCTGCACATATAGTGAAATTTTCTTCTTGGTACTGCATTATATGGCAAAGTGCTGCATAAATAACATAGCATTGTGCGGCGAAATTGCTAGTTGCCTATAATTGATCATATTGGTTTCAGTTACTATGTAACATCCAACATAAGATCGAAAAGGACACAACCAACTTAAAAAATTCATAAGAAAAACAAAATTACTGCTTTGAGGCACAGAAAAAAACATAAATTTATGGAAAAATAGAATTCGTTTAAAAATCCTAATGCCACAAAAAAAGAAGGAAAAAAAGTTTAAAAGAGATAAAGAAATAAAGAGGCTTATTAAGTATATATTCAAGAGAAATTAAAAATGTTGAAAAAGTAGGAAAATTGGAAATATTGAATACTGGAAACGGGGTGAAACAGTACATCATTGCCACATTACATAAACATTTATAATTAAAAACTGTAGTAAATAACTGTAATTAATATATTTCGTTTGATTCCGCATTGGTTGAAGGGGCATCAATTCGATAGAAGTATCACAATATAACCATCTTTTCCAATGGCAACATCGCAATGAATAGCTGGGTAACAAAAAGGGGCGGTCACCCACCCGGTTAGTGACTAAACTCGACTTAAATAAGTTTGAAATTATAATGAACCCACACTGATTACTAATTACCTTCTTTGAAATTTAGAAATCCAAGCTAGCCAGTACACCTGACACTTTATTGGACGTTCCCTTCATTAAGATAGTCTAATTTTACTGTTATTATCTCGAAGGCTTATGTTTCAGGTTGTAATACTTTCTACTATTGCCATGCATCAAAATGCAAGAGGAGGTTTCGGCTCATATTTTAATCTTTTCTAAGAATCTTATTTCATATTCACCTTCACTACTAGAATTTCGGACTTTCCTAGCCGCTATCAAGATGTGAATTTAGCTTTCTAGTAATCTTAATTATTCCTGAATGCCTTATCAGAACACAAGATATCCATACACATACATATTATCTTCCTTCTGAAACACAGGTGTGTCTTAAACCGTACTTTCACTATAAACTTATTTTTTTTGCCATTTTTGTTATTACTTTGCTCAAATTATGTAAAGTTAATTTTACTGAGAATTCTGGAAGCCACCTTCAATTAATGTTTCTAGATTTTTTATAACCTATCTAGGTTATCCTGAAGAAAAGGTAAACTTTGAAACTTTGATGTGCGAAAATTTTATTGTTTCGTTTTCCAGTCCAAAACTGTTAATAATTACAGGGAATTCTAAAGAAAGTGTAGAATTTTCAAGAAAATTTTGTATCCCCTTTGCATTAAAAATTTGTCGGCAGTAATTTGTAGTTTCATTAGGAGTTTTGGTAGCTTCCTTAACGTTTCTAACAATCATCTTGATGAATCTTAGTTATAATATTGATGGAGTTATAAGGCTTCAAAGTTTTGAATTTAATCCTCTTGCAACTTTAAGTCCTATTTATTGTAGTTCGCACAAAAGAACAATTTATGAAAAATATAGGGAATTCGGCGGGGGAGGGAGGAGGAGGGGGATATGACAGGGCTCTTATGAGATTATCAGAACTCAATTTTTTGTTCACAATTTCGACAATGGAAGGACTATTTTGCGGAGCTCTTTATTTTTCGAATCAATTTTAATTTTACATGTTTGTTCTGGATGTATATCAGGATTTCTTTATCAAATGACGTAGAAAATAGTATTTTATCTGAACATTTTTGTCTTTTAACCAATAGTCATAACTTAGTAACAAGGGAAAATCAACAAAAGATTCATATTATTGGTCTACGCATTTTTTTTCTTCTTCTTCTTTCTCTACTTCCTTTGTGCCTTTCAGCGTGGAGGTGCCTCGATCCATGCATCCCGAGGATCCATGCACCATGCACCAGGAGGTGCATAACAAGCATCTCGGTCCCGAGCTAGAGCCCTCATACACCCTATCCTCATACCTCTTTTCTACCCGATCTGGGAGATGTCATCTGTCATCTGCAAAGACCATTACTTGCGTCAATATCGTCCTCATGTTCCATTTTCCTACAACTGTTCGTCGTTTACAAATCTTTAAGATTTCGTACCTATATATAATGAACAGAAGGGGCCACAAGCTGTCTCCTTGCTTAACACCTTTATTCATGGCAAAGATATCCGACTCTATTCTATTTATTCTAACTATGCCCTTTGAGTCCTGATACGTGGACCTTATAGCGTCTATCAAACCTCTTGGCATATTTTTGTTCATCAGAGCCTTCCATAGTTCTTGTCTAGGGACGGAATCGAATGCAGCCTTTATGTCTAAGAATGTGATGAATACATTTTTTTTTCATCATTAGTAATTTACTAAAAAATATATCATTACTTCAGTATCACTTTATAAAACCAA
Source organism: Nezara viridula (assembly GCA_928085145.1). Classification (NCBI taxonomy): domain Eukaryota; kingdom Metazoa; phylum Arthropoda; class Insecta; order Hemiptera; family Pentatomidae; genus Nezara; species Nezara viridula. Next base: position 177,593,763 of record OV725077.1, read on the forward strand.
AAATCAAAACATAGGATATAACCTTTGCAGTAGAAGAGAGCATATTGTTGCTCCAAATTTTTTTTTTTTGGGGGGAAATTTCGTTAAATTTTAAATAGTCAAGACAATATCAACAAAAAAGGATATACTTTTTGAGTCATTCGGAAATCTAATTGTACCATCCCTCGCAACATTTTTTTCAGCTTGTTTTCATTGAAGTGTGTTATGTAGATAAATTTAAAGAGCATGTAGAAGAAGACTTCAGCCAAGTTTCATTGAAATCGGTACTTTCGTTTAGGCGCTACAGTCTATAGCAACACGGGTTTTTCGTCCGCCATCTCGAAAGGAAAAGGCGGATAGTAAAGTTTGTAGTAATAAGGTAGGAGAAACATCCTCGGGTGACTTCTGACTTAAAATTCAAATTAGAAAAAAAATCTGCCTAGTAGCTTCAAAGAAAATGCGCGGGTGGCGGTCACGTAAACATTTTTGTTATTCGAATTGTACTTATCTTGAAACGTAAAACCTCAAATTATTAGAGTGGGTTAAGTTTTCGAATTTTTTGGTCGATTAAAATGGTTCATTATTGAAAATAATAAACCAAAAAATGATGAAGTGAAGAAATCCAATAAGAAAACCGGTAATAAGTTCATTCAAAAGATTAAGGAAAAATTTTGAATTACAGCAATTTTCTTTATTATTTAATGACCCTTTTAATGTAATCAATTGGAGAAATAATGATGGATACTAATAAAGGGTTGTAAAAGGGTCTGTTATATCTAGTAAATATTCTTCGCAACTGACAATGGGTAAGGCACGCAGAAGTTGCTTTCTCAAAGGCACACCCCTGGAGTGATCCGTAACAAGGGCCAACGGTGTACTGTTTTAATCTTTTCTATAAACTCGAAACTGTTCACGATTTTGTTGTGCTCCGTGACTCCACCTTTGCAGATAATCTGGTTCGTTCCATCCTCAGGGAGTGAAATTACTGGACTATCAGCTCTGGAGTCGTTATTGTCAACATTCACTTTTCGGGCTATAATTTTGTAACCTGTTTTGATAGGCTAATATTATATGTTGTGGAATTATTGAGTGTTTTGCGGTCCGTGGTATCTTGAGGTGCCTTTTAGACGATCCGCTCGAAGCCCAGAAGAAAATAAAATAACTCACCACGCCTATTCAAGATACAATGAAATGTAGCATTTATGAATCTAACCGGGTGTTTTAGATGTGAATGTTTCGGCCGCATTGAATTTTAGTTTATTGGTTTGATTGATAAAACCGGTCGCTAACAATCAACGAAAATTGTATCTGGGTCCTTAATTTAATAAGATATTGGTCTCTATGGGTTGCTTCAAAATGAAATTTAAAAATATAAATGCATTAACTATAAACATTTGAAATAATTAGTGGTAAATAAAATCATTTTTGCAATAGCTATAAAAGAAAATATCTGGTGTGTCCAATCACACGACTTTCCTTCCTATTTCAGAATTTTTTTTATATCTTTACATATGTTCATGAAGAAACAAAAAAGAATTGAACTAGATTTATTTTCCTGAAAATTGATCAAACAAATAAATTGAGTACAATTTATATGATGAAATAAAGCAATGTAAACCGGCTTAAGGTAGATCAGTGTAAAAATTTCAATGCTCTCTAATATTGCTGATCAAAAACTTTTTGCCATAGCTTAATATTGTTAAACAATAATCGCTGATAAATGTATAGGAAATAGTGAAGATTGTGTGATGCGGGCAACAGATTTTTCTACTTTCACTAAGTCATCTCTATTCTTTTTTCACCCTTTTCTGACACCAGGATATGAACCCGTAATCTTTACATTGGAAATTGAATAGCTGTAACTTCGGTAATAGTTGTCCAAAATGAACGATTTTTATACGGCTTTGTAGGCAACAAAATCGGTTCTGTAGTTCCCGAGAAAATCTTGGCACATACAGACAGACAGACCAGTGGCTAAAACTGTGTTTTTCGGACTCAGGGGGCTCTGAAAAGTATATATTCGTCGAAAACAGCATATCGGAAATTTGATCCGATTACAATACTTTCCTTACCTAGTGTAGGTAGGAAAGTAAAAAAAGTCTTTGGTCATTGATAGTATACTGACTGTCTCATGAGCACCAAATATTTTTTTCTTTTGAAATTATTATATTTATAATTAATTAATATTGTACTAAATATACTGGAATAACTATTCAAAAGAATCATTAAAAACCAGACCTCTGAAATTGACTTTTGTAGTTATGAGATTTATTTAAAAACCATTATAACAATTATAAAGCAATAAAAAATATCCCAAAAAAAATTCATCTTATTCTTCAAACCTTTTTTTTTTATGCTTCAGGTAGACAAAGATCAACCGGAATTTTGAAGAAGACACTCAGAGGAACTGATTGACTTATAAAACGTTTGTTTTCAAGATTTTTTAAAGCGTTATATAGAGTGGATAAAGTGCCGTTTTATTTATTTTCTTCTTCTCTTGTCTCTCGGCCACACAGATGTTTGGTAGAATTAACGCGATACTTCTACCACTTATTCTCTCATTCTTCGTTCTTCTTCATTGTAGGATGTTGAAATGATCAACCCACACCAATTCCTTCCACCCGTACACGAATACTTCGTAGTACGGGTAGTTACCCTTGGTTATTAGCTGTGGGAAATCATCCGCTGTGATCCTCCTTGACGACATGCTCAGTAGTTTCCGCAAAACCCCAATAGGAATATAGGGGGCTAATTTTCTTCCTAAAAGAATGAAGTTTGGTGTAAAACCTCCGAAGCTCTGTGTGAAAATTTCGCTTCAAATCTTGAATAGACAATAAGTGTTTCCTCAAAGTAGAGCTTTCATGAGTAGTCACCCACCGTCCATTCCACTCCTGTATATATTTCGACCTCACGTATGTTTCTTTTTATTTTACATAGATCTGCCGCAATTTTCAATTTGAGATTTTCTGAAATACTTACGGAATCTTCTTTTTTAAGTATGTAATTTGTATTATCCACTTACAGGAGGTCGAGAAAAGTGTTGATTCAGGCGGAAACTACTCATATTAAAATAATTACATTTTGCACTCTGGATTATCATTTTAGAAGACGCTGACTTTGAAATGATTTACATTCTCGGTTTAAGGATGGATATGATTAATATTCTAAGCGCGTTATTTAGAAAACAAGTTATAATGCTGCAAATTAGTTCTAATTTTGATTTAGGTGTTATCAATATTCAGTATATCATATCATATATCATCAGTATTCAGATGTTCATGTCCATAACCTTAATTTATTATGGACATTATTTCTAAAGATATTATAAATCTTCACATCGGGTTATTTTTGTAAGATCAATGAGAAAAAATGGTAAAATGCCTTCCATTTCAATCGACTTTTCTATGCGAGTGGCTTCATATCAAATAAATTTTTGTTTTATAAGTTCAACTCAAGCTGCTTGTAATAATTTTATTTAATAATCTTTAAGCAGAATCAGAAAAAAACAAACAAACATAAGAATTGGTTTGAATTGAAGCTGTTACAAAAATTGGCTTTTTCTAAACAAACAAGAAATGATCGTCTTTGATATGAAATCGTTCATTTATATGTATATATTTACGAAAAACAATTATCGTTTTATTAAATTAACTATGCAAAAAATATTTGTAAATATTTGTCTCACAGTTCATTGCATAAATTGTAATATATTAAGCATTATGTTTTAGTAATGCTTATTAGTTTAAGAAAATAATAGTAGTTGAGTGATCAACTTTTTTTTAATTTTGTTTAATAGAAAAAAAAGTTCATTCTTGGATAAAGTTTGTTTTTAGAAATTTTAGTTGATCTTAACAATGCTTAATAATTAATGAGTTTAATATTTATACTGATAATTTAATTTTTTTTATTTAAAGGAGTCTTATTAAGATAAAATTAATCCATAAGCAGGCAATTTTACGAGTATATATATATATATATATATATTTTACGAGTATATATATATATATATATATATATATATATATATATATATACTCGTAAAATTGCCTGCTTATGGATTAATTTTATCTTAATAAGACTCCTTTAAATAAAAAAAATTAAATTATCAGTATAAATATTAAACTCATTAATTATTAAGCATTGTTAAGATCAACTAAAATTTCTAAAAACAAACTTTATCCAAGAATGAACTTTTTTTTCTATTAAACAAAATTAAAAAAAAGTTGATCACTCAACTACTATTATTTTCTTAAACTAATAAGCATTACTAAAACATAATGCTTAATATATTACAATTTATGCAATGAACTGTGAGACAAATATTTACAAATATTTTTTGCATAGTTAATTTAATAAAACGATAATTGTTTTTCGTAAATATATACATATAAATGAACGATTTCATATCAAAGACGATCATTTCTTGTTTGTTTAGAAAAAGCCAATTTTTGTAACAGCTTCAATTCAAACCAATTCTTATGTTTGTTTGTTTTTTTCTGATTCTGCTTAAAGATTATTAAATAAAATTATTACAAGCAGCTTGAGTTGAACTTATAAAACAAAAATTTATTTGATATGAAGCCACTCGCATAGAAAAGTCGATTGAAATGGAAGGCATTTTACCATTTTTTCTCATTGATCTTACAAAAATAACCCGATGTGAAGATTTATAATATCTTTAGAAATAATGTCCATAATAAATTAAGGTTATGGACATGAACATCTGAATACTGATGATATATGATATGATATACTGAATATTGATAACACCTAAATCAAAATTAGAACTAATTTGCAGCATTATAACTTGTTTTCTAAATAACGCGCTTAGAATATTAATCATATCCATCCTTAAACCGAGAATGTAAATCATTTCAAAGTCAGCGTCTTCTAAAATGATAATCCAGAGTGCAAAATGTAATTATTTTAATATGAGTAGTTTCCGCCTGAATCAACACTTTTCTCGACCTCCTGTAAGTGGATAATACAAATTACATACTTAAAAAAGAAGATTCCGTAAGTATTTCAGAAAATCTCAAATTGAAAATTGCGGCAGATCTATGTAAAATAAAAAGAAACATACGTGAGGTCGAAATATATACAGGAGTGGAATGGACGGTGGGTGACTACTCATGAAAGCTCTACTTTGAGGAAACATATATATATATATATATGTATATTCTCGTAAAATTGCCTGCTTATGGATTAACTTTATCTTAATAAGACTCCTTTAAATAAAAAAAAATAAATTATTTGTATAAATATTAAACTAAAAAAGAATATAAAAGAAAAAAAAATATATATATATTTTTTTCTCATAAAATTACTAATTTTATTTATCTATCTATCTGTATATATATATAATGTAGTGCAATAATAGTTGGATATTATGTAGACAATAAGTAGATAATGTATTACGAGATATGTTTTAGCTATTATGTAATTCAATGTTAGACTAATTTTCACTTACGTAGAGGTCGTGCGGGACTAACTCGTCGGTGAGAGCCTTACTCCGCAGTGACAGCACTGAACTCCACGTGAAACAGAGTAAAAATATCTGTAACAAACAAAACTGAAATGATTATTTAGATTAAAAGATTTAATTTATAAGATATGTTATATTATTTTTATTTATTTAATACTATGGTGTCATGTACTGCTGCCTTAAGTTAGAGACACTGTTACCTTTGCTAAAGAAGCGTGCAAGTATTTTATAAAAATAATGATTGTGGGTTGATCGTTGACTGTAGTGAATAATGAAGAGAAGGATAGTTGGAGTGATCAGTCAAAATAAAAATGGCAAAAATAACATAAATAACATTTGTCGACGTTTCGACTCGAAGTTCAGGCCTTCATGAGGGCTGATCGAAGAAATCGCTGTGGATAGAATGATGGATAGAATATTGGATAAAATGATGGATAGAATGATTCTTCCTCTCTTCGATCAGCCCTGATGAAGGCCTGACCTTCAGGTCGAAACGTCAGCAAATGTTAAAATAAATATTATTATTTATTTTTGCCAGTTTTGTTTTGTCTGATCATCCCAACTATCCTTCTCTTCATAATTTCATTCTATCAATATTTCATGAAATATTGATAGAATGAAAATTCGCTCTATATAGACAATGCTAAAACTAAAACTAATTAAAGAGACAAATCTCTAGAATATCATACATAGTAAAAAAAAAAAAAAAAAAGGAAGTCCCAAGATTGTCACACGAAGCTTACTAGCATCTACCTAATAGAAGGAAAACAATAGCCAATTCGTAGCAGTCGCCGGCAACAAACCTGACTATCAAACACTTATTGATAGGCTGTAAACTAAAACAAGAAACCAGAAGAAAACAATATACATTATGAAACAGCGTAATATTTAAAAGAAATACAAAAACTTTAAGGAATTGTTAATGTAACACATATATGCTATGGGAAATATAACCGTTTTATTTTATATGAAATTAAAATAATTGTAGTATAATAATTTTAGTAATAAACCTAATGCATATAAAGTTATAAATAATTTTTGTGTCTTTTAAATTATAATGACTTTTTCTCTTTTATATAATTATTTAAATAAGTATCTCGATAAGGAAAATTACGCATGTATAAAAGAGAAAACAACGACATAACTTGAAATTCACACTTTTTCAGAAGATGAATTTGAAGCTATTCATACTTTATTAGTTTATGCTGATCTGCAATTCAAAATAAAGTAAGAAGAACATTATTATTTTATTTGAAAAATCGTGATTTTCATGCTTTTATGGTGAAAATGCGAGTTATGCCTCATATGAAGCGTAGAAAATCTGGATTGTAACATACTTTTATAAGAAGTAATATTAGGATAACTCATTATTTTTGTGCCTAATAGTTTTTAGGCATATATATAATAATAATAATACTTCATTAAATATGAAGGAAACGGTGTCCTTGACCAGCTCAGTGCGCGACGTTGCATTTAAAAAAATTAGCAGTGGAGATACGATGTTGGAAGGGCCCCCGGTAATCATTAATGGATATTGATGAGGTTCTGCAGGAAGTTATTCATTCAAATCCGTCCACAAGTATTATTGAACTTGCAAGGGAGTGTGATGTGTCGAAAGATAGTGTTAGTTGCCATCTACTCTCTATGGGAAAAATGAAAAGAAACAGTAGACTAGTTCCTCACGAATTTACTTCTCAGAAATCAGCTAAGAGGTTAGAAATTTGTGAAAATTTATTGAAAAGACCTTTTGATGAAGTTTTACCGGAGATTGCCGCCTGCGATGAAAAGTGGGATTATTGAATACCCATTAGCAATGGCTAAATCACGGTCAAACTTCTTTTCCGGTTGCTGCAATTGGACAATTTGAAAAAAAAAATAATGCTTTAGGTTTTTCGAAATTTTGAAGGTATTATTCATCATGAATTTGTTCCTGATGGATGTTCTGTGAATTATGAACTCTACTGCGAACAACTGGAAAGATTGTACACGTACTTATTCTGCTTTGATTAACCAAAAAAGAATTTTATTCCAACAAGAACATACCTTTATAACAAGTAACATTAGGATAACTCATTACTTTTGTGCCTGATACTTTTTAGTTCTGAAATTGGCAATGAATGAAGAACATGCAAAATATAGTTTAGAGGAAAACATCTTGGAATCATGGATTAGTTGTATATATCTACATGCTTTATTTTTAACATTTTGGTGGTACGAGAGTATTCGAGGCCAAATAATAGATAGAAAACTGTTTTTTAGATGTTCAGTGACATTCGTCGGTTAAACAGTGTAACTATTTTTTTAATAAATTCAAAGTGATACCAATCCTCAATTTCTGTACATATCCGGAAACCATTAAAATATCACTATAAAACGTTTTTATCCTGTAACTTTATTATTTGATTTATTTTAACAAACAAACTCGTTAAATATATGTTATTAAAGGTCAATATTAAATTATTAACCATAATAATCACTTCAATTTTCTTAATGTCTCATGTGAATTTAATTCTTCATTTTAACTACTTCAGAAAAAGATAAATATTCTTCCTGAATAATCTGGATTTCTTGGCGAGACGTGACTTGACTTCCTTAGCGATCTCTCATAATCCTTCAAGGGACTTGAAAAGAAAATTGCCAAACGATTTCCTGAGAGCTTAGTATATCATTTCCTATAATATATTATTATTAAACAGACCATGTATTGCATAATATTAAAAACCTCTCGTTATTGCATTGGAAATGCATAACAGCACTACCTAAACATAAGAGATCGTTATTATTTTTTTTACTGAAGGCTGTTTATCGTATTTTCTATGGTTCTTTTTATTTTCTATGCTCGATTAGTCCATTTATACAACAAAGAAGTCACGTTAGGATTTCTGGCCAGGCAGCGACACATATGTTAGAAAACTGAAGATTAGTCGCGGTGCAGCCTTGACAATTCTATTGTAGCCCAACATTGTAATATTATTTAATGTTCTCAGAATCTGGGCACTTTTTCAAGTCGGCTAACTTCCAAACGTTTCCAGATTTGTTGAAGGCCGTTGAGGGATTTCGAGGATTTCAATGGAAATATGACACAATGGCTTAGCGAATTTCAAATCGAGGACTTACGTGAATTTTCAACTTTAATTTGTAGAGGAAGATTATCATTAAAAAAAAAAAAACACAAGATATTTTAAATCTTTCGATGCATATTTACAAATATAAATTCAGCTAATAAAATTTAGAAAGGGCGGATGCTCATCCTGTAGTTGTTAGGTAAGTAAAGCGTTTCTAGCACTTTTTAGGTCATTGCTTGAAGTGACACAGCTTCTAGAGGTGGCTCTCGACCTCCTGTGAAAAAAGATCTTCTGTGTTAACATGTCTTGCGGATAAGTATTATTGAAAACTCTAACAAATAGAACAAAATTGAGGAATGGCTTTGATTGACTACCCCTGAAAAAATAATTCCCTACGATCCCGCCTACTAGCTTCATTTGGCACTCCCGGACTACTGGTTTTAAAATTTCTCATGGGGTATCCTGGTTTTTGGGTCAAGCTGCACAAGATTTGCCAGAACATAAATCCATTGGAGACTGTTGAGCATGTGGTCACCCTCAGCACTGGATACAACGGATTAAGAACCATAATAATGAGATCTACGGGAATTAATATCCTCACTCAGGATTGGTTTCCTCCAACGTTGGTGAGTAGGCCGATCTCAAGGGTTCAAGAAATTCGTTTATGATTGGAAGACGGTGGTAGGACGAATCCACTATGAATCCGAAAGGAGGAGAATATGAACATCTGAAAATCGTCTGATTCTGGAAGTCAGTCTTCACTGTGAGCTACCGTAAATCATAAAGGAGATGTAAGAACAAATTGCACAGCGCCATAAACGTTGTATACAATTAAACGTGTTGTTTTTGCAAACGTATTTGCATTTTGCAAGACCAAGACTGGTAAAAAAAAATCGATTTTTTGAATAAACATTGAGGCAAAATAGTTACTAATACTTGACAATTTTAGTTATTATATTTAAAGAATATACTTTAGCATTCAACTCTTCTAATTTCTCATTCAGACTTAGTTAGGTTTCTCTTATCTAAAAAATTACAGTAATATCTCTCTAGTAATAAGCTAATAGATAACTGAAAGACTGTTGCCACACTCTCGTGAACGACCAAGACTGAGTTTCCATGACCAAGACTAGTCTCGGTCTCGCATTTGGCAACACTAGTTAGTACTCTGTACCTCAGATCACTTTGGTTATCGTGCGAAGGATTTTTCTCTTAAATCTTTCACTACTTCTTTCAAGATGATAGTTTGGGTTTCGATACCGTATATCTGAATTTGCATTTAATTTGAGATTCCTAGAGGTCATCTGTATATCCAAAGATTTAATTCATTCTGAGGATGTATTTGTCACCTTCAGCACTGAAGTTAAACAGCATCGGGTTGAGTCCATCCCTCTAACGCATATAAATAGGAAAATGAACAGTTTCATAAATAGTATTCTTTTGACATTAACAAACTTTAATTTGGCAAAAGCAATTCATATTTAAAATGTGGAATTGTAGTCATTATAAGTATTTCAAAGATTTTTTTTTCCGAAGTTTCTTACCGAAAAGTATAGGAAGTTGCGAAACCGGATTGTATAAACTATAATTTGAAATTGTAGACTGCTTAACATGCGCCAAATAACGCGGAATTGCGTATGAGGGGAGATTAAAATAAAACTTTCTATACAACTTATTAAGTTTCTTCATCACGCAAGAAAGAGTCAGTCCTTCTAGGAAGCGATCTCAAGGCGACTGATAACCGGTACAAAATACACAAGTAAAGAAAACTTTTGATAAAATCTTTATATTTTATATCTTGATAAGTATAAAGTGGATCGCCCGGCCGATAACTGAGATACTAACATATCTGTCTTGTCCTGTCAGTGAGTCTCTTATACTCGAATGCAAATGAGACCTATGTAAAAAGAGGCCTAGAGAGATATCCGCGCTGATTGAGAGGTCAAGCCCCACGATGAGGTTTCTTCATGCCAGTTTTGATTCTCTAGCAATTCTAACGACGCTTAAACCAAACAGTTTTGTGTTTATATTTCCCTTTAGAGTGATCTATTCCACTTTTTATGTGATGGAGCTTCCTGTGCTATCAAAAATTGAGTTCAGATTTTTTACGGTTCGACCAGGATGTTCCAGCACCTAAAAAGTGAAATAGATCACTTTGTGTTTCTATAATCAAAAACTCAACTCTATTTTTGAAAACTATACTTATGTACTGACGTATAACATTGTAATAATTTTCATAAACCAAAAATATCTTTGAAAACCCTTACAATGTTACATAATATGTTTGCTGGTTGTTTTTCGTGAAAGATGAAACTAGCTCAGGGTAATATCTGTCGATCATTCTTTTTATACAGTACTTTTATAAATGTCATTAATATCAAGAATCTTTTTTGGCACCGAACCAATCCAATTATATCATTCGGAATTTCGAGTTATTTAGAATAGCCGAATAGCCAAATTGTAGCTGGAAAAACATGCATCTGTATGTGTACATGTATCTGCTGTAGTCTCATCAAAATAGAATGTTACATATAATATATATTTAGAAGTCGTCCTCACGCGGCTGAGGATCAGACACACCTCCACCTCATAAGAAAAGATCTTATCCCCAGATGTCAAAAATGTAACCAGTCATTAACTACAAAAGATATTTTGGAAGAGTGCTCTTTTTACACCTAAGGTTAAAAGATCTCGGAATACCCCAGAATTTATCAGCATCTCTGGGTAATTAAGAAGAAATCTTTACCAAAGTTATGAAGTTCCTAGACAATGAAAAATTTTAAAACATATATGACAACTCTATAATTAATGATCCTTTGCAGATTTATTTATATTTTAAAAGTTCATTGATTTATTATTTTCAATTCATTTATTTATCAATTCTATGTTATTATCTATAAATGTCTATTATTATCATTATTTATTTATTTTAATCTTTTATTTTTATCCTTTTTTTATTTTTATTTTTTGTATCAACCACGTTAACGGTTTAAAAGTAGTTTTATTTAGTTGACCACCCACTGATGACCTGGATGTTTTGCGCCTGGACATCGAAACAAACAAACAAAATAGATATTTAGAGTAGTTATGTAGGGAAAGTATCGATGTATCGAAATGTTGATATATAAATTAAAATCTATTGGTATATAATTTTATTTAGATATATAGTAATATTGGTATTAAAATTTGACTTGCGAAACCAGACATTTTTCATAAACATCTACAAGGAAAGTCGCCTCAATCGGGAGCACTTCAAAATTACAGTATTTTCAAACACTGATAAATATTAGTTTAGTTAATTTTAATATTAAAAGAATAAAACATTTACTATTATTTTTCCGTTTAATTTATTTTTATTTGTTGTACACAGAGTGTGAAGGAGCTATTCTATCATTATTATTAATGTCCTTAATTGTGACAAAATTAAAATTAATGTCCTTAATTGTGACAAAACAAAATTAAAATAACTCAATAAAAAGACGCGAAAAACAATTAATATTGATATATCTCAGTCATAGATCCTTTTTGTTATTAAAATTATTTAAATTAAATATCTTTAAAAATAGATAGGTACACCTAATATAATATATTTTTTTAGTTTTATTTTATTATTAATTTTATATATATATATATATTAATTTAATTAAATGTGTCAACACTATGATTTTTTTTTTCTAATGCTGGGGTTCATGTCTTCGATTTCATTGATTTTTCTCATAGATTAATTATCTAATTATTCATAACAATTTTAAAAATCATTATTCCCGCTTCAGTTTAACTGAACTCATTTTTTCACGCAAGAACCTTAGTCCTATTTATAGAATTTAATAAGATGTTGTCCATTATTTGTATTACACACAACCGTATTTTTTTCTGTTATATAATATAATCTTTCCGAAATTGCTTTCAAGCACTTGCAGGCTAAAAACCATAAGTATCATACATGTGATCTAAGATTATATTTTCTTACCTTGTTCGGAAACAAATAAAAATGCACAAAAAATTAAACAAAATGGTAATAGTATGACCATCCTAAAATAATAAACATGATGAATCGTTTACAATATTTATTTAGAGTATCTCAGTCGGTAGATTTTTCTTTCATGTCTGCTCTTTAAACCGCTAAAGTAATTTATTGGAATTCCTTCGGGGAAGAAAGTAATTTTATCACAACCTGATAAATAAATCACCTGCTGATGGAATGTAGTTGGAATATTCTTTTGCTTTCTCCATTACGATAAACAGGAATAATGGATGAATTGTCTAGCAGCTCATAGACTCACATGTGCAATGTATACTTTGTGAATCTCTCATTTTAAATTGTTTTAAATTTTTCGCTTCTAATCTGTTTATTTATCCTTCTTATTATCTTATTTTATTGCTTCTTTTTATAATTACTAACATTTATTCTGCTTTATTTACTAATAAATGGAGCATATTTTATATTGAACAATCCATTATTAAGCAAAAATTAAACTATCATTGTAATTTACTAAGACAAGATCAATCATTCAATCTCTCTCTCTCTCTCTCTCTCTCTCTCTCTCTCTCTATATATATATATATATATATATATATACCATTTCGAACTTACGATATAGGGTATATTTTAACTTCATGGAAAATTACTTCAGTCAAAAAAATATTGAAAAATAAAATAAAGAGAATGATAGACCTGAAATCTTCGTTAAAATATTGTGCCACGCTCACAAGTTCACAATAATTTATAAAGTAATCCAGGCATCAGAAGGAGAAACGGTTCATAGAATTGGAAGTTGGCTAGTAACAAATGTTTGAAGGAGGGATGGTTTCTTAAGAATTAGGAACAAATACCTAAATAAATAAAACATATTAGTTTAGAAATTTACTGTGCTGGACATTTTAAGTACTAATTGAGTTTTCTAGTCATCAGTTTCTTAGATTACGTAAGCATAATTATATGTTTAATTACAGGAAAGAGATGCTGAGATGTACAGGTAGACAAAATATATAACTTAGATTAAGTTAACAATTCAGATTGTAAATACATTAATGAAATTTTGTATTATCTCCATAAAATTTTTTGAGATACTATCTTCAAGTGAAATGACTACCCGAGAGGAAACAGCTATTAATAGTAGTATAGTACTATAGTAGTAGTAAATATTGTTCAGTTTTCCCTTGGATGTTGGGCCGCCTGGCACTTATTGAGATGCCTTATACAAGTGCCGTTTCACTCGATTTCCCTCGATCGGGCACCTGTTCGTATCACCTCCTTTGGAAGGAACGGTGATTTAAAACTCTGTTGTCTCCCCATAACTATTCTTAAGGGGTCAAATTCAGTATTTTCGTTCCCTTAAAAGAAAAAGAAGCATTAAGCTGAGTAATCTTGCCACCGAGGGCAGCACTGAAACCTTGACCTCCATATATCTGTTTGGATATTTTTAAAATATAGATTTCTAGTCCGAGGTACAGACACCTTTTCATCAAATTATTAATATCCACCTAAAACTTCCTTAATGGTTTAGCTTTTTCACATCAAATTGATTAAATTAGGCACTAAAACTTTTAAAAAGCCTTTTTCTTTCTACTTGAATCGGATGATAATTTGATCACAAAATCGTAAAAAAGAAAAAGGTGGCCTACAAAAATATTGAACTGTTTGGCCTACATAATCTAGTTATTTTGACATGTTGTTGGTGGAATTCACGCCAAACGGGCCAGTATTTTTGTAGGCCACCTTTATTCTCAATTTGGTGATCAAATTATTTTACGATTCTAATGGATAGCATATGGATGTTCATGAGCAGTGTTGGCCAAAATCGGTCTTGGTCTTGCATTTTGCACCAAAACTTGTAAAAAAATATCGATTTAAAAAAAAATATAAATTAAGGCAAAATAGTTACTAATACTTGACAATCTTAGTTGCTCTTTCCTATAATTGGTATAAACAATATACTTTTGCATTTAACTCCTCTACATTTGGGCTTAGTTAGATTTCTCCTATCTAAAAAATGACAGTAATATCTCTATATTAATAAGCTAATAAGTAAATACAAGACTGTAGGGAGACTTTTGCGCAAGATCAAGACTCGTCTCGGTCTCGCATTTGGGCAACACTATTCATGAGTTCTTAGCACCGAATCGGATTGAAAAATTTTGCCACTCTACAGATTGAAAACGTCTCATGAATTTCCAAAAATAAAAAGGTTATAGGTTGCAATGAGATGTAACAATTAAGGTAGATTATCTTGTTGCTCCAAACTTGATGAGCATTGTTTTTAATTTAATACGATAAGGTATTTTCTATGAGCGCTCGGTATTACACTGATAGAAAGATTTATGATTTAAATATAATAGGTATCATGTTCCAAAAATGTATAGTTTTTGAGTTATTAAATGTAGTAATCTTTCTTCAGGTTTTAGAGATAATGTATTTTTTTAACACTTGAAAATTGTCATTTGTTTTGAAGAAAATTGACATTTAAGGAATAGAATCATCTCAATGTTTTAGCTGCACAAACATTGCCATTTTTGAGATACAGTGAGTGATCATTGAGGTATCATTCTTTTATATACATGTAAAAACATTGTATAAATATGGTTTGGCAAGGAGCCATAAACCATTTCTATGTTCATTATTTCTATCTAATAAACATAATTTGAATTTATATTATAGGGAGCTTTGAGCCTAAATATAAAATCAGTTATTCTTAATCACCTCTATTTTTTTAAAACTATCTATCAATTTTTTTTCAATTCAATTCATTGACAATTTGATCACAAAATCGAGAAAAATTGGCCTTAAAAAGTATTGAACCGTTTTGCGTGACTTACACCCCCAAATTGTCAAAATAATGAGGTTATATGCCAAATATTTTTGTAGGCCACCTTTTTAATCGATTTTGTTAATATCTACGAAGTTTCAGGTGGATAATTCGTTAAAAAGGGTTCTGTACCACGGAATATTACTACATTATTTTATATATTTATAAACCTTTCATCTACAAACGTATAAGTTATTCGCCCCGTTAAGTAATTTGTTATGCAGGTTGGATGGGGTTAATGATAGGTTGGCATCCATTATGCAAGCTATCAGTGCTATATTGCTGACTGATTGCAGTTATAGGAAGTGTTGTACACCTCCTTCAAGATCATCAGCAAGAGATTATCGAATGGAACTATTACAGTCGGATTTATTGTAGTTCCTCATGAATAATTAATGAGAATAGAGTGCAAACAGCGGGTTATCTCGTCCTAGAGTTCAAGAGAGAATACTCAACATCTATTACGTTTGATGGTTATGCTATTAGAAATTATACATTTGTAAGTCCATAGACAGACAGGTGTAATTTAAGTCATTCCATTCGTTTGATAGAGAAGTTATTAAGAGTTACCAGCACTGAATTTTATTTTAGGGTATAAATAAGAACGACTATAATTTTTAAAAAATTTACCTTTTTATCATAATTAATTGAAAAGAATATTTCATATGCAATCGAAAATTCAGCACTTTTTTTTTATAAATGAAATTTGCAGTTTCATTACATGAAAAATGCAACAAGTAAATGTGGCATTGGTAACTTGACATGTACAACATGAATAGAAACTACCCATTGGAAATTATACAATACTTGGATAAGAAACTATCTGGAAACGTATACAAGAACAACAAGACAAGACCATAATATCAAATATACTATACTACATATCCATACTTAGTTTAATTTTTTTTTTTCCCTACCTATCAGGAATTTATTTACTATACAAAACACAATATATAAATGCATAAAGAAATATATATACAAACATTTTTAATTTCCTTTTATTGTCCAAGGGAACTTTAAAAGGTAAAAGGGCTATGCACGCTGTAGGCGTACTTTGCATCTTTTACTTAGCTTGCGAAAAAAAGTGACTAATTTATATAATGCAATACAGTACTGCTTATTCGGGAATATCGGACAAAATTTTGGAGTTCAGTATAGCAAGCCAACATAACAAGAAGATATATAAAAAAAAAAATCCTAAATGTATGAAAAAAATTTCAACACACTATGGTTTACCTGAGATCACACCATAGACCTGAAAATTCCAGTTTCCCTATTCGTACATCCTCAATGAACTACACTACATATCACTCATGAACTCGCAATAAATCTAATACACACACCCTATCGCTTCATTTTATCATTTTTTTGTGCAGCTTATAGACTTGACATCTCCTAATAATACAAAATATGAGCAAATAATACAAAACTCAAATAAGGAAAAGTAATACAAAATTCAAACACCAACATATATTATCTACTGTGTACTTACATATATAGTAAAAGAAATAGGAATAATTCAACCAATTCGTATGTTATAGTGGAAGAAGAATTCCATATCAACTATTTTTTTTATTGTTTAAGTTTTAACTGAGGGTCCTTAACCTGCTTACTTACTTGCAGAAATTAACATTTAAAAATAATACGATTTCCTGATAGCTAAAAAACTCAACAAATAATCTATTTTTTCTAACCTTAGAAATAATGAAATAAAAGTAATAATAACAATAAAAGTAATAATAATATGTATTTCATCTGCTCAGCCTCCGTTGGTCATTAATATCACTGACATGGGTTAGAGAAAAACCCTAAGCTCTCCAGAGTTCCGATTTTCCTTCCACATACGTAGGGAAAAGCTCAGCTCGTATTTCTCCTGAATGAATGTTGTAAATATTATATAAAAGTATGCCTTTATTTAACTTCTTATTTTGATTAGTTTAAGTTTGTTTTTGTTTATACACTTTGTATTATTATTTTGCTGTTTTTTAAATTTAATTCATTTTTATTTACTGTACGTAAAGTGTGAATAAGATCCTGGATCACCATTACTAATGTAGTTGTGAAAAAATGTAATAGTACTCAATAGTGAAATGTTAAAACAAATAAAAAATAATATAAAGTATCAATAATCTGAATTTTTGTATGAGCGTGAATTTCAGGCGAAAATAAGAGAAAGCAGTCTATATATACATGATTTGAATTTTTCATATAACTTCGTAGTTATGCATAGTCTATAATTTTAAATTAACCTTCTTCAAAGATCAAGAATATTAAATTTTTTTAATGTATTTTTTATTTTTATGTAAACAAATTAATATATGTGTGCAATTGTCCTATTATTAGTTACTGCTTGAAATCGTAGCCAGCCTGATCGTCTCCGTAACCCTCCAAAAGGTATTCTTGCATCATATCTAGCATTGCCCATTGAATGAAACCTTTTGTGTTTATTGATACCACTGTAGCATGGCATTCCTTTGCATCTAGTTGTGTCCATGTTGCACTAATATGCCAGACGATTCACTGGATACGTCATTCTTATTCACTGTCCAAGTATATGTTCTCTACTATATGTAGCCTCCAGTTGCATGATACAGTTCATAATATAGATGATAAAAATATTTCTGTGATTTCATCAACCAATTATTTTTCTTAACATCCTTAATAATTTGTTTGTTTAAAGAACATATTTAAATAATTAAACTAGAAGTCAATTCATCAGATCAGTATATGAAAATATTATGTAGCGTTATTTTTGAAGTATTTTGAATAAGTCTCAAGGAAATCTGTTCATGTTTCTTTATTTTCTAGACTGACTCGAATTGTAAACATCTCCGGATGGGCCAAGATGCTAACATGAAACATGATTAAATTTTCTACAAAGCCTAATACAAAAAAATAAATAATATATACCAATTATAGCGAAGATACAGCAACAAATAATTTTTGTATTGGACTCTAACGCTTCAAGAAAAATATTTTGAGTGCATAAACCTTTTCATTTTAATGGAATTTTTTTAACAATAGTATCTTAAATATTATGGGACGGAAGTAACTCCAGGGATGGCTGAAAAAGAACCTGAGGATAGATGAAGGTGGTTGGGGCACGGTTGTGACCTCACTGTAACCTTACAACCGCGGAAGGTCAAGATCTTTCTCCCAGAATCTTCCCAAGAAGGTCTTAACTACTGATACGTAACTCAATCGTTACATATTTTGTTAATGTCTATATTTCATATAGATTCATTTGGGAATAAAAATTTCATTATTTAGTGCTTTATTCATTTCAGTCCAAGTAAAAGCAGATAATAAAAGAATATGTCAGTGCCCGGGAGGTAAAGAACGCTATGTCCATTTAAAAAACGCTGTAAATTATTCCACAATGGTTCATTATGTCCAAAAAATTATACATCTAAAGTAACATTACCTTCCTAGTGACAAAGATAAAAGGTGATTCTAAATATTGGACTAAACTTTTTTTAATCATTAGTAAAATGCTAAAAAAGTTAGTATTACTTCAGTAACACATCCAAAAATCGAAAACGAAAATAAAGGATATAACATTTGCAGTGTAACATATAAAAAACATCTAGAGACCAAATCATTGCTCCTAATTGTCCGATTTTAACGATTTTTTTTTTTTTTTTTTTTTGGAAATTCCGTAAACTTAAAATAACTAACGACAAAACGTGTATACTTTTTGAGTTAGTCGGAATATGATTTTACCACCCCTCGTAACTTTTTTTTCTCAGCTTCTTTTCGTTGAAGTATGTTATATAGATAAATTAAAAGGCTACGAGAAGAAGACTTTTGGGAAGTTTCATTGAAATCGGTACACTCGATTAGGCACTGCAGTCTATAGCAACGCACGTTTTTCGGTCGCTATCTTGAAAGGAAAAAACGGATAGAAATGTCGATGAAGGAGGATCATCCTCCGATGACCTCTAATTTCAAATCCAAATTTGAAAATAAATTGGTCCAGTAGTTTCGGAGAAAATGATGGGACGGCGTACGGCTTACTACGGACAGCGGACGGGAAAAAAATGTATTCGTTTTCGAATTCTACGTATCCTGAAACGTGAAACCTCAAATTTTGAGGGAGAAGGGGTTAAGTTGTGGAATTTTTGTGTGATCAAAATGGTTCATAATTGAAAATAATAAACCAAAAATTTTATAGTGCTAAATAAACAAATTTTATTAGCACAAAATTATGGAAAATTGCCTCTCCTAAACAAATCCAGAAATGGACATGGTTTGTTTTATTTCCAGATTATAGATATAAAGGGAATGAGTTTGTTTGAACACTTTAATTTAAAGCATTACTAGTCAAATTTATAATATTGTTTTTACGCTAAATAGACCTTTTATTTAGGAACAATTTTGGGTTTATAACATCTCGAGCCATAGGAACGGAGCAGCAATTATTTGTATTTGTTACGGATTACTTAGTATTTGTAAATCCTTCAGGTTGGTCCGTTTGATGATATACAATGACCTGGTTTGTTGGCATAGCTCCATCTGCATCGCCGAGTTACTCCCCTTTTTTTTAATTATAAATTTCGAATATTAATCAATTAATTAGATCCTCTTGGTCATGTATTCATTATGGATATGATACAGACTTGTATGATTCAAGTTTTACTAAAACAGTTCTATAATTTAGAATGCTTCGGTCAAAATGATGTATTTTCTTAATGAGATGCTTAAGGGCAAAGTTAAAAACTAAAATAAAAATTCCGAGAAAAACAAAACAAAAAAGGCAGGTTATTCCATTATATTTTTCAAAGAGGGAAAACTCTCCAAAATATCGAGCCTTGGTTCCGATCCGATAACTGGTAATGAGTTTATTGTTATGTCGAATCTTGCCTTTCATAGGATCATCGATTTTCATTAGGATTGAGCTAGATGTTTAAGAGTTGAGACACAATCTTCGGAGGCTGTAATGTTGCGTGTTTAAGGGTAGGGTTGTGTATAGATAATTTATGAATTTTTATTTTTGTCAGTTTCTTAATACTAATTTTATAAATGATGATTTTTACTTTGCAAAAAACCTGCCAATCTAAGGGCAGATTTTAGAAAATAAAATTGTTCTGTTCTGTTCTGTTTTTTATGTAGTAATCCTATTATCATTACCAGCAAATTTTACGGTAGTAATGCTAATTTTAATAGGATATATGCGAGTACCTGTAACAAATTTTGTATTCAAAGTTTTTTTCTTTTTCCTCTCTCATAAGTAACCCTAGACCTTTCTCTACACCCCCGATTTCGACATTAGCCTTGACAATTATTTATTAATGGCTGCTCAGAAACCGTGAAGTTATCAGTTTTTATGCGAACTTGGCTAAGTCAAGTAAAGCATTGCTAACTGCCCCCGGCGATAGT
This sequence comes from Nezara viridula, assembly GCA_928085145.1. Classification (NCBI taxonomy): domain Eukaryota; kingdom Metazoa; phylum Arthropoda; class Insecta; order Hemiptera; family Pentatomidae; genus Nezara; species Nezara viridula. The sequence goes on from OV725077.1 coordinate 177,614,477, forward strand.
AGAGCAGCCTTGGGGTTTGAGGGGTGGCGAAAAAAAAACATGTCGTTTTCTGTAAAAGCATTTAAGAGGTCACTCCCAATCATTTTAGTTCTGCTTTGTACCGTACCTTATGGAAAACTTTTATTTACTTTATTTTTTTTTTATATATTTGAGAAATGAGATATGGTTCATGGAAACTCTTTATATGCCAAAATGGAGCATGACCAATTAAATATGTAAAAAAATGAATGAATAAAATAATAGAAACGATTGTGTATGGATTTGTACATATGCCTAGAAAAAAATGTATATGTACACATGAAAAGAGCATAATATGGTCATATTATCGCAACGGTTCTATGCTTTGGAGGGAGGGGACGACTTATTGTCTATAAAAAAATTTGTGAGGTTTCATAGTGCTAAGAATTATTAAAAGACTGTTAATTCTTAATTTGTTATCTATTAATAAAGCATTTTAAAATTCCTGGCAGTGATCTTGTGATCAACTTTTCTTATAGATAAAAAATTAATTGACTGAGATCAAGTAGTCAATTAAAATCATCGAAAGTTTAAAATTTTATTTATAGGAACTTGTTTTTAATTTAATCTAAATCATTGAATGATATATACAAGAGGATAATATATACAAGTTTATAACAAAAAAAAATTCAAACTTTTTATATACCTCAAATTTTTTTCAGTTCAAAGTTCAACTTTCGAAATAGTAATCGGCGAATGTCCCTTATGTGCATTTGGATAATATTTTTCTTTTGAAATCAATTTTATATTATTATTATTTTAATATAATTTGTTGAAATGATTTTAATTATGAATTAGATATTTTCACGTTGCGTTATAGGATTACAATTTAAAATCTGAATAGAGCTGTCATAGTCAAGTATTTTGTTAAATTGTGTACAAATTATGCTGTTTTTTTTCTATAACCCTATTATTTTTTTATTTTATTTATATAGTTTGTAAATATACATAAAAATATAATATTTTTCAGTTTCATTTGAGGTGTTATTTTTGTTAGGTGTTGTTATTATATTAAATAATGCGGTCTGAAATTATTAAAATGTATTGTGCACTAACCAAAATACATTTTCAAATAATCATAAATCATAAAATAGAATCAGAAATTAAAAACTACAAAGCATATGAGAATGATCAATTTTAACAAATTAATAAAGCAACTGAATCAGATGCATATTGAATGAAATACAATTCAAATATTACTTAATATACAACAGCATAAGAAATAAATTTAACTCTTTAGAGGAGATGCCCTGGAAGATACATTATAGACAATTTTTACTAATCAATCTTTTAATCTATTTATTTTTATGTAAGAGGATAAATATTTTTTTAGTTTTTAAACTTTGGTCACGCTGCCTAGTTATTTTCATAGAAAAGAAAATTTTGTTAACGTCAAGTGATAATTTGTTTGAGGAAGTTAATTCATGAAAAGAATGTTAGCATTTTTATTGAATCTATTGTACAATATTTTAATTATTTATTAAAGTTTTCTAGCATAAATCGAATTGGATACACGATATAATGAATAAATTAAGAAAAATCACTGAACATTAAATAAAACAAATTTTTATACTTTTCTTATACATGTTTTCTTTTCTTTCTAAGACGGAATGAAAAATGTCCTCAGCTCTTTGGATTGCGTTATTTTGAACGAAGTTTCGATTACCTGGTTTTCGCTGCCTTGCGCGTTCTGTATCGAACCCACAATTATTCCTAACATTTGAATGTCACTTCTTAGGTAATAGAAGTCAAAACGGCTTCCCATGGCTAATGTTCTCATTATGGCCAGTGACATTATGTCCGCGATATTCCGCATTGATTGGGTGACATAGTACTTCAGACGTTGCCAAAAAATGTTAGCCCACTACGAACTTCAGGTATCTTTCGACCTTTAGTATATTATTTAAACCTTCCTAGTCTGTGAGTAGTAGCATAATTAGGCAAATCTTTGATACTTGCGGCTAGTAGTGTAATTCCAGTGAATGATTGGATCAGTTCAAAACTAATTTAATTATCAATAATGTTTCATTCTCTAGAAGAATACCCACTTGGGTCTCGTCTTTTATGATTGACGATCTCTAATCCTAGATAAAACCTCTTCAACCTATCAGATGAATTCATTTTTACAATATATAATTTGAAAAGTTAATACTGATTGACATCGACCTAAATTGTGCTAAGTTATGATATGGCGATTCAGAGGCTTAGATGGATAAGACGTTTAACCTGAAAATCTACTTTCCACGTGGATTCTGATCGAGACCTTTTTTACTCGCTACCGAATACTAACTGAAACTTATATACAAATATAAGAAAATATTTGACCATACGAAACTGGATAGCAGTACATGAAATTCCAAACCATTTCTATTTATTTTTATTCATAATGATCACATCTTGATTTCAGAAAATTTCAAGAAGAGTGATCGATCTATAACAACATGTACGTAATTACATGTGTGGGAAGGTCTGATACTGGGTGAATAATTATTTATTAGTTTTAGATCTAGACTTTCAGAGCAGCCTTACCGAAATTCCTACGAAATCGTGTAAATGGCGAAGAAAATCTTATGATGTAATTTGCTTGTTAATAACAATAGAATTGGTTTAATCCATGAATAAACAGTTGTTACATAGCAAACATTTCTTCATTTATTAAACTTGACCATAACGTTCACGGTCAGAAGACTGACACAGTAGAAATGGTTGATTGCATCTTCTAATTCAACATCATTATTGGTAATAGAGAATTCCGATAGTAAATGAAATTGAATTATAAATTTTAAATATTTTCCTTTTTTTTTTAATAATTGAACAATAAAACGGTGCCTGTCAAGAAATAACGGCGTTTGTTACAAAAATTAAAAGAACTATAAAATATTTTCACACTAAAACTTTGAAGGAATCTTTCGTCTTCTCCGATAAAATAAAATTATTGACTCTTAAGCTTTACATAAATTTAAAGGATTTTCCAAGTAGCACCCATTGCTGATGATCGAATTGGATGAAATTAGTAAAATTTTGACTTTTGCCGTGTCAACAGAAAAAAAACAAAAAATAATATTTAAACAAGACTTAAATAATAATATTTTAACACTATTGATGTTTAAACAAAACTAAAGAAGTCTTTTTGTTAATATATATATATATATATATATATATATATATATATATATATATATATATATATATATAATATATATATATATATATATATATATATATATATATATATATATATATATATATCTTTTCAATTTGTCTCTTCTATATAATAAGAAATAGTCTTTTTTTTAATAACATAATCAAAATCTTTTACCAACTTTTATAGTTGAAACAATAGTTTATAGTTTTTGGTTCCTCATTGAATTAATTAATTTAATGAGAAAACGCCCCATTTCTGAGAATTTTCGTAGATAAAAATTTTTAGGTTACGATAAGATGAAGCCATTCACAAGGTTTTAGGCAGATGTTAATAATTTGATAAAAAGACGTCTGTACCACGGATTATAAGTATTAGCACAAAATAGAGAGGCGGCTCAGACTGAGGCCTTGACTAAAATCAGTTGGAATATACGAAATGTTATATTTAACTGGCATAATTTTTCGTTTGATTCAAGCAGAAAAAAACGATGGAAATTTTTAACGAATGAATGCGAATCTAAAATAAAAATTACCGTCATCTTAAGTCCTATCAAATGAAAGTAGCATGTAGACAAAAATTTAAGTTGTCGGTTTCTCTAGGGTTTTATGTTTTGAAATGCTCCATCTATAGAGACCTCATTAGTCAAAATCCATTTTTTCTGTGAGCGGAAACCATTGATGGATCTGACTCCATTATCTAGACCGAAGTTGTTTGAGTAGAAAAAAAAAATCCTTATTAGGTTCATTCAAACTTCCGTTGGGTGGTCGAACTCATTCATACTCGATTACACAAGGTCAATAAAATGAGAAAGTACAACTGGGCCAATAATTAAAGAACAATGATTAAGTTAGTGTCAGTTAGTGAACTGGTTAACATCCGTGGGAGACAACAGCCATATTGCGTAACCTTGTTCCTTTACATGTTAAAAGAAATCGGGAAGTAACAATGAGAGGAAACATTTCTTGTTCCAAGGTTCTTCCCGCTACCATACTTTGAGGGTGAAGGTACCTTTCTAATGTAGAGTGCATTAAAGGCTAGGTTAATATTCGGGGATCGCTTCGATTAGGCAGTGATGGCCTTATCATGTAATACCTCAATGATGGCGAAATAAAAAAAACAAAACAATTTTCTGTAATTTATAAATAATTTTCATAAGGAAGAACTCTGTATTTCATTTTTTATGTGATTCCTCGTCTAATATCAAAATGATTGATAGTTTAAGTATGATTTCCGGGAGAGAATGTGTATCAAGAACTAGGCTAGAAAAATTAAATGAAATAACAATAAAAATATTAGTGAGATATCTATTAAAAAAGATGCAGTTTTTTGTTTATTATTTACAATAATCAACCATTGTAATCGACCAAGAAAAAAAAGAAAAGTTACCTCCCTTAAAAATTTGAAAGATTTACATTTCACGATACGTAGAATCCGAAATCCTAATAAAAAAATCCTTCCATCTACTGTACGCCGCCCGCGGCCAATCTCCGATACTACTTGACCGATTGTTTTGAGATTTGGTATCAACGCCAAAGAATAACACGAGGATTGCAATTACAATCCTCCGCTCTTACATTTCAAGACAGCGGCCGAAAAAGCTGTGTCGCTTTAGACTGTAGCGCCTACAGGGATATACTGATTTCAATGAGACTTGACAAAAGTCTTCTCCTCGAATCCCTTGAAATTTGTCTATATGACTCATTTTAACGAAAAGTACTTTCTTTTCAAAATGGCGGCCTTGGAGTAAAAACCTGCTTCATATTGACAAATCTAAACCGATGTACCGATTTTAATAAAACGTGGCTAAAGTCTTTCCCTCTATGTCTTTTAAACGTATGTATATTACGTACTTCACCGGAAAGAAGCTGGAAAAAGGTTATGAGAGTGGTAAAATTGTATTTCCAAATAACTCATAAATTATACAATTTACCTTCGATCGCTCATTTAAAGTTTACAAAATTTCATTAAAAAAAAAACAATAAAAAAATTAATTTATTATAAATATTTTTCTCATTTTATCAAATTTTTTCTGCTCCAAAGCTGATATTCTTTGTTTTGGTTTATGATTTTTGGAAAATCTTGCATCAACTCTATCAATCGAGATTGTTATATATATTTTTAGCATGTTACAAATGATGAGAAAAAAAAATAGGTCAATATTAGAAATAACCTTTTACTTATTTTCTTCTATGTGACAAGTAAAGTAGTGTTACACATGATAAATAACTGTTTCGAGATAATAAACCATTGTGTGATAATTTGCAGCGTTTACATTTAAAATAATTGGAGTCCTGAACGAAAAATGATAGACGAAATAGGTGTATTATAAAATTTATTGTTAACTATTCATAAATTTTACAAATGCGAAACATCACTAAACTTTTATTTGTTTCTCACTAAAACCTTCATAAGCACCTTTCATATACTATACAATATGATAATGTATTTTTGAATTTGGTTTAGTTCCTTAATTTAGGAAAGATAATCTCTCACCCAGATCCTTTCCAGTCTCCTTCTGATAGACATGTTGTTCATCAATCTGTTGTTTTGTCAATGGAATTTATTATGGAAGTAGGAATAAGAATATAGGTATGTGTAGGTCGATAGATAGTGTTTGTATGTCGGTAAACAGAGATTTGTTATTTACGTACCAGACAAATCCCAAACTCTTCAATCACACATCACAAGCCTTGAAGAATGGTGTAAAAATTGGAGAATAAAAATAAATCCCATCAAATCACCTTCACCCTCCGTCGTAAACGTATGACTTCTTGTCCTACAGTAACCTTCAATAATACTCCACTTATTCATGTCGAGCAAATCCGCTACTTAGGACTCCACTTGGATAAACGTCTTACTTGGAATCTTCATACTAGACTGAAACTACAAGAAACTACTCGACGTTTCCGACTGCTACAACACTTACAAGACAAACGCTCTAAACTTTCAATTAATTACAAAAGACTTATCTACATAACTGTAATAAGACCTATATGGACATATGGAGTTCAGCTTTGAGGCTCCACCAAACCATCGAATTCCTATCGTATCCAATCCTTACAATCCGAAATCCTCCGTAAAATCCTTAATGCTCCATATTTTGTCACAAATAAAACCATTCATAAAGGCCATTTAGCTCGAACCAGATATCTATTCTTTCAAGATAAACTCTAGTCCCATCCAAATCTTCTTGTTACCACTCTTGCTTCTTCCTCGATCCCTGATAATCTTCCTAGGCGTCTGAAAAGGAGATGGCCTCGTGATCTTCTTACTTAGAATTATTTAGAGAATGCTACCACTGGGTAGTATCTCTTCAAGCCTGTACATGCCATTATTTATAATCTGTGCATATTTACTAGTTGTATTTGTTTATAGTTGTAAATTTAATTAAATAAACAAAAAAAAAACGTACCAGACAGCACCTGCCATACTTGAAAAATAATAATGGCCATATAAATAAATTAATTAAAAACGATTTAGCCGAAAAATAACCTAGACAGCGTGTATTAAACAATAATTATGAAATAAATGTAAATTCTACAATATTTTTGAATCACTCGAGCAATTAAAAAAACATTCGGTCTAACGTATAGCAGAACGTTCATAATAGCATCCGGCTAAGGATATTTTAGACACATATGATATTTTTGTGAAAATCCACCATTTCATCATTATTTTAATATAATACTTTTGGAAATTATATTGAATTAAGCGGATCAAATGGTTTTTATGTACGTCAGTAATGCCAATGAGCAAGATAGGGACAAATATATGATTCAACAAATGATACAAAGGATGACTTCGACGTAATGCTTGATACTTAATTCCGACAGTAATAATTCCAAGAAATCGTTGAAAGGAGGCTATTTCGAATTTTTCACTCGAATATGTGCAACTTATACAATAAAATGGATACAATTATTTTGGATAAAAAGATAGATACGCTCTTAGCCTCGTTCATTCCTCAAAATCGAACAGTTATCAGATCGGAAAATCGTACTTGTAACGGCATCAATTGATACGGGATAAATCGTTTTGTTCTGGTTCTTGTCGGATTTGTGTTTCTGTAATTGCTACTTTAGTAGGAATCTTCAATTACACATTATGCATCTAGCTACAGCAACCTGTGACGCTGCTGAGAGGGAGGCCCTGGGATCTCCTTGAGTCTTGTGCCAGACTCGGGGCGCCCTTGGCTAACTGGAAATAATGAAAACTAAGTATTGTTTATTTGTTTTTTTTTAATGTATTTTTATATATTATTCAATTTTATTTTTTTATTTTTGTTAGTTGTTTTTTGTTTTTGTTTTTTGTACGTATGGTATGAATGTGCTCAGTTCTCTCAAGTGAGGAAAAATATATTATTTCTAAATAACAATATTATTAAAAAAATACAATAAACTATAATTGCTCAAATAATTATAAACAAGATTTTTTTTTAAGTCACTAATGCTATAAATATGATTTATTTAAGGTTCTCTGAATAACTTAGTGTATAACGGTAATTTAGAACATGGAGAATGAATTTATAAATCCATGATCGATAATTTCGAAAAGGATAAGTTTTCGATTCTGTTGTGACAATTTTTTTAACCTCCGCACGCATACAAACCTTTTAGTCCGTGGTACGGATCCCTTGTTATCGAATTATTAACATTCGTCTGAAGCTTCGTCTGAATAGTTTCATCACATCGTAGCCTACAACTATTTAATTTACGAAAACTCTTGAAATTAGGGCGTTTTCAATCTGGAGAGGGGCAATTAGCTACTTAAAACTCGTAAATACTTATTTGCTTTCTACTTTGATAGTAAGACAGTTTGATCACAAAATCGATAAAATAGGATTGAAAATGCCCCAATTCAATTTTGGTAAATAAATTAGTTATAGTTTACAATGAGATGAAACTGTTTACGAAGTTTCAGGCGGATGTTAATAATTCAATAAAAGGGGTCTGTACTTCGGATTGTTTCTTCCCTTCGTTAGTAGGAAATCAAGCACAAAAAACTATGTATGCTTAAGTTGTTTTATTTTAGTCGGTGCTTAAGACTATACCGATCTTTTATTGTGCGATTTAGTTCTATTACTATTCTGGAGGGGGTTACCCAAACTCACGTTGCCATGGATCCTGGTTTCTCTAGGGCCAATCCAATGTTTATTCAGTATATAATACTTAAATAAAATCAAAGTATCATCATCTAAGAAACTAAAATAAATTTTAATTGAAAAAAATCATTTCTGTATTAAAATCGGTGATATGCTCTCTGAATATACATACATAACGAATGTTTTGTCAAGAATAATTAAAAATATAAATTAGTCATATTGGATAAAAAATAGGACAGGCTGAATAAACAGTTATCAGTTGAATCAACAGGGATATACACTGAACCTTCATTATGATTCTTATGTAAGATTAAATGTTTCAATATCCTTTTAAGCTACTCATTCGAGTTTTAGGACAGTGACCGATTGGACAGTGCACAACCGTGTACCAGGGCGCACCACAGTAAACCCAGTCCTGTTCCAAAATTAAAACCTTCCTAAAATCATGTAAATAAAAAATAATAAATTATTATTAATAAAGTATAGCTTATTGGTAGCAGTGGGCATACGAGAACCCAAACGTATAAACTCACTCCTGCCAAAACCCCGTATGGCAGCAATGCCAGGTAGGGAGAAAGAAAAAAGGAAAAAAAAAGAAATAAAAGTGACCGATTGGACTACATCCATTTATCATGATTGCTCAGAGTCAGCAGACGCAGAAGGACCAATATTTCTTTTAATATTTCTTTCACTGAAACAGACAGTTCATGGAAAAATCTGAGGGAGGCTACTGACATTCTGGAAAACATCGCGATTCACGATGTAAGTACACACTGTAAATTGATGAATTCTATGCCCGGTTGGTGTGAGTTACTTCTAGTAGTTTGGTTAGTATCCATATTTTAGTGGAAAGAAACTCGGGTAATACAGCTTTCTTTGGAGGTCGGCCACCTATCCAAGAACTTACCACTCTCTACCTTGCTTCACATAGGTTACCAATTATAAGAGTCTTAGCTTACTCGGTCTTCCTAGCTCCATTAATCTCTAATACAGGATTGCGGTTATGAGAAAGACTACAACCTTATTTTAATATTTGTACGATATTTTATAAATTTCAAATATTGTGGCATGGTTTTGAAAATCGTCTTGCTCTTCCGAACTTAAATATAAGCCTCAGACAAAAAATATGAAGAAAAGAAAAATTTGTTCACGGAACTTGAAAACAAAAAAATACGACAGATTGTACCCATGATGATTTGAAAGATTCCCTCGTTTCATACAAAACGAAAAATAAATCATCCTGTCCTTTTGACAGATTGTAATATTTCTGGATGAAAAAAAATCAACGAAATATCGAGCCATGTTTCAGAAAAATACCGCCTTCTGGAATTTGGTCGGTTGTTCGGGTTTATTCTTATCAATAATGAACCACTGTAAAAATGTTTATTTTCTCCCTCTCTCTCTCTCTCTCTCTCTCTCTCTCTCTCTCTCTCTCTCTCTCTCTCTCTCTCTCTTTCTCTCTCTCTCTCTCTCTCTCTCTCTCTCTCTCTCTCTCTCTCTCTCTCTCTCTCTCTCTCTCTCTCACTCTCTCTCTCATTAAAATTTACTGCACTAATTTTTCTATATCATATTATCATTTGGCCCCTAACCAATTTACTATGACAATTATTTGAACGTGCCGATTAATATTACTATTACTATGTGATAAATATTATTCTAAGCCTAATAATATATACTAAGGTAAAAATAATATATTAAGCGTTAATTAATTAGCCATGATTGTTGTTGCAATGAGATTAGCTGATTTATTCTGGTGTTACCGGACGGAAAGTTTCTAACAGCTAATAGCCAGTACATCGAGTAAAAGTGTGGCCGTCCTTAGTTCCTTTTCCACCAGCGCTGTTGACGGATGAAATTTCTATAGTTTATACATTCGTTTTCATATTAAGAAATAAAACTTAAACAACGAATCATAATAAAAAAAGTTTATATTTTTAACATTTTGAGAACGTTAAATGGCTTATTACATTCCGAGGAACAAGACGTAGTTTCGAAAACTAATGGGTTCACTGAAGGTTTGTTTATCTCACAATCATTCTGCATAAAAGATAGGAATAATTTAGACTAGTCCACAGCAAGTTATGAAAAACCAAAGCGAATGATTGAATGACCACTTGGTGAGAGCGAGTAATCACTGAATGATTTTATGTAAAATTAAAAATAACATTTAAACTTTATTATTTCCAATTTTGTTTTATTTATGGACATGTATAATTCAAATGTTTAAATAAATAATCAGAATTTAAATATTAAATTTCCTTAATTCACTCATTTTTTACAAATACATTTTTTATTTTAATCCATATCTGTTCAACAACACCACGATTTTGTTGAAACTTAGCACGGTTGGTCGATTCATTGTTTTAAACAACCATACCAAATTATTTTTCTATATCTCTAATCTTTTTGATTTTATACCCACTTAATTTTCTGGATAATTAAATTTACTGACCGATAACAATATTTGTCGTAAAAAAGTGAATTTATTTTTTTAAAAAAATAAATGATATCATTCTTAGTTTCCAATCTAGAATTTTTATACTCACTTTCGTAGAATTTTCGAAACAAAACCTAGAGTTCTTCAATAAATGGACTATCTATTTTTTACTAATTTTTACATCAATAAAAAAATTATAATAATTTATTTATTAAAATTTGTAAAAATAATTATTTATTAAATATAAAAGTATTAGTAAATCTGTTTAAATTACTTAAGTCTTTGATACCATAAAATTAAGGTCAATACTACACTTCAGTAAACTACAAATTTTATTATAACGCCTTGGTTTATTATGAAACAGAAAGCAGTAGCTTCTTCGTAAAAGCTTTCCCATTGTTTTCACGTGAATTTTGAAATTGTAATAAAAAAATTCTTAAATTATCTTGAAGTACTGCACATCTTTTATGATATTGAAAATAGGGAACGCATTTCTAGAGGATTCAGATGTGACCATCATATTAATAATTGAAGCAGGTATTTCAGAATCAATATAACATTTGAAATTTTACAATTCTCATCGTATGTATATTAAATATTTTTTTTTTTACTTTTGGTTGGGTGAATAGAGAACTCGTAGTTCGGCGAAAGGGCTTGAGACACCCTAGGTGATGTGAGACCTTATCGGCTAAGAGCTATGTGGATTGCTGCGTTAAGTAACTGCATATATATATATATATATATATATATATATATATATATATATATATATATATATATACATATATTATATTAAATATTACTAATTATTATATATTGTTTGTAATGGTGACTATATTTTATTTAAATGTAAATTTCGTCGAACTCGATTCAAAACTAAAAAATATCTATTCTTTGAAGTCATACCAAGTCAGAAGAGTGGAGTGACAAAATGACCAAAGTTAGGTGGAAATGGATTCCACGTCGTAGGCCAATTAGATACAATAACGATGTTTAGTTCATGACAGAGGAAAATACCCCTCATTTCTCAATATACCGTAATCAGATCCTAGATATATGGTAATGGTTAAAAAATGTTTTCACGAACGGACTAGGGCACGTAACCAATGCCACCTGCTTCTTACAGCCAGGAGAAAGCCGAGGACAAAGGCAGGGCTATAGGAGCCTTTGAATGGGCCGAAGTGGATGGATATGGTACAACAACGGCCCGCCCGCTCCGTAACCAGTGCACATCCACTCCTCTAGTCTAATTGCATCAGCACACCTTACTGTTTTCCTCTTAGCTGGAAATAATAAGGGAACTACAGATTGAAAAAGTCTCTGGAAAAAAATGGGCGACTCTATTGTGAGACTGCTCAAGACGTGGTCATTGTTGGAAAATGGTTTAATCGAAATTATGGCAGTTGATAGGTAGCCTTCTCGCCATTGAAGGTACCAGTACTCTGCCGACCGTAATTCTGTTGGTCGGGTTCTCTCCCTCATTGCTAATAATGGATGTAAAAGAGCATTAAAGGTTAATTAATTGGAAATGGATTCCTCTCCAACTCAAGTTGCCACGAACCATTGTGTATGTCCGACATTCATACTTTCCTAATCTGTATTTATCTAAAGTATATCTACATCAACAACTAATGAACATATAAAAAGTATATTAATCAGTCACGATTTTATGACATTGATTTCCAAAAATAAAGAAGAAATATATTTATTTGTTTCATCTTTGCTCTTCAGGATCATTGGTGGATAATGTCACAAATTCTTATATTCCGATACAAAAATTGTCTTCTTTTAAATGCAAGAATATTTTTTTTTAATTTCTTTCTCGTTGTCCTAGAGTATATCTTTTCATGGTCATCCAACCTGTATTTTTGGTGCACGGCTGAGAAAGTACTACATTCTAGAAGGGCGTGCTTAATAATCCCCGAAGGTAATCCTAAAAAAATCACAACGACCATTTCGGAGACGGCGTAGAATGACCTCTTCCCGTCTTGACCGCAGGTTTTCCATTGAGCAAAGGTTTTCTTCATTCTTCTTAATTTCTTCGAACTCATTATCCATTTTCCTTCCATCTTTTCTTATACGATGAAGGGAACTTACGTATCTAGTATCCTCTGGGAATGATATAAACTATCTTGATTTCCGATGGTATAAAGCATCTTACTGCCAAAGTAAGTCGGAAGCCGCATCAGTTATCTTGTTACCATCTTTATCACAGGGCAAGGGTACCCAAATTAAGACTATCTGTTTATTTTATTGATTGAGTTTTCAGTATATATCACCGTTTTCCTTCTTTGTCAAATTTTGCGACCTTGATTTTATTAATTTTTTTTAGCTTTTTCAAAGAAACGCAAGTGTGACTTAATTGATGCCATTCTAATCACATACATACTTTTAGTTGATACAGGTCTAATTTGTGAAAACATTGCTTCAAAATTATTTTTCCTTTTTTCATTTATAGAATTAATTAGAGATAAAATATTTTAATTTAATAATTCATAATTATTTATGTATGCAAAATTAGAAAAATATAAATTGTCTGTTAAAATGAAAAACAAATATTTGACCAAATGTAACAGCGGGTTTTCGTATACATTTTAACCACGTGTAACAAAAATTATCAAATTTCGCTAAATGACTTAAATTTATTGAATGAAAAGGTCATTGGAAATTTCTATTTATACTTTTTTTATACTCTGTTTATTTCGCAGACACGCTTGATTTTTTAGTTTAGAGTTAAAATTGAATTTTTGAATATTGTTTTTTTCTCATTCTGTACATCTTCTTTCTTAGCCAGAAAGGAAGAATCTAAGAAGATATTCTGAAGTTTTTTTTGCCGTAACCACAATCATTTGTGGTTGATAAATTAACAGGTGTCCTCGAATTTAAATCCGAGGAACCCTGAGTCCTTATGAGGATATTCGATAGCTGTTAACGGTTTGCTGTAACTGAATGCTTCTTATCACGGTCACAGCTTCCTTCTTCCAAGTTTAACGGTCTCATGCCTGCAGGCAGGAAACTGAGGGCTCGGTAATTGTCTGTGAATAATCCTCTAGAGTTATCGTAATTATTTGGAAATGTTACATCGTATAAATTATATTTTCTTCTGAATTTCTTATGTGAAATATAAATTCCTTCCTGTCTATTTATTATGACGATGTTGTATTAAATAAGTATGAACTTGAGAAAGAGTACATTAGATCAGGTAATTGAACGGTTCAACGAATACAATTAGGAGGTTTTTGTATTGTTCTTATGATAGGAAGTAACTGTCTCACATCACGTGAATGATATGATGTTTTAAAAACAGATTTAAAAAAAAAATATTTGTAAACAATATTAAAAGAATAAAATTAAATCTGACCGGGTAAGATTAATTATTTTAATTTTTTATTAAAATGATGAAAAAAATTGAAAATTAAAATAAATTCCAACAAATCATCTTCACCCTTCGTCATAAACCTATGCATTCATGTCCTACAGTATCCTTTAATAATAACCCACTTATCCCTGTTGAAATATTCCGATCCCTAGGACTCCTCCTGGACTCACGTCTAACTTGGAATCTTCATACAAAACTAAAACAAAAAGAAAACGCTTGACGTTTTCGGCTACCTTGATGCTTATTAGACGAATGCTTCAAGAATTAATTAAAAATTTAATTACAAAAGATTTATTACCTTAACTATAATACAACTTATTTAGACTTACGATGTTCAAATAAACCATAAAATTATTTCTGTATATAATCCTTAAAATCTAAAAACCTTCGTAAAATCTTCAACACTCTTGACTTAAAATATGTATGTATATATATATATATATATATATATATATATATATATATATATATATATATATATATATATGTGTGTGTGTGTGTGTGTGTGTGTGTAAAAATTATGTCTTTATACTATAAGATTGCGATCTTGCATATTCAAAAAATATTTGTATACAAAAATAGAAAAATAAAATACTTTTTAATGATTTTTTTTTAATGAAGCGTCGCACTGTTAGGCAGAGGAAGTTGAAATTTCTAAAATACTATTTTTTAAACATAATTAATCATCCTTGGAGTCAAATAGTGACAGAATCCTGGATCAAATGAAAAACATATTTTTTAATTTCATTAAAAAATTTATTTTTATTTATTGTACATAGGGTGATAATATTAAAAAAGGATGACATTTTACATTGAGAGCATTAATGTTGTCATTTGTTACATAAATAAAAGGCCATTTTCCCCTCAGTTATGTGTAAACAAAACAAAAAAAAAAATATATAAAATTAGGATAATATTATATATATTTTTTTTTCCCTAGAAAAATGACAAATATGACTTAATGTTTTTAAAGAAACATTGCAAGGAAAGCATAAAGGATACACATTGTACTTCGGAATCTCAAAGAAAAATAACATTAATATCAAAAAGTTTAAAATTTAAAAAATATTTGCAAAAGATGTGAATATATAATATGGTTTCATCTATAAGATACCTTCGGCTTTGTGTGGAATTCCATCGGTATCGATTTATCTGACGTTGACTATAAGTCCCAGGTTTTCATAAGTTGTTACTCAACTTATTTATAGCTGAGTAGTCATTATTAGTTAAGCTCTAAACTTTCTGTTCCTACTTTGTGAGTTCTGCCAATTCGTTTCCGAATCAATGGGCTGTGCCATCATCTCTTGCACAGACACTGTGATAACAATTTGTTCCATTATTAATAGAAAGTTACAAGTATTATTGTTTGATTCTATCATTGTATTATTTATTGTTATTATAGATTTTTCATATTTTAAATGGATTCGAAACTTTATTAAGATAATATAAATTAAATTGAATTAATTAAATATTTAATAGAATTTCGTTTTAAACTCATATTACATTGAGTGAGGCTGGATATTCATATTAAATAAATCTCAATTTTCTATTGCCAACGTCTTTTAAAATGATTTCTGGATCACTGGATGACTGAGGTAATGATGGTAGATAGGGATGATTTAGAGTACGATGTAAAGAGTTTTGTTGGTGAATACTTATTGAGTACAACCATGAAAGTTATATGTTGAGATAAATAGTAATATAATGCCATTTTTCAAGATAGCAGCAATGAAGTGCCGACTATAGGGCTAGATAAAAAAGACACACTCCCAAGGATGTTCGCTGTTTGTTGTTAATTATAAAAAATTACAAAAAAAAATTAATTAATTATTAAGGGTGCCCAATTTATAGAACTTGTGTGTGCCCCAGGAGAATCTCCAAGATTGACCCACGGTTGAAACAGAATAAATTATTTATATAGCATAAGCCGAATTTGAGAAATTGCGATTTGAGTATTGGAAGTCAGCGCCGTGCCATTGAGCTACCAAGCCCCGCTGAAATCGAGATGATTGAATGAAATGCTTCAATTCAATTCAAATATTAACTAATATACAACAGCTTAACAAATGATTTTAAATTGAATTTATGTTTGCCAAGTGTCTTACCACCACTGTGGTACTGTGTAAATGGTTTGTTGTTGAATGTGTAGTACGAAAAATAATTATCAGGAATTATTTGTTGGTTAACCAATATGTGTAGTATTCTTCTGTAAATTAATTATTCGAAAATATCAGAATGCATCGGAAAAAAACTGATAGGTAGGTAAGATGATGGATTTTATTAATGTTAATCTTATGTTTTATGTATACAATTTTTAATATATCGGGAATTTTATTGTCCCTATAATACAGATTTTTGTTATTAAACACAGGCTAACGCGTGCACAAAACATGCATTGTCCGACAAACTAGCACTGACGTTTTTAACATTGGCATCAATCCCTAGTCCTCTCCCCAGGGGTATATATATATATATATATATATATATATATATATATATATATAATATATATATATATATATATATATATATATATATATATATATATATATATATATATATATATATATATAAAAAAAAGGATGACATTTTACATTGAGAGCATTAATGTTGTCATTTGTTACATAAATAAAAGGCCATTTTCCCCTCAGTTATGTGTAAACAAAACAAAAAAAAAAGATATATAAAATTAGGATAATATTATATATATTTTTTTTCCCCTAGAAAAATGACAAATATGACTTAATGTTTTTAAAGAAACATTGCAAGGAAAGCATAAAGGATACACATTGTACTTCGGAATCTCAAAGAAAAATAACATTAATATCAAAAAGTTTAAAATTTAAAAAATATTTGCAAAAGATGTGAATATACAATATGGTTTCATCTAAATATATATATAGATGTAGATATATATATATATATATATATATATATATATATATATATAGATATATATATATAGATATACATATATATATATATGTAGATATATATATATATATATATATATATATATATATATATATATATATATATATATATATATATATATATATATATATATATATATATATATAACTTATACTTATTATTAAAACACTTTATTCAGAAATATTACAATTTGTCACAGTTTAAGGACACTTATAATAGAGTTCAGAGCTATATATATATAAAAATAAAAATCATGACAAATATTGGGAACTAAGATCCAGTATTAATTAATAGTTGTAGTTAAGATTTTTTTCTTCAAAAATATGGATTTGAAACATATAAATAAGATTTTTCAAAAGGTTTGAACTGAATTCATCAAAATTTTTGGTTGAGTAATAAATGATATTCTTACAATCTGGTATAAATTTGAAATGAAAATCATGCATACAAATTTTAAAGATCTATGACTTTCCCGGATCATCGGAGAATATTATAATGTTATATGTTAAGTCTGTAAAATTCAAGTATTTCACATATTTACTAAGCCTAATGCCATATTTCTCCATTGAAATCAATTACACAATGTATTCCATTCTAAATTTCGCAATATAAGAATAAAATATATAGCTATATTTACTTGAATGGTATTAAATCGATAATTACATAATGTTGTTGTATCGTGATAGTAAACGTTCAAAATAAATTCAACCTTCAGGATCCCACTGAATTCCTCAAAGAATTTATGAAAGTCCAAGATAACAGCAAAATTACATGTAGCAGCAGCGTAAGTGACGATTTTTAGATTTATAGTTTAAGCAACGTGATTTTGTAATTGGTTATGCACTTAACTGATTCCTTGTTAATCACTTATTAACGTAATTAATAAGAACAATGTTATGTAGCTAACTTTAATTTGTTCTGGGCGTTTTCCTGATTCATTTTGTTTACAGGGGACCAGAGATAATATGTGTTGTCAACTCATTTTTTAATTGCCTAAATTAAAATGATATTTCTCCAACTAAGAAAAATAATTCTTTACTATAAAAAATAAATTAATTCATTTGCATGGAGTTTTGTCCCGTTAGATTGTACAGACAAGTCATTGTGGATTGTCTGTTATAAGATGTAACCAGGAGCTTTTCTTGTAGTGGACGCAACTTGGAAAGCTGCATATTAAATAAATTTCACAAATTTTTAGGATGGCATATTTCATTAACAATATATGTATTTCTTCTTGCTTACTATTTTTTTTTTTTAAATAATTTTAGAAAGCGGTCTCAGGTGTTTCAAGACTCGTTGAACGCTATAAAAATCATTTACCCTCACACCTGGTGCCGCAAATCACCCCCTGCTTCGCCTAAAGAACGTTTGCGAAAACTATTTTCTCGATTTCTCATGGAGTTTTTTCCTATTTTTCTTTGTGTTAGCGGATTAATTGTTGCATGGCTAAAGCCGCCCTGGGGCGTGGAATATTGGCACTAGTAGAAAATGAAAGCTCATTCACAATGTTGACACAGACCGTTTTGAATATTTACCTCAACTTGATCAGGTGTGAAAACTGGTTTGAGTAGGAAAAATTACCAGTACTCTATGTTTTTATTTTCATCTTTTCGGATGAATTTAAATAGATAATTGGTCGTAGAAAATCGTAGATTATCGGCTATTCGTTCCCACCACGCAGGCGTAAATAAAAGGTATTCAATTGTATGATAGTTGATCGGAAAAATTGTCTGATTATTAACAGTAGAGATGGGGGTTTACTCATCTCCATGGATATACTCATTTTCTTCAACAACGTAACAGTTCACTTTATGAATGTATAACTAAACATGGCTGAAACAGATTCGTTGTATTTAGTATATTTCGAAATAGTGAATGACAGATTCATTTAATTAGATTGCCAAACCATATCATTCCATATAGCGAAGTGAATGAACTGCTTCGATGAATATGCACGATAGACATTTTTAAAAAAATTTATTTAATAAAATAACTATATCCAATTAAAATCGTAGTTAGTAATATAAATATATATATATATATATATTTTTTTTTTTTTTTTTTTGGACCAACACTCTTCAAAAGTGTGTGAATATACAAATTGTTGGCCAATTGAGTTTGGACTGTTTATTAATATAAAATATTTTTATACATAGGATCAAAATTTTTCTCTTGTTTTTGGTTGGAAGGTGACTATTCAGTGAGAGACCTATCGAAAGCAAAAAGTATTTTAATAACAAATAATCACATGAACATATTCTATAATGATATTATATTTATGTTTTCTTTTTCAGTGAATTAGCATATTACTAAAAATTATTTAAACAATTGTTTAAACATAAAATAAATTGCGAACCGAAATTGATAATTATCATTTAACAGTTTCTATTTAAAAATGCGTTGACAAACGTAGAAAAATCAATTTCAATTTTAAGTTTTAGTTTTTTAAACTTACGATTGATCAACCTTCTGAGTCGTAACGTGGTCGATCTCAGAAAACATGGTTAGGAGAATCATAAGAACATCATTATTCCGCACAGTAGTAATTATTTGATCTACTGGTCTTAGACTGTCGTAGTCACAAATAATTGACTAAAGTTATAATCATTCATTGCTTCTGTCAATATAAATATATGCATCCTTCAATAAGAAACAACAATTTTCAGGAAGATACCAAATTTTATTGTTTTTTGAAGTGAAAACTTCTTTAGGCGTTTTTCACTTTTTTGTTGAGAGCTAATTAGATTGATCCGTCACATTTCGTTCGGCATTAACGCTCGGGTATGGTCGGTTTAAGTGGACTAATTATAATATTTTTACGTATGGATTACAATATCTCAGAATATATAAAACGGGCCCGCATACTGTACGCGAGGAAATTGTTCCTCATTTCATTTTCTATATAATAGGCTATAATTCAGAATTTTATCTTAACGCGACACCGTGTTAGGGAGGCGAAAAGAATAGAGAAAAAAAAAAGAGTTGAAAACCAAATGATAAGGTTAGTTGAACGTATGAATTACATATATATGAATTAAAAATATTTCAGATACTAAAAATCGGATCTGTACTCTGTAAGCGAGGGAAATATTCGGCATTTGATTTTCTTTGTAATGAGCTATTATTTATAATTTATATTTCATATTAATAATCTTGTCTTGTTGATGTTTTTACTTACATCGTGTGGTCTAAAGCTCACACCTTAGTTATTTTTTTGGTTTTTCAGTAATTTCATTCTAGCATTGGTGTATAGTATATTAGCTCAGAGATTGCTGCAGTTGAGGGTTTATAAGGTGGCTGCCCGGTCCACTTCACATTAAACTGCAGCGTCACTGCCCTATGCTTGAGTAGACATGAAGATTGACGGTTATGTTTCAGAAGGCTTATCCTCCCCTGATCCACAATTCCTTCTCCAGGATGAAGTGATTGAAACATAATTATCTCTTTTTGCACCTCTGAATGGTCAAGAAAATCTCATAATACAAGGCTTCGTTCGACTTAGCAATTATATCCCTGTGATCATTTGTTTATCTAAGTATCTCGGTTTTCTCTTTGAAATTACGCCGTGCTTCAAGTCAGTGATATGACCCTAGGTGCAAAAGTGAAAATGCAGGAAATCTTCTCCCGTGATAGCGCACATTTCTCGACTGTTTAACTATCGTCTTC
This sequence comes from Nezara viridula, assembly GCA_928085145.1. Lineage (NCBI taxonomy): Eukaryota > Metazoa > Arthropoda > Insecta > Hemiptera > Pentatomidae > Nezara > Nezara viridula. The sequence goes on from OV725077.1 coordinate 177,635,157, forward strand.
GGTACTCTCTCTTACGGTTCTTCAATAGAATGGGTTAAACTCAGAATTGTAAATAAAATCAATCAATGTACATTATTTTCAATATACAATAAATCAATTTGCTTAAAATATAATATATGCCTTTACAAACTATGAAATTATATTATCGAATTACTATTGTAGTGTTTATCATTCTCAAAATAAATAGTGATGACACATAAATAGAACCTATGAAGGAGTAATTGATACTTTATTTGGTAGTAATTTGTACCGTAGAAATTTTAATAGAAGTTAGTTCAAGTTAGTAATTCAAGCGAAATAATAATTTACAGAATAATAATTGAAACTAAATGAAAAACAATTGTACGACATAGGGATATTTAGCAGTTATTATAATAATTATTTAAAAGTCTGTTCGGGCTGTGAAAAGCAAAGTAAAATTAATAAAAATTATTAATTTCCGGTAATGGCTACATATCGGTACTGTTAGTGCAAAAACAGACTGATTTTTTTTTTTATGATTAATTTGTATCATTTCATTTCTCTCTGCTATTTTCCAAACTAATAGACCACTTATCGCAGTTGCAGATTACAAAAGGTTACCTTTGGCACAAATGGAATAAAAATGCCAAGTGTTTACATACAACGTTTTGCAATAACTGTAGCGATATATATGATACAGTTCTCAACAATAAAACTACTGATGATTACCATTTAAGTGTCGAGAAAATAAACCTTTATTATCGCTTTGATATTTTCGCCAAACTATAAAACGTTACGATTTATTGCTCACAATTCATCAACTTAATAATAATTTCAATTTTTTAATCACCTTTCTGTGGATGAGACTTTGGAGTTGTAGAATAGATTATAATTATAATTATAATGCTTTTTCAGCATTATAATTATAATGATTACAAATAATAAACGATTTTAAATAATAGCAAATAGAATTTTAATTCAATCTTCAATTAATACATGGATTTATATATCTGTAAATATAATAATAAACTAATTGAATTAATAAAAATAAAACCGACAACGGTTATAATCCTATATGTCTCAAAAGACATAACATACTTGTACACTTACATAAATACATTGATGTGTTGTAAATAGAGTTGGTATCTGTGGATATTAAAACGTGGTGTTGTAGTCAGATGTCTTTCACTTACGAACAATACTCAATAATCTTCTGGCTATACATAAATTTGCTTTCCGTAGATTTACACGCACAGTAACAAAGTGATTTCTGTATGTTGGCATATAGATATATAAGAGACTGGATGTACTTTCACGGAGCTTTAACATGTAATGGAAGACACTCCACTATTACATCAAGTCCCATTATCCATAAATATCAACTACTCCAACAACCTTCTAGTATGTTCAAAAAGATATGCAAGCATATTCTATCTCGAGACCTACAGGGATATTCCCAAAGTCGATTTAAAAAAAATATATGTATATATTTCACCTTTTTTAGTTTTTCAAGTATAAACGATTTCATCATATATCATCATTTAGATCATAAGCTTCCATATTATATGTTTGTATAGCAATAAAAAATTGAAGCTACATAAAATATAAAGAAACATGCTTTTCATTGTTTAGAGCTCAAATCGTTTTAAAGTACTCACGGAATCGCACCAAATAATTTGAGTCATGAACTTGGAAATCTGTTGATGACTTGGAAACAAATGATTAGCCTAATAAAATTCTATTTTTGGAGGTAAGCCGTAGTCGAGTAATAAAGTTAGACATTATTTTTGTACTAAGAAAATTATAACTATTTCCTAATATAAAGCCTAAGTTGTTAATGGAAAAATCCGAACTACCAAGCCATGAGTCAACGAACATACAGGTAAATAGTTGTCGTCCTAACGTTTCACCTATTCAGACAACATCAGACAGAAAAAAAAATGATCACTTACATGCAAAAAGAACAAAGAATAAAAAGAAAAGACATCTCACGAAGCCATCCAAATACGTACTGAAGGAAAGAGAAGGTTCAATTAACTAACTAACCTAACTAAGTAAGGTTATATTAAACATCTGATAAGCAGAAATATAAGGAGCAAAAAAAAATTATGAATATATAAAATATAATTATACAAAACGTGTTAAATTAAATAAAATAACCAATAAATATATTCATTAAAAAGATCAAAGGTATATTAACATCCATTCCCAACAAAACTCAGAGCGCCCATTCCACAAGTAGTATTACTAAAATAAGCAAATAGCTAGAAAAGATAAATGAGGTAATTATGTTATTAATACAAAAATCCAAACTACCAAGCCGTGAGTCTCCAAATAAGCAGGTAAATATTTAACTTGCCTACGTTTCGTCAATTCGGCATCAAATCGTCATCGTAGAAAAACCAAGAATTTTCAAATACATTTTAGTAACGAAAATAAAAAAAAAAACTAGGAGAAAAACAAAACTTTTAAGGAAGGAGATGGTCTGGGGTGGCGATCATAAATAGACTAAATAGTGGTAAAACAATTTTAATAAAATCCAACGTTTCGACCCGACTTTGCAGGTCTTCTTCGGGGAGATGTGAACTGGAGAACTGGAGTTCTAATAGCCCTGGAGCGAGGGTCCAAAAACCGACCTGACCGCAGGCTAAGGTTTGATTGTAAATTTCGAAGGTAAATGATATTCTGAGGAAAAAGAACATTGTCTGGCATTTCAGAGCCGCTGCTTTAAAAAATGGTGGCTGATTTAGACCAATAATTTGAGGATTGAAATGGGAAATCCATTACGAAAAATGTGAGAAAAGTTTTTATTTTCCTAACTTGTATATATTGGTTTAGAAATGTAAAAAACAAAATCGCAAATACTTTTGCCGCCAGGAGGAAACTTTTTTGGAGCCAGAAAAGTCAGATTTTTTGTGTTTTTTACCTATGACTCCTAAACGATGCATCAAAGCGAAAAATGTATTCTTTGATAAATTGAAGAAAGTTAAATTTTGCGTCAAACGAGTACATAAAGTTTATAATTAGGTTAGGCACTAAGGTATAAAACCACGTTCAACCAACGATGATGTTTACCAAATTTGTCAAAAACTGATACAAATTACTAAAAATGTCCCTGTAAGTTGGAAATGAGTTGAAAAGCCCTGCAAGTTATAGAGCCCTCCAAGTTACAGAGCTATTTATAGTTATTTCTCTCAGTTTTTGACAAATTTGGTAAAAATCATCGTTTGTTGACCGCGGATTTATACGTTACCCGGTAACCGAATTATAAAGTTAATGTACTCGTTTGACGAAAAATTTAACGTTCTCTAATTTATTAAAGAATATATTTTTCGCTTTGATGCATCGTTTAGGATTTATAGGTGAAGAAAACAAAAAATATCGAAAAAAACTGACTTTTTTTGCTGTAAAAAGTATTCCCTTGGTGGCCCGCGTTAGCAATTTTGTTTTTTGCATGTATAAATCCATATATATACAAGTTAGAAAAATAAAAACTTTTCTCACATTTTTCGCAATGGATTTCCTGTTTCGATCCTTAAATTATTGACCTAATATTCTTTAAATCAGCCGTCATTTTTTAAAGCAGCCTCTCTGGAACGGCAGACAAGGTTCTTTTTACTTAGAATAACTTACACTTTCGTAATTTATAATCAAACTTTCGTCTGTGATCGCGTCGGTTTTTGGGGGTCCTTACTCCAGAGACACAACTCCATGAAGAAGACCTGAAAAGTTTGCTTTTAATAAAAAAAAATTGTCACTATTTAGTCTATTTATGATCGCCACCACAGACCATCTTAAGATAACCTTAAAAGTTTTGGTTTTTTTCCTATTTTTTTTTTTTATTTTAGTTACTAAAATTTTTATGAAAATTCTTGGTTTTTCTACGCTGACGATTTGATACCTGAATTGGCAAAACGGTGGCAAGTTAACTATGTTTGGAGACTCATGACTTTGAAGTTTGGATTTTTCCATTAATAACATAATTACCTTATGTCTGTTTTCTAGCTTTGTTTATTTTAATAAAGCATAGATGTAATGTTTTATTCGGGTATACTAGGCACTTATGAACGACGGTTACACAAGTAAGTAACTCATACAATGTTTATCCTATTTTTCACTCATTCTTTGCCTTTTTCACTACTTAAAATTAATCATACATAATTCAAAGTTGTATCTAATTTGATGAATAGCTTATAAAACATTAGTTAACTATCCTTCTAAAATCTTAGTTGGTTGCATTGAAATTGTGAAAAAAATAAGAGATTAATTAAAATGAGTGTTTATAAAAGAAACGGTTTAATATAATTAATAAAGTGTCAAATAACAATATTGTACAGTAATTGCTATTTCAGGGTTGTTTGCAATTGAACAAGTATTTGGTGAAATATGTCGTTTTCCAGTCTAGCGGTTCAGCTAGTCAAATTCGAAACTATCTTGTGATGCCTAGTTGAACATTCCGTTGGAAACCGCTGCAGCATATCACAGCAAACCATACAATATTTAGACTATATATTTATCTTTGAATATCAACCAATGGCTTTTAGCAGATTTAGTAACACAATACCAGAATTAACCATTATTAAGAATAATTAATGTGTTGCAACAAGGTTTGGCAAATGTAGGAAAACTTATTATTAACTAAATTAATCATTTAAAATAACGCTGTAGGAATATCGAAAATAATTTTTGCCAAGCAGGTCAGTAATGCTTCTTTACCGTTTTAACGAATAAATAATAAATAACAAATTCCCTATTTTAATCATTTATTTCAGTAATTGTAAGGAAATTCATCCCTCCTTTTAACGGCTTTAGCGTCCATAAAGTTTCATGTAACCAATCTAAGATGCATTTTTGTCTTATTTTTTTATGCATTTTTAAGTTATATGCGAAAAAAGGAATGCGAATGCACTATACAACGATTATTATTTTTATTTTAAACTTAATAGAACATTCATATAGTATCATAAGCAATTTGTTTACATTAAAATCAACTAGGTATCAACCAATCATTTCAAACTCGTAGGTTTCATGTTATAAATGGTAGGTATGTCAGTTTTAAGTAAAAAAATCCACAAATTAAACGTGGTTAGTTTTGAAATAATAGCAATTATGAAATTATTAAATTATGATTTGTAGGTACTATCATTGATATTTTAATGGGTTTTTTTATCTACTATTTTTGTAGGGTTCTTTCTTGTTGGATAGTGTTTGGGGAGGAACTAAATATAGTTCATATAATTAAGAATATCTGGTGCTCGAGGATTAGTTTTAGCAATGGTTACTTCCCCAGTTGATAAACAATGATTCATTTAATGTAGAATCCATCAGTTTTCTGTTTTTCAAAAACAACCATCAATCTTTAAATTTCATAATCATTCCTCCACTTTTCCTCATTCAGTGTAGGGATTCTTTCTGTACAGCCTGGGATAAGCTACACGATCATCAACAAGTTATTTTTCTCATATTCAAAGTGTAGAGTTAATGCATGTTATCAGGCAGCACTGCTAAGCTATTGTAAACAATGGCAGGCTTGGGTGAGGTTACCCAGACGGTAGTAGTCCTTTTTTCCTAATAGTACGATGTTTATGTAGAGGAATAAAGGTGTTTTGTGTAGTTTTGGTTTATCAACTAAGCCTCATCTTTTTCCTGAAGAGATTTTCTGACATATCATAGTGGCATCCTTTGGGTGAGAAATTAAGGATAATCAGTGCTCAAGTGTTGAAAACTGCCAAATAGTTAACAAAGCCTCATTTGTTTCCTGAAGTGATTTTCCAATATTAAATAGTGGCATCCCTTGTGTGGGAAATTAAGGATAATGAGTGCTGAAGAGTTGAAAACTGACAAATTAGGAAGAGCTCAGTGGAGAAATTTATTTACGATTTTAGCTACAGTTGAAAAGAAAATAGTAGGAAATGATTCCGTGTTAAAAAAGGAATTTAGAAAACTAGAAGCAAGAGCTAAACATCTATTAGAGTTTGAAAAAAAAAGGTAAGAGCTTTGGTACTAGTTGATGAATATATTGATGAAAAAGAACTGGAGGATGAATTCGATGCATACATAAATTATCAGGAAAATTTGTATTATTACTATTAGTGAAATCAACATCGTGAAAAATTAGCAGGCTGCAGGAGATGAACAGTAACAAAAAATATTTTTTTATCACTCCTTAAACGATTGAAATGTCGTTACTTTACAAGAATCACTAAATCTCATTAATAAACCTAAAAAAGTTATGCGTATCTTGCATATTATGTTTACTTCCAGATTGTTTGTTTTGATTCATTACTTGCGTTCAGACTAATTCATAGACCGTGGCTGAAGGAAAGTGGCCGCAGCCTATGGTCAATTCGCTTTATTGAAAAATTATTGATTAGGTGAGGTGTAGGTAACCACAGCTACGTGAGGCCCACATAATGGTCTTTTTCAAATCTTATAACAGGCTATCAAATGTCAGCGTTAAGTTGTTTCAAGCATCATTGGTTCTACAACTACTTAATCAAACAGTCCCAATATGCAAAATAATTGCAAGTTTTTTTTTTAAATTGGAGATGCAAATCAGAAATAACTGGACCAACAATTTATTTCTAATCATGCGAATAATTCGCACATCATATCGTTCAGTGATCAAATTGTAATATGAAATGATAAATAAATAACTTATTTACTAAGTAAATAAGTTAAAGTTAAGTAAATAAATATGTTTCAAAAAAATAATTTAAGTCGAGTGAATAAATAAGTTCAAGTCAATTAAAACTGAAATAACATGGATATCCAGTCTCTAAATAATATAATAAATTAAACAAAATAAATGGTTCTTTCAGGATTTTAGGTGTTAATTTCACAATCTTAAATATTTTGTTTTTTTTACTAAACGATTTTGCACATTTTGAGTTTTTTTAAAGCGGTCTTTACTGTACTAAAATCCGTTCTCTATGTTACTATCATAATTTCTTTCTCTTCTCCACCGGGTTAAGGTCCAATGACGCGGTTAAGGGAGAAGTGCCGAGATATCCTGGAGTCATACTTTTCCCTCCACGGTTGGAAGAAAAAGTCTGGCTCGGAGATCTCTCGCCTGATTGTAAATAGTGTATATAGTAGCGTATATATATATATATATATATATATATATATATATATATAAAAGAACTCATACATATACGAATGAGCTACTATATATATATATATATATATATATATACATATATATATACATATATATATATATATATATAGTAGCTCATTTGCATATGTATGAGTTCTTTTTTATTTATTATTTATTTATTTTTCTGTATAATTTATTTTTATTTATTATACATAGACTGTGAGTGTGACCTCTGAACACTATTATAAATGTCCTTTGAGACAGATTGTAATATTTTTCTATAAACAAGTTTTTAAAAAATGAAATTTCTTTCTGTTCTTGACATTCAAGAAGAAGGGAAAGAACTTACGATAGCAACATAGAGACCGGGTTTTCAGATTTTAACATTTTTCTATAAACAAGTTTAAAAAAAAATTAAATTTCTTTCTCTAAAAGCAACTTTACTTTGGTTTAATTATAAACAAAACTGAAATGGAAGTTAGAAAAATTCTAAAAAAAAGTTTTTTTATATTTTAAGTAACAATTCACTTGGTCTATCTTTATGATTTGTATTATACATTTGAGATTTATTATTTATTATTGGCATAATTTTTATGAATATTATTTTAATAATAATGATATTTTGATTTCTTAATGTTAGTAAGTATCTAATTTAAATTGTTATTTCATGAGCCTACATTTTTTAAATTTTAACGAATCTGTGAACTAAGATATGATTAACCAAACTATATTTTGAATATTTTTCCATGTTTGGGGATAAAAACACACAATTACAAATTTTGCTTTATTATATTTGTTTAAAAATCTTTTACTTTCGTGTGCATCACACAAATTCAACGTATAAACTTAGTACTTAAATAGTTATATTACTGTTCAAATAGGACCAGTGTTATCAAACCTAAAATACTGCTATTATATCAATATATATTTTAAAAAAATACTTTATCGCGTTTTGGTCATTTTGTTATTTAAAGAAAAAAAGTCAAATCTGTAATTATTTTTTTCAGCTTCGATGTTCCAATGATAGCTGAACCAAAATATTTTTAATTGATTCCAATGTACTAAATGCCGTCCAGTTTTTAGTTGTTAAAGTGATTTAGATCCATTTAAATTATTATATCCATATATTTATTTTTTTCATAATTTATTAGATTTTAAGTGTAATTTTAATTTTAAATTAAATAAAGTTTGTTTTATAAAATAAAGTGACCATCATCTATTCGACAATGTAAAATTAATTATATAAAGCGACATTTTCAGTAAATGATTCGTAGCGAAAAAACTTCAGTAACATTCCTGGCATTTATCTAAACTTTTAAATATGTCCTTTTTTTTTTTTTTTTTTTTTTTTTTTTTTTTTTTTTTTTTTTGTCCATCCTCGGCGTTAAGGCTATACGGGGTTTTCCCGGGCCAGGGGATGTGGGCGGGGATTTAAAAGACTCCCTCGGCAGCGGGACTCGAACTCGTGGCTATTTTTATATAGTTTCACATACACACGCACGCACACATTTTTGCGAGACTTCATTGTTTTTGGAATACCTTGAAATATCTATTTCTGTTGAAAACAGGGATTCAATTTTTTTTTACGATTGTAATAGCTATGTATTTCATATATGAGTACTTGAAATATGTTATATAATAAAATTTATTTTACATTATAAAGCTTATAATACGGTTTTTAATTGCATGAAAATTTGGGATCTGGTTAGCTTTATAAAATAACTTGATTTTATTATTACAATTTCGTAGATTAGCTGACTTATTTTTTAAAGATTCAATAAAATTAAAATGCCATTTCACCCATATATTTATGACATATGATGACATACATACTAACTACTTTGTCCAGAACATCTTGACCAAAATGCCTGGAAAATCAGCAGACGTAAAAAAATTGATGGGAGATATTCTATCAACACTAGATCTATTATCCCACCACAAAATAACTGCTGCAATTGCTCTTCATGCCTCGATTGTCATCTTTTGACACCATCTCAGTCATTTATATGACTGATTTCCTTTGTCATTTTCATATTATTTAGAAGTTTTCGAAAAATTGTCAAAAAACTGGTTTTTATATTTTTTATAAAATATATATTTTTTTTCCTGTCATTATTTTTCAGTTCTCAGAGCTATTATTTTCTTCGGAGGATGAGATTCGCTGTGATAATCTTTAAAGATTTATAGGTTATATGTGTTGTAAAAAAATAAAGAAGTATGATATAAAACCTTATTTTGTTCATTCATTTTAAGTGGTATCTCTAATGATATCATTATATATTATTATAGTATATATAATTATTACACATGATTATACCTCTAATTATTATACATTTATATTTAACAATAATAATTTTTTATACAAACAATTGTTTTATTTAATGTATGTATGTATCGTTTCGGCTTTTATGAGTCATTTACAAATCATTTAAAATAAAACAGCATCTGTAAAAAATATGTAGTACAGCAATCATTGGTAGAACCTGCTATGGTCATATTTTGTTGAAAATTCGTATTACTAAGTTTTTATTTTTATTTCCTTACTTTTACCATATTGTTCGGTATTCATCTGTCTTACAAGGAAGGAGGGATTACGAACGTGAGGTCACCGATTTCAATGAAACTTTTTTTGGTGATACTAGGTCGAAAAATATTAGAACCACTTCCGGGGGTTCTTGCCAATGCACTCTAGAAACCGAGAAAAATAATTATTTTATGCAATTATTTTTTCGTACTATTTTTTTCTGACTTTGCTTTGCATGGACTTCTTAGTTATTAGGTATTTGAGTCTTCCAATTAAGTTCAATTATTCATTTTAGTGATATCATAATAGGAAAATTTATACTTTTATTCACAGTTATATATTTCAACACTACAACACCAACTCTGGAGTCAACTTACTTTTTGTACAGATATACATTTTTTAACTAGAAATATTACTAAAACGACTATACTCAAAAATGTTGAAATATGAGTTAATCATTTTGTCAAATGAAAATCTTATATATCAATCGATTTTTTTTGTATGTAAAATAAGAAATACATATTGCCTATTGTACTGAACGATTTATAATATATAATAAATCTCAATGACCTATAGATGCTTCGTGTAGATTAGGCCAAGTAAATTTTTGCCATGAAAATATATTTCAGATTGTTTTAGCGTCCGCATAAACTCTTAAATAAGAGTTGTTGTTTTTTTAAATAAAAAAATTAATCATTTGAATTTAATTTTATGAGAGAATTTTTTTCATGCCGTTTACTAAAATATTTATAACTCCTCAGGATTTTCTTCTAAACCAACGTTACTACAGCAGTTGGAAAGCTCAATCATTGTTCTTCAAAACCATTTCAATAACTTTTAGACTTTACGCCTTTATAAGGAATAAATGCATAAAAGCTCCACAAAAGTTTTTATTTTTCAATGCAAGCATAATTAATTTGCGGGTGTCTGGTTCAAGCCATTTTGTTTATACAACAGATCTCTAAGTTCATAACGATTTTCGTGTGGATAAGTAGAGCCATGTCGAACTTACCACGATTTTTGTCATAGTTTTTATGAAAAAAATCAAAGGCATTGTTATGAAAATTCACACTTAAGGGTTTTTAGGTGAGAAACTCCGTTTCTCCTTAAAAAAAAAAAAAAAAAAAAAATGAACCCCCTTAATTCTTTCGGTAAGTAATAATGATTTCAATAGTCTACCCTAATCTGATCAATACTATACCTGAATGCCAAATATATATATATATATATATATATATATATATTTCTAAGCCGGATAGGTACCGATTGTAGGATTACATGCACACAATCCGGTATTTTGTTTAGATTCGGTCCGAAAATAAGAATAAACCATCTAGTGCAGATATTATTCACAGATTATACCATGAAATATATTTAGGGTTTATGTAATTTAGTAGATTTATTCAACTTATCCTTCTGTGAATAAAATTAATTTGACTAGTTAATCGTTGATTTTCAAAAATTGATATCCAAATGAATGCAATATGAAAAACTTTAGTCTAAAAATTAGACTATCAATAATTATTATTGACTTGATATTTTAAAAAAAGTTTATGTATAAGATGAAACGAATTTACAGGCTAACAATGGATATAGCAAATGTTACAGGCTCAACATATTATTTTGCAGCCATATAGATTCAATTTTTTTGTAACTAAAAAATTTTCGTTTTTGATGAAAAGACTAATTAATTTAAATTTTGAAAAAAATATTTGCTGAGAAAATAAAAAGCCAGTTAAAAGTATTTAAGTCTTATTATAATTTTATTTTAAAGACATTAATATAATAAAACTATAAGTTTCGCAAATAAAGAGCCGGCAGCTGTAGAGAGGTTTCTAAAGAACCCTGGTTTTCTCTGTTGATTATTCATGGGATAAAGCTAGTATTTCACTATGTAGTGCCAATAAGTATAAAACAAGATTTTATTTATTAATTTTTTTTGCACAAAAATATAAAAAAAGTGGATTATACATAGATATCGCATCTTTATAGATGATAGAAAAAAAATCGTTTAATGCGTCGAAGAGAATAAATATCATTTGTTAGTGCTTAAAGGTATACCTTAACCTTCTCAATTGTACTGTTCTACGAGAGGGGTGTTCTCGTATAAGATGGTTTTAATAAATATATTTACGTCATTTTATATTTCCAGTTTGCGTGTTTTTATTTATAATTTGTAATAATTATTAATTATTATGTGTATGCCAATTCATTTAGTTTGAGAAACTACTCACTCACTATTTTATATTGTAAGTTTATTGTAAGTTTATTTATAGGTGTTTAAAATAGGAAAATAATGTAACAAATAATTGATGAATTACTCATTAAAATTATATAAATATATACTAAATATACAGTAAAAAAATGATAGTTACAAAAATATGCAATACTAAACATACTACATAAGATCCCTAATGAACAAATCAGTATTTTAATCCGCTGCATCAAATGAGGTAAATTACTAAGATAATAAGAGTGATATCAATAAACTGACTACTAAAAAAATTTATTTTATCTATTTATTATGTTTATAGTTATTTCATAGAGATTTCAACTGATTTTCAAAATGCTGATTATCTTAAATAAATATAAATAATATATGAATTGATTATAATTGGAATTTATACTTAAATAAACTAATGAAAATTAAAAAAAAATAATCCAATAGATTTACAGAACTAATGTTTCCTTGCTATTTAATATAAACAAAATTACTAATTGAAAATTGTTTTTTTTAAATCATATACATCGGACCCTTATAGACTCTCAATGGCAAGGCCAATTCTATTACGATTAATTGAACAATTTCATTGACCAATATTAAATTTCATTGATAACTATATTAACGAGAATTTTAAAAACAGAGTAAACTGTTATTGGTTAATTAAAAATTATTTATTAGTATTTTACATGTTTTTTTTTACACATGTGGTTTGTACCTCACAAAGGTACAGATTTCAAGGTTAATTAAATTTGTTCAATTATTTAAATTAGTAATATAAATCATACAAAATGAGATGATAACTTGATTAACGTATTCATTAAATTAATAAATACACTAAGTAGACGTTTGGTAAATAAATCAGTTTATCAAGAAATCAAGAAGTCCTGAAAAAGTTTAATGCAATTTTTTTATTTTTAGAAAATGCTCTTCAACTTCTATAAATATATTTAGTAGAGTATATATTAAATAGAATAATTAATATTATATATTAATAAATAAATAAAATAAATATATACAGTACGTATATGAGGAGTTGGGACCTACCGACACTGTGGTATCCATGCCCAGGGCCCGGTGGTGCGTCAAGAACTAATGTTGCAGAGCGACCAGCTCTTGGGCCCCACCATTCCCCACCACCGCGAGCCTTTGTCCACTCTCGAGGGGCTGTCCGTGTCTTCCATTATCCCTCAATGTCTGTCAGTCCAAGGAAGGTCGATTTTTTTTTTCGTCCAATAAGGGTTATGTATTATAGTCAAATCGAAGATCGGTAAAACATGACGATTGCTCGGCTTATAATCATGTGTAACTGTTAAAATGGAACTTTTTTAAGAATTTCACTCAAGTTTCAACCCCTAGTTTATTGTTCTTTCAAAGGAAATTTTAAGGAAAATGTATTAAATAATATTTTTTAAAATTTTTTTTATTGAGGAATATTACAATCTGCCTAAATTAGGAACATTCTTAACAATAAATGTTTTTAAACAATGGTATTAAAAATAATATTTAGTACCGCCTATATGGCATTATCATTAATAACAAACGTATGACTAGCAATAAAATACAATTTTGTAGATATAGCCGAATTCCTAAAAAAATTAAATTACAATGTTTACTGCATTTATATAAAATTTATTGTATATAATAGTAGAACAATATATATATATACACTGACAGGCAAAAAATTTCCCCCAACTTGATTTTTTCATGTTTCCATCTAAAAATATTTCTGCTTTGGATTGGTCTATTGTTTTTAATGAATAAATAGGTAATCTTTTTGCTTCTTTTCAATTAGGAATGTTAATATAGAGGACAATAACCCTTGATTCTAGATTCCAATGTTTACTTTCTACGGAATCAAAATGTTTATTCAGTATCATTAGTTCAGTGCCGTTTCTTGCACCACATTTCTTAGTATCCGGCTTTTAATTTTTTCAATATTAAGGTTAAAAATACCTCTTAGTGCTGAGGATGTTGCGCGTGGTGTGGCACTTATTGATGATGGACGTTCCATTAGATATGCAGCTAATGCCATCCGAGTTCCATATGAAACTTTACGAGAAGCCGTCAGGCGTTTTCGGGAAACTGGTTCTTACAATAGAAGGCCCGATTCTGGACGGCCTAGGGTAACAGAACCACAGGATGACCGGTTTTTGACTTTGAGAATTTTACGAAACCGGCACCTTACCGTTGTTCAAGCGATTTATCAGCTCGAAGAAGTTCGAGGTGTACAAATTTCTGAACGTACCGCTCGGAGAAGATTAAATGAGTATGGATTAATGGCTTTTCGTCCAGTAAGAGGACCAGATTTGACCAGAACTCACAGAGTAACACAGCTGGCTTTTGCTCGAGAACACAGCCATTGGACTATGGACGAATGGAGTGCTGTACTTTTTACAGATGAGTCAAGATTCGCTCTTCGATCTCCAGATGGGCGTGAAAAGGTGTGGAGAAGAAGAAACGAAAGATATGCAGCCTGTAATTTTTCCCAGAGCCAACCTTTCCAACGTGGTTCCTTAATGGTGTGGCTGGTTTTTCAATGGAGAGCGCGTGCAACACTTCCTGATACACTGCATGACCTTGAAAGGGCTCTTCGGGAGGAAGGTGCTATCCCCCAGCAAAGGAAAATTCCCCGACTGATGGAAAGTATGCCGAGGCGTCTTCAAGTAGTGAAGGCAAGAGGAGGAAACACGCGCTACTAAACGATGATGTAATTAATTTCTTTTAGAATAATAATGGTTCGTTTTGGAATCTTGGAAACATTGGAATCAAGAATCATTTCATTGAATTAAGGATTAAGAGTTATTGTCCTCTATATTAACTTTACTAATTGAAAACAAAGAAAAGATTACCTATTTATTCATTAAAAACAATAGACCAATGCAAAGCAGAAATATTTTTAGATGAAAAAAACAAGTGGGTGGAATTTTTTTCCTGTCAGTGTATATATACATAATTTATTTTTTCATATTCCCCAGCTACAAGTTATCGATGTCTAAGGATCTTTTTCCTTATACAATACATTTTTATAAATTTACAATAGTTGAGCAATATGTAAATATTGTCATGTATAAATAATATGAATACTTTTTTTGCGTATTAAAAGTTTATTTTGACATTGGCGCCAAGAATTAGCTTACATTGGGCACAGCTAACCTTACCTACGCAACTGATCTTTCGTGGATCCAATACATTGTAAGGAAGTAATTATTTCAGGCCAACGATGGTGTAAATAGGTGATCTTACCGAGATGAAGCTCAACCACCCATTTTCCCTTTAAGCAATTGATGAATTAAGATGTTAAACAATTTATATAGCCTGGGTATGCCCCATGATGGTCTCCCAAACCCAAGATCGATGCACGGCTGAATTATCAGCTATAGACCGATTCAAAGCCAGAACGGGTGAAACGGAGTACAGTGCTTTACTCACTGAACTACTTTGGTTTACTATATTTTTACCTTTTACCTTTTTACTATTTTTCTCCTTACTTTTATAGAACTAAAGATAGAATTTATTTTAGATTTAGAGGATAGGGATTTAACAATTTAATTTTTGATATCATTTGTATCTCATGTCGCACGAGCTGTCCTCATCAATATTATTCATATAGATCTGTAGACCATTTTTGCTTCCTCACTACCGAATGTAGGGCAGCATTTTATTCGTGCGGTAGGTTAAAAAAAAAATGTGATCAGAATCGAAAATTTCCACTCGCGCTTTACGTTTAAGACATCAAGGATCAAATTTGGTTCGGTGTCTGTCTGTCAGTCGGTCTTTCGGTATAGTCAAATCGATGTGACGGGCATATCACCATGTACCGTTCATCCGATTATCATGAAATTTCAGGGGGTTTTCGGGTTGGTGCCTAGATGGTCCCATATCAATTTTATCAAATTTATTGTGCACACTTATTCACGAGCAAAATTATTTTTTTTTTGATATACCAATATTTCAGATAAATCTCTTTCAATTTGGCTCAAAGGTGGATAAAAAGTAGATATTTCTGAAAAAAATAATATAGTGTCAATTTTATTGTATTCTGTGCAAAGGGTGCAAAAAGTCGCATGTAAATATTTTCAGTTTTTAATATATTTGTGGTGACATTTTAAAGGTAACATTTTATAGTCTACAACTGATATATTTTATAGTCTGCGACGATGGAAAATAGCAGAGAGCAATAAAATATGAAATTATACTGATAAATCATAAAGAAATAATTAGTTCTTATGCAATCCTGTAAAACATCCAATTTTTACATACGGTCTTTTGCACTAACAGTAGTAATTTTAATAGTCAGTATGCACTGGAATCACAAATCATCAAAAATGCAATCTACAAATTCAGAACTCTCTCACATTTTAATATTTAATGAACAAAACTATCAAACTCGTATAAGTTGAGGGATTACTGAATTTCCGAAAACGGCTTCTCCCAGAGGTTTTATTCTCATAAGAAAAATGTTAGACCTTGTAATATATAAATTTTTTAATTAATGAAAAAGGTTAGGAAGCTAATCTAACCTTACTTGGCAGACGTTTTTTTAATCGTCTCAATCTTTGATTGATTAATTTTGATCCGGTGTGATACTACGTGAACATTTTAAAATTAAATTAAAAGTTCATTTCAAGTTGATTCCGCTATTCATAGTAAGAACATTTCGTTGACAGCTTCTGCAATATAAGCTTTCAGCGGAATTCGGAATCATGGTTTCAGGATATATGAAATACTATAAAACTATAAGCTCTATGAATAAGATTTTCGATTTAGCCACATATTTCCGATGACATATTGAATAAATTAAATCTTTTATAGTAATTCTAATCGATCTTTGTTCATTAGGATTAAGGATATTTTACATGACCATATAAAAATGGAATTGTTACGTAAAGGGAATTTATTACTTGTAAAGTTATTCGGTTATGTTATGAGTTGTTGGGCCGCTGGTATTGTACCCACAACTCTTACATAAATAATTCTTTAGTAATTACGTCTTCTGGAATTCTTAATCTCTTTTGCGGGAGAGAACTTATGTTCTCTCTTTCGACTTCGTAATTCAAATAATTACCTAACTCAACGAAGTTGTAAAATGTATTTATATCAGCAAATATTCTAGTTTTAGTTAAAACTCTAGTTTAGGGCATGTTGTAATTGAATTCCTGGCTAATCGTTATATTAAGTTTAACTTTCCCTGGATTGATTAATTTCAATAAATGACGAGATTTCACTGTCTCTGTAAATAAAGCGTGTATATGGAAATTAAACCGGTCGAAGCAGAGATGGGAAAGGAGAACTTTTATGGAGATTTCCACTGAAATGAGATCCGTAGCGTAGACCGCCTTGTCCTCTCTCCATCCTGTATTTAAATATATTGATGGCAAATAAATATTAATTAAACTTTGAAGTAATCACTTCGTGTTACAAGTTTAATTCTTGCTACCTAAGTTATTTTTTTTATTTTCCATCTGAAGATAGGCACACTCAGCCTTTTCAGAAAATTTGGGTCAACTTCACTCGTACCAAAATCAGCAATTATATTGCTATTTTTATTTAAAATTATTTTATTATTAGTTTTAAAAATTTAATTATGTAGAGATGGTTGACCGTTGATATAATATCAGAAGGAATTAATTGGAGGGTGCGGTCAAATAAATACTAAATTAAAATAAAGTAATTATTTAATTGTATACGTTTCGACCCACTTTGCAAGTCGTCTTCAGGGCTACAATAGATACAAAACATGTTGAAAATAAAAAATAAATATAAATAGCTATTAAATAAGAAGAAGTTGTCAGATACAGAAATAAAAAGATGATATCAGAGATATAGTGGGTGACAATGTAGTCAATATTTAATATATGACAATATTTAACGTCACCCACTATATCTCTTATATCATCTTTTATTTCTGCATCTGACTACTTCTTCTTATTTTATATCTATTTATATTTATTTTTTATTTTCAACATGTTTTGTATCTTTTATAGCCCTGAAGACGACCTGCAAAGTGGGTCGAAACGTCGGCAAAAAATTAAATAATTACTATATTTTAGGTTAGTATTTATTTGACCGCATCTCCCAATTAACTCCTTCTCACTTAAAAATTTAATGTTAGAGCTTTTACTGGTCTGAATTTTAATTTTATTGAAGGAGTCTAAAGAAACACGGGTGGTGTTATTTTCGATAATGCTCAGGAAAAAAATTAGATTGTTTCTTCTTAGCTGCTAATCTTGAAGGCTTAATAATTTATACTAAAAAGATCTAGTTACTATTAAGTTTTTTTTTTTTTAGTTATAATTATAAGCTTAATTTAAGGTCCAGTTTTAACCTTAATTTTCCAATTTATTTTCAAAAACTGAACAATTCTCTTCGGAAACTACCAATGCGTAGAAAATGGTTTTAACGTTGAAGTTTCATTTTTAATATTTAGCACTACGTTCCGTGTTATTTTGACTGCTAATTAGAAGTTTAATTGCTCCGGCCAGATTTCATATAATTTTATTCTTAACAATAAATTTACTGGATTCAAAATTCGGTTCATTTATATAAAATATATTTTTTTTCAAAGTTATTTATTACCTATATAATAAGATATGTGAAATGGAATACAAAAAAGTGTTTATAGGTTTTAATTAAGAAAACACTATTGTTTATAAAAAAAAATTGAAGGTAAAAGACTGAAATAAAGAGAATGAAAAAAAAATCTGTTTCTACCGTAGATATACCATAGATATGTTGATATTTTACTGTGTAGTAGTATATAACACCTTAAAAATTGGCTCAAGAAGACTTTTAGTGTGATGTGTAATAACAATGGAATAGAAGTAAGTCTATCTCTATTGCTCACAATGTTTTCAAAAAGTTGTGGAAAAAAAAATACAAGAAGGATAAAATTTATGTTCAGTTAAAGCCTCATTTATTTTATAATGTAAAAAACAGTTCATGACACTTGACTAAATGTTTCTTTACTAATCTGTAATTAGTGACGTTGGAAATGACAATTGTTTATATAAATATATATTTATTTCTAGAGTTATAGAATACAAATACCTGTATAAAAAAATATCTATTTGTAGCTGTTATTCAAATTTTGCAGGAGCTATCATAAAATTTCCTTTTTCTTTGTCATTTTTCAGTATTATTTAATTTGATTAGTCGGGCTTTATCCATAAAATATTTAGCTGATTTGTTTAATGAGAAAAAAAATAATAAATAAAAAAATATGAAAAAAGTAAATAAATAAGTAAAAATAAAAAAAATATATGTATATTAAAATAAATAAAAAAAATAATAAGAGAGTAATAACATTAAAAAATAAATAATAAAATGGGGGGAAAGTAATATATACAAAGGAAAACAAATTAAATAAGAGAAAAAGATAAATTTTAATTATTATTATAACTTTTTCATTACATTTGTCCTTGTTAGAAATGTTATTATTTCAGTTCTATTGCTGTCGTTTCCTGAGGCTACTGATATATTTTGTGTTAATATTTATATTTAAATTGAATTACTCTTTAATGATATAATATCTATATATTTGTAATAATGTATTCAAATATATAATCTTTTCGTCATTTTTCGGTTATAATTGACGGTTCCTTAGCAGTTTATAATAAAGCCTTGATGAGTTGGTCATCTGTCTTCTATGACATATTGCCCGTGAAGACTGAATGATATCCCAGTACGATGATGTAGTGCCAGTTTATTACTCCCCATCGAATGTTCACTCAAAACTGCCAGACATTTTTCAAACTTCCACTTGCCGAGAATGATCTGTTGGAATTATAGTTCAGATAAATATGGCCTTCCCTCTTGGGCTGAGTGACTGGTGAAAGATACTCTACCCGTAGTATCTCTTCTTTGACAAAAGAACTGGGTTTCTCCGTAAGGGCGATGATTCAGCAGTGGTCAGAAAGTAAGATGACACCTGGATCAATGGGCTATCAAATGATCTCTTTACGTAACTGATATAAATTCCTACTGATGTATCTATTTAATAATTAAGATTTCAAATTAATTAAAATAATACCAGACCAATTATATGATCAAAATAGTTACACTAATTGCGAAATAATCTGGTTTCATCAAATTGTTTAATCTTGGTCTGAAATGTTACTTAATGATTGGTTTCAATAAAACGATGGTATAGTCTTTTATAAAGCAGTTACTATTTGTTTTGCGTTTCGCAAACTCAAGCGTCATCAGAACTATGACACGCACTTTGTCCTTATTAAATCCATTCATCAAATAATAATTACTGAATAAATACCTTATAATAAGTTGATATTCATGACCTGATAGAGATTACCAAACAATTGAAAACCTATTGTACTTGACAATGATATTCAGGGGTGCCTAAAAGTGGGTTTCATGGCGCAAGGTGCGTCATCAAAATTTTTGTGGGATCATATTTTGACGGCTATTTGAATTTTTGAGGGTGACACATTTTTGACATAGGTATAAATTTTTTAAATAAAAAGTTTCATACTTAGATACAATGAAAAAACATGAAACAGACCGACCGCAGCAAACGTAATTGGGAATGATCAACGATTTTTCTAATTCTATCTTCGTTTTTAAGAAAATATAAGCAATGAAATACCTTGTTTGTGGAAGGAAGGGAGAAGATGAGTTTTCGTGCTATCGACCTTCTGGAGGATGGGCAACTCTGATGATATTATAGCTTAAAAAAGGAACGGATTACAGAATAAATTTAAAGTAGAGGTATACAGTAAATGGTTTTCTGTAATCTTGGTGGGCGGGGTGACCGAATGGGCTAACACGTGTGCACTGCACGTTGCCCGGCAACCTGATAAATGAATCAAAGATATAAAAATAGACACGAGTTCGCGTCCCGGTGCCGGGGGAGTCTTTTAAATCCCCACTTACACCGCCTGGCCCAGGAAAATCCCGTATAGCCTTAACGGCGAGGAAGAGAGGACAAAAAAAAAAAAAGTTTTCTGTAATCTTTTTTTATAAATATAAAAGCATTATTTTAAAAACTGATGGTTTACTAAGACCATGAGTATAGGTTTTGAATTTATGAAACTAGCTGTTTCAATAGGCGAATAAAATAAGTTGGGTCGCGAACAGTTTAAATATACATTTTTTTGTGTGTTAAAAACATCGACGACATAAGGGAATTTACTCATACTTAATAAGCACTTCCATTTTTCTATAGTAATTTATACCCAATATCGAAGTTCATTTAAAAAATTCTGATTGGATCATGCACAAAGTTTCATCAAAGTATCACTACACATCTTCAAGCACACCATTTAACATCTTTGAGCCTTAGGTCAGGAATAAGTTAACATGGTAATCGGATTAATTAATATTTAATGGATTAATTAATAATGTATTAATAAGTTTATTGAAGTAATCATCAAAAAGTCAGCATTGCGCATACATTAAGTGCTGATCTTGACAAGAAGGATGAAGTCTGAGAAAGTTTTGTTGAATTGTCACGAGACGTTGTTGGATTAAGGTACCGTACGTAAAATATTTTAAAACTTTTTTTTATCTTTAAGGATCATAAATCATAAAGCTTATTTATTCTGTTATCTTATTACCTTGCATTTATCTCTTATTTGGGCTTTCTCACCTCCATACTACTTCCTCTCCTCTCTGCACATAATTCCCTGATCTAAAATTTTATTTGACTTATAATTATAAGTTGCTTAGAGCTGGGACGAAATAGCTTCATATTTACCTATTATTTCCTAAGAATTAGTTACACTTATTGTATTTATGTCTAATTGGCCACCATTTTGAAAATGAATGGCGGATAGCAATGCCGAGCTCTGAGAATCGTCATCTTGTGGCTAGCACTGGCTGACACGCATGCAGTAGAGAATAAGAACAATTTTATTTCGAGATAAAAATAGAAGATTTCTGATTAATTTGATCTAATTTTTACGTAAATTGATCTAAAATTTAAGTATTACTTTTAGTTTCTAGACTTAAAATCTTGATGTCGGCTATAAAAAGCGACATTAATATGTACATAACATCAAAATTATGGCACAGAAATGTAACAGTATTCATTAGCTATTTAACACTCTATTTAATATTCAACGAATGTTACTTAAAAGGAAGTGTACGAGGAAGCTCCACAAGAGATGACTGGGCATTTGAAAAGACCTCTACCGTGTCATGATTCCGATGGGCAGCGGTGCGATGAAGAGAGGTAAAAAGTTCCTAGTACTTTTTTTTAATAATAAAAAGAGGGCTTCATTACCGAATTAATTAATAATTTTAAATAATTTACATAAAATATGTATGTGTTTATTTCCTTATATTGGTTCTAAAATAATAACAAGTTAATTTTAATAATCAATTGTAATCCACCACAAAAAAAGTACTGTTGTCCCACAAATCAGAAAACACAAGCAAGAGTTTTCAGAAATTCCAAAATGGAATTTTAAAAAGAATAGCTAAAACACGCTCTATGAAAAAGAGACGTCGGAAAAACTTCATGCTTTATTGTTTGTTTCGATGTCTAGGCGCAAAACATCCAGGTCAAACCAGGTCACATCACTTAATAGTATTTGGATGGTTGGTACAAAAAAATAAATAAATAAAAAAAATAAAGAAATTTAAAAAAATAAAGAAATAAAAAAAAATAAAAAAATGGATTGATAGAATAAAATAAATAAATAAGGATAATAATAGACATTTATAGGTAATATCATGCTTAATTAATAATATAATAATATCATGCTTTATTAAATTTACCCTAAGTAAATTAATTTATCAATAGAAGAATAATAAAATTGTATGATTCTCTACAATATTTAACAAATAGTGAATTTAATACGCTAACATTGTCCCCGGTTCCGGTGATGGCGAAATATAGATGAAAGGTAGATTTTACAGTTATTTTTACAGGAAAATTATCAAGATAGAGGTGAACCCTAACAGCCTGATTAACAGTCAAAAATAAAGTCCAAACAGAACTGTGTTTGAGATACAGTACAGACATATCTAACTGTATATATAAGAAACAAACTATTTATGAAACTAGGGATATGAAAAAAAAAATGATTTTTTGAGCAGAAAACGTTGCCATAATCTCTGATTCTCTACCTACATTTATCTAGAGATATAAAAGCTGTCGCACTATTTGTCACATTTTCAAGCAGATTAAGACGAAATCACTACTGCTGTTGATTCAATTTGCCTCGTAACGCCTGGAACTTGCGTTGTGTCAACCTGTGATGATAATTAGTACAAGGGTGGCCTCATATCAAAGACAGGCATCTATCATTTACAGAAAGTGGCGAAAAAGTCAAATTTAGGCATAAAGCATTTCTCTTCCGTATATATGTCAAGTTATTCTGTCCAATGTTTTAGACTCTTTGTCCATCTAAAGAGACTATAGTATTCACTTATTAATGTTTTTCAATTTTTATTATCAATCCCAACTTTTTGGAATTAAGTCAAAGTCCACTCAAATAACCATCATGTGATAATGAAAACTGACTAAGTGTAGACAAAACTGTTAAATAGAATAGAAAAAAGTAAAATGCTAATAACATGTAGAAAATAAAGGAAAAACATTAATAACTGAGCAGTAATGTCTCTGAAGACGGATAAAGAGTCCGAAACGTTGGACAGAATATATTGACATATATTTGGAAAGAAAAGTTTCATACTTTATAACACAAAGAACTC
Organism: Nezara viridula; assembly: GCA_928085145.1. Lineage (NCBI taxonomy): Eukaryota > Metazoa > Arthropoda > Insecta > Hemiptera > Pentatomidae > Nezara > Nezara viridula. Next base: position 177,658,644 of record OV725077.1, read on the forward strand.
TTCCCTAAATGTATCTTTTAAGGCTCAACTCATGCTGTTTCTGTTGATTTTATTAAGGAATATTCAAGCTGAATCATTGAAAAAAAAAATAGAATTGTTTTTAATTGAAGTGATGTTACAAAAATTGGTTACTTCTACCTTTTTACTTTCCTATCTATACTAGGTAAAGAAAGTATTAAAATCGGGTCAAATTTCGTATGTGGACTAAATTCCCCAGAAAATTCAGGAAAAAAAGTTATAAAGAAAAGAAAAATGCTTTGGGGCCTAACTCGCTAAGTGTATTTATTATATGGTAAAATTTATAATATAACTTTTGAAAGGTAATTAAATTACCAACCAAACAAAAAAAAAATCGTCGGAATCGAACCAGTGTTAACGATGATACACCTTATTCTATTTTCTACACAGGTTTTAATTTATTACTTTCTTACCTATACTAGGTAAGGAAAGTATTGCAATCGGGTCAAATTTCCTATATGCGGTTTTCGACGGATCTATACCTTTCATAGCCCCCTGAGTTCGAAAACACATTTTTAGCCATTGGTCTGTCTTTCTGTCTGTGCCAAGATTTTCTCGGGAACTACAGATCCGATTGTGTTGTCTTTTTTTATATTGTAGAGTTTTGGCTACTAATGACTGTGACATATATTAGGTGCTCCATGCGCAATAGCTAGCGCGCAATAAATGAAAAACTTGAGCTAAGGGAAAAGGTTTTTGTTCAGCAACATTAGAGAGTATTGAAATTTTTACACTGATCTACCTTAAGCCGTTTTAAATCGCTTTAGTTTATCAAATAAATTGTACTCAAATGTTTTCTTTGGTCAATTTTCAGGAAAATATATCTAATTGAATTATTTTTGTTTATTCATGAACATATGTGAAGATATAAAAACTTTTCTGAAATAGGTTCTTGTGAGTGGACACTCCAGATTTTTTTAAATGACAGATGTCCGTTTTTGATATGAGGCCTATGAAATGAATTCCTTGATTGATGAGAAAGAGAAATTTCAAGAATTGATTTTTATGAGTTTTTAAAAATATTTTGCACTAACTTACTCTCTCCGTTAATATAATATTTTACGTTTCGGTATGTTGCATCCAAAACACATTTTTCATTTACTGAGCAATTATCAGGTATAATTAGTTGCCTATAATCTGTGAGGCTGAGTGGCGGAGGATATCTGGGATCAGTGATCGCTCTCTCCCGCTCCCGGTGCGCTAGGTCACGGCGACGATGTAAAACTTGGTCGCTATCGGACTATCACATCTCGTCGAGTTTTGTTTTATGTCGAGCCCGCTTGCTTTTCAGCGCTGCAACAACTCAATCCGTTTTTAGGATTCGAACCGGATCTTGTTGTTGCCAAGTCCTCTTTTGGAGTAATATCTTGAAAGTATCGAGCATCAGGATTGTAAATTTATGTATGCGTTTTACCAAACAGAATATTTGGAGTAATTATATTTTTAGAAATATGCAGTATTATCAATATAGTATAGATAGTTGTTTATTATCATCAGCAAATAATTATTTTAAAAAGTACTCGGTATATTCTAGCTCATATATAGGATTACAGAGATGTTTTTTTTTTCGTGCTCTTCATGGGCGTGTATAGAGGGAGACTATTATTAGAAATTCAAGTGTCATCCAAGACCTTTGAGGCAGAGGAGAAGTAATAAAGCATTTAAAGCGTATAAAGCGTTTTGGTCTTCTACAAGACTGATGTATGAGAAATGGAAAATTGTTCTGATAATGTAAAACGGATAATTTTTAGAAGTAACTCCCTGGGATATAAATCCTATCGTGCAGTAGAGTTCGAAGTGTTTCTATCATTTCCAACGAGAGGAACAACTGCAAAGCTGAAACATCTCGTCGGAATGTCGCTTGTTCTCATACATTCTTACTAGATTGCCCTTCGGCCGTGCTGCCTATGGGCACGGCTCGTTTATGACACGGCACTCACTCGAACAAGAAACTAATCAGCGAAACAGACCTAGAGGTGCAGCGAAGGACGAGGGCGAAATGAGACAAAGTGGAAGTAAGGTAAGAGCGGAATCCGTGGATCACGTCCGAAGAGGTCCTTGGCAGGATACTTTTCGAGTGTAAATAGTGAAAGGGCTATTGTGGCGTCACCTATTGAGTATTGGTGGCGTTACTATTGGGACAGCTTTATTTAGTCTCTGGACCTGGCAAGGGCATGCCTTCCTACGTGGCCGATGCCACGCCAATAATAGGACTTGCTGTCTAATACAACTGATTCGTTTTGCTTTTTTCGTTCTTTTTTCTATTGCATTGAGATATAATATTAGAATGATTTATTCTATGTGGTTGAGTATATACAAATATAGAGTATATACCTTTTTTCCTTCAGTGTAGCAAAGCGGAGAAGCAATTTACTTGATGTAAGTCATAGATATTACTCGTAAGTTATATTAACAAGATTCTCACCTACATACTTGGTAAATTCCATTCTCAAATGAGTACCACCATTCATGGTTTAAATTATAAATTTAATTACACTACTGACTACACTGATCTGAGAATTCTTAAAACTCATGAAATGCGAGCTTTTATTTTATATAACATATATACTGGGATGACAGATTGTCGATAGAACCTTACAATCTTTTTACCGATTCTGTTGACTTTATATTATTGATAAATCACTTAACAATGGAATAATGTCAAAATATCAAAACGTCATTTCCAAAACCTTAATTGAAATCTACTTTTATATCTACACTTAAGTATATTTCTGCACATTAATATCATACATTGTCCGTATTTGGTATTAATATCCGTGTTAGAAATCATGGTTGCACATATAATAGTACTTTTGGTGAGAGCTAGCCCAGCAAGTGGCCCTCAAGATCCGTTTTTCCAACCCCTGACGGCAACTTTGAGGTTGTTGCCATACTTAACATAGTGGGAGTGTTCACGATTCGTTTCCCGGGACCACATAGAAATCAAAATTAACCGAATTAGATTGGAATCGAACCCAAAATGTTCTGTCTCGGGCACTCTGGAATCCACGTGCCTATGAGCTAGGTAGTTATTGCAGACATAAGGTAGAATTTAAATTTAAATTGTCCTTATTATGTTAAATACAGTCCCCTCCATTCCAGATGTTTATTTTTTTATTTTTTTAATATTATCAATGTTTACTGAAACATAAAAGAAAATCCCAAACATACTAACATTTGCAGATATGAAAGCCAATAAACAGATATACATATAAAATAAGAAGTGACATAAAAATAAAAAATCATTTAAACTCATCAAAACAAAAATCATTCATTTTTTAAAAATATTTAAACAGTTAACCGAAATTAATTAACGGCTCGACAGACACCTGAAGCTTTTCTTAGAATTCTTTGCTGCATATTCTCAATCATTTCCTTTTTATTAGAAAGGTTAAAGTGTAAGAAACTTGAATGGCTATCATCACCCAATTTCTGTGATTCCCAATGAACATAACCTACTTTTTTGACTCAATAACTTTGATTCTGTTCTTCACTTAGTGCGTTGCTGAAACGTAGAGGAATTGATAAATCGGTAACTTTTCTTTCATATTAAGGAGTGTCCTCAACTATTTGCTTCCCTGTTGCATCTGTTTGACACTGCCGAAAATTTGGTGCTGATTGTTTGGACATCAGATGGCAGTGCCACTGGTCAGACGGCAGTGCCGTATTCGAAGTGAGGGATAACAACCTCCCCTCTTCTTGATGATGTAGAACCACTTCTTTACGATCGGTTTAACCAGACCAAATTTATTCGATATTTTTCGACAGTGAAACAGTGAAAGTTCACCCCGTATATTTTTTTACTTGCTTTATATCACTTAAACTAGATATTAAAAATTTACTGGACTTGAAAGATATCAAAATTTGACATTATTAAACTTGTCTGCTTCTGTTCCAGGTCTATTAACCGTTATACTTTCATATGTATTAAAAAAAAATATATTCTTCTATATGTTTTCAGAAGGTAGATTTCTTTATTGAGATATTTTTCTGAATAGATTGATACATCCGAGGACACTTGGAAAGTATAAAAAGTTTACGATAGTCTTTTTCCTGGTTGAAATTTCTAATTGGACTGATTTCAAGATAGCTGAAAATATTTAGAACTGTACTTAGTTTATATTTTTCCAGTGATGCCAATTATACATACTGTTACAGATGATCTTAGGTTTACTGTTTTGGACCCATTTGTGTTATTAGCTAAATATTTTTTAAAGGTATATATTACAGAGTAATGCAATATAAAGTATATAAGATGGTAAATAAATAATTATCTGTAATTTATAAATACAAAAGAAACAATACAAATAGGAAACTTACATTAACAATCTTTTTCAAGATTGTTCCCTTGCATTTCAACTTACTTGGTCCATTGCTGCAAATGCTTCCTGTTGCTCAGAAAAGAAGATTTTTGGCTGCTTTCTTGAATTCTTCGTCAGATGTAAATCGATATTTGGATATTTATCAACATAGCTTCATGTTCGTATAACGTAAATGTATGAATTATATCCTGGCTAATAATAATAATTGTTACAAAGAAAGATTTTTTTCTTATTAGAGTTAGTTAAAAATAAGCTAAAAAAAAAATAAGGATGTTAATGGTATAGACTATATAATGACAAGTAGGTGTTTTTTCTACGAATGATTTCCGTAAATCTGAATTTGTGTTGGCAAGGAGGACCTTTTGAAAAGTACTCCTATAAACTATCAAATGTTTAGATAACAAACGATAGTCAATCGATACTAGTTATAAATCTATAGTAACAATCAACAATCGGTCATCCCTACCTTTACGAGCTGTAGCGAAGCGAATTTGATTTTGTTTATGTACAGTGACCAAACGGGTGTGAAACTTATTTATGAAATCCGAAAATACCTTCTATTTTTTAAACCAAACTCACTCTTTTAGTCAAAGATTTAAAAATATCTCTAGCTTACTTTGTATTTAATGGATCATTGAAATACTCTTCATTAATGAGCTTAACACTGATTCAGTACTCGATACTTCACTTGATACCGTTCGTCCACTTTACATCACATTCTATTTCCATCAATAACCTCGGTTGATCTATTGCTGGCTTCTCCATCTCTGATTATCTTAGACTAATTCTTACCAATTATCTGCACGCAGCTCTGTTAAATGTTTGTTGATTCGATCTATCCATCTGCTATTTGGCCTTCTACATGGTATTTGCATTCTATTGAGGCGTTCATTGTTGTGTCGTGGCTTCCTGATTGATTAGTCCGGGATACATGACCCGCCCAGCTTAACTTCTTTTTCTTCATATAATGAGATATCGGTTGACCAGTATCTGTGAACAGCTCTTTATTGGTCTTACTTTTTCTTCATATAATGAGATATTGGTTAACCAGTGTCTGTGAACAGCTCTTTATTGGTCTTACTTTGGTCCCACCATGCGTTAGGACTCCGATCCCAGATCGTTCCGATATCGTCCGTTTTTCCCTCAAATTGTTAATATTTCTTTTTAGGGCACTAGTTATAACACAGATTTCACAGCCATATATTATAACTGGCTTAATCATTGCATTGTACGCCCTTAATAAGATTATTGAGATTTTTCGGGAATTCAATACCTTTGAAAGGGAGAAGAAAGCTGTGAGATATTGAGGTTGTTGTTGAGCCGGGCACAAATATATTTTTCAAATGTTTTGAATCCAATGTCAAGAATATATTTTGATTTACTTCCAAGGAACTTCATAGTTTACTAAGTGGCTTTTTGTAGATCATCAAATATTGAATTTATCTCCTCATCATGAGCTTTAAATTTTTCTATAAGGAATTGGGGATAATCTTAGATGATAAATGTCTGTATAATTTACAATTATTATAGAGGCCATAACAATTATTGATGAGGCCATTATAGAAAATGAAGAAGAAGTTGCATCCTTTAGGAAGTATTAGAAATCATTAAAACAAAAAGTGACTAGATGGCATTAAATAATCGTGGGAACTCCTAACTAAATTTCAGAGAATGGGATTTGGTCCCATCTGAGAAATTTAAATATTTAATAAGATGGTTTTCAAAGGCAAGCAACAGCATAATATACATTGAAAAGTGCATCACTTAATGAGAAAGGTCATTTAAATTCATTTAAATTCTTTTATATAGAATAAGGACGTAATGCCCCAAAAGAAAAAGAGACTCTACCAGTCGTTTATTTAGGTACTTTGCTATATGGTTCAGAAACCTGGACCATCTCAATTAACTAAATAAGAAAACTGTTGGGAACAAAATGGATTATTGGAGACGTACCTTTGAATCCTTTGACATCCTGTACTCCATTGAGACTTAAAGGTGAGTTGGATTGGGCATGTAATGAAGAATGACAGACGAACGATGGCCTAAAAGAATACTAAAGCATGTGCCATTTGAATGAAGGAAGAGAGGTCGACCGGAAAAGGAATGGATGCAAGTTATATCTGAGGCAATAACCGCCTCTGAGCACGAGTACTTTGAAAAACAGACTGTTATGACAAAAATAAATGGCGGCAGGTCTTATTAGGCTACGACATGTGAACATAGTGTTGTGATAAAGTTGTATATATAAATATTAATTTATTATTTAATGTTTGTCTTCATCATGGGCTACTCCTCATCAGCTATTTACATATATTTCTGCTCCATCCTTTTAGATTCTAGCTATCTTCAGTTTTTACAGCACATAATTTCTTGCCAGTTATTGTGGTATTCATTATTGTGTAGGAGCTTCCTAAATGGATTGTTTCAAGCTGGATGATTGGTATGCCAAATAAGCATACCAGTTTGTATCACATTGTAAGGCCTTCATTTATGATTTATAAAAAAATTCTGGGATCTCAGCAACTAAGAGAGATGAGAATACTCTATTTCCCCTTCTTATACTCTGATCTGTCTCAGGTAGTTGGTAACTGAGTGAAGTTATCATTATGGAAAAAAATCCAAAAAAAAACTAAAATAGTCCTTTGTTTTCTCTTAAATGCTTGAGGAACACATATAACTTATTACATGTATGTCCAAAATATGCATAGACAATTAATCTGATATAACTGTTAATGTTAGTCCTCCATACGGGAATAAAAATCGAGATATTGATTGAAGTTTGGATATCGACTAATTGTTGTATAACAATAATGGAAAATTTATTATGTTAAAACAGTAATAGTGTTTTCTTATTTTATTCATTGTAGTCAATCTGAATTGCAATCCTTCTTAAACATAATTCCATTGCTTTCCACTACCATTTTTTAGATAATTGATCGTACCAATAGTACGTTATCTTATGATATTGAATATGAAAAAAACATATAAAAAATAAAATATACAAACACATTTACAAAACTTTAACGTTGAAAATATGATATATAACTATAAATTTGATTACGGAAATAATGAATTGAAACAGAAGTTGTATTGCGTGTATTGTGCATGTTGTGAAGTGTATTGCGCATGCGTTTGAGTTTGCTGATAGTCGGAATCGTGAGCTGGAACCATCCTAAAACCGAGTGATTTAATCTTTACTGGAATAATCATCTTAGTATAATTTAATTTGTTTTAGATCGTATTTAGTCATTTTATTGTTGATATATTATACGATAATTTTTAAAAAAATAATAATTAAAAAAAAATATTTTTTCCAAATATATAATTGGCATGTTGTACAAGTGTTAATGGGTTTATTTAATTATACGCCCAATAACAGATCATCAATGAGTATACAATTTATTCATATATTTCGTATAGTAAAACAATATAAATTGTAAAAACAACAGTTTATCTGTTACTGAGTTATTACTGGATTATTTGTTTATTGATAAATATTACAATCTGTCTTCGATAAAGGAAATTTATAATTAGAGTTCTGACAGCATATATGTTACTAAAAAAAAAAAAAATAAAATAAATTGAATCTGTTCTATCTACGAATGACGAAATAATATTGAACATCAATAGAGAGAGGTAGATGTATAATACTTAAAATAAAATTATAACAAAGATGTATATTTTAAGAAGGAAGGAAACATTAAGATTAACCAATTGTAAATAATTTAATATTTAAAACCTACAACTGCTAAGATTTATTAGTTTACATTCTTGGCATTTTTTAAAGAAAGGAGAAGTTCGGAATGGCGGTCATAAATAGGCTAAACAGTGGTAAAACTATTTTTGTTAAAAGCCAACGTTTCGACCTGACTTTGCAGGTCTTCTTCACGGAGGTGTGTTCAGCTAGGAGTTTGACTTAGAATTCCATATAATGACCTTTTTTAATTATATTTTATTCCTTTATCCTTTTTCCAAGATTCCGACATTTAAAAATATTCCTCTTTGAGCAAATTAATTTCCACTCAGAAATACTCGAACGTATTATATTCCACAGAAGGAGAAAATACATCCCCGAAACGTTCGAATAGTAAAAACAGAAAAACAATTTGAGAACATAAAAAGGAATCTAAATTAGGTTACACACTTTAAAAGAACTTTTTAGTAATATTTATTGTTATTTTTGAAATTGAAGAAGAACTGTTAACAGAAATATATTTCTATTTGAAAATAATTCATGTTGTTTAATAAAAATTGATTTAATATGTACTTTTATATTAGTTAATGTCAAAAAAAAAAAAAATCAAATACGTTATCACTGGATTTTAAAAATAGTTGAATGTAATAATATTCTCAAATAAAAAGCAAGTACGAAAGATTTTTATTTTGGTATTCATACGACTTCAAAAGGACTGCGATTTGGGTGGAGATTACGACTGGAATCGCGGAGGAAGTTGACAAAGAGATATGAGACGGATATATAATGAAAACATATATAAAATAATTTTTTTTAAAAAGTTGTTTATACATGATTGTGATCTCAGACATAATTAGTTGATACCCATTCCTCATTATTAATACTAATTTCAGTAAATAATATTAGTTTTACACATTAAAAAGAGGGTTAAAAATTTGTAAAGGGTTGACTTGAAAATCGTCAGTTTATTACAACATAACTTTATTTTAACAACATACATGCTAAGATAAGTGCGTTTTTTGATGTATATTTCAAGTATTTTTGAATTTCAAGCATATTTATGTAAGAAAAAAATCATTAAGTGCAGCAAAATTACACAAACCTTATAATATATATAAAATAGGCGCAATAAGTACATAATATTTTTATTTCGCAACGAGAAATTCATTGAATTACTTAAAAAAGGACACCTATTTCAAATTTTTTTTTTTTTTGGTAATGCTACATCGACAAATATTAAAAACGTATTGGACCCATAAATACACAGCGTTCGTTCCAATGGCCCTTAGGAGTCGAGAAAAGAAATATTTTATATAATTTATGTCATAATTGTGGATTGATGGTTGACTGTAGTGAATAATTGAATAATTGAATTGAGGACTCATTCCTACAATAATACGTTTGTTTTTCGACGCTCCTTCTTTTGACCAGCCTTGATGAAGGCCTGAACTTTGGGCCGGAACCTCGGCAAATATAAAAATAAATTAAATTTTTTATTTTCACTATTTTTTTTTTTACTGATCACCTCAATCATTCTTCCGTTCAAAAATTTATGTTATATTTTTTCGCCTTTGCTTTGCCTCCATTTTTAGGAATTTATATATCAATCAATTTATTTCTTCGTGTAGAATAGGTACAAATATTGATTATTGTAATAACTGAGTTATAATATACCACTTATTACGAAAACCAAAAGGAGTTTCCAGTAAAGTAGACCAAATAAATTTTTGTTACGAAAAAGCAATTTGCATTCGTTTTTAGTGTCCTTTGAAACTCTGAAATAAATTACTAATTACTATAAAATGTATTACTAAATTTATAATATTGTGAATTTGTTATATTACGAAATAGCATTTAGTGTAACCAATATTAATACTTCAATTGCTATAAAAAAGCACATCAACTTTGTTTGTCCCTAAAAATATTAACTCCCACATTGCTACGTCGGTTGGTCAAAATATTTTTTTTATTCTGCTCAAGGAAAGAAATCGATTGATGTATAAATCCCTAAAAATACAGGCAAAGTGAAGGTGAAATTAAATAACATATATTTTGTCACTTGGTAACTCTTTGCAATTATAGTCAACTAGCTGATGTACAGGTCGTTGAAGGGTGTATAGGTTATAGTTTGAGATATTTTTTTGATGGATTTTATACTATGAGGGGGGGGGAGATCCAAATTTAATTTCATAAAATTGGGCGGGGGAGGAGGGGAGGAGTTATAATGAATTTTTTTATAGCGGGACTGATGGTAGCCAAGGTTTCGCAATAGTCATAATAAAAACTTTATTATTAGGCTTAATTTGTTTAGGTGCCATCCAACTAAACCGACCACCAATTAAAATTTTTTAAGAGTTAAATTTTCATTGAGTTAAATAATAACTAGTCGATTGAAATAATCAAAAAGAGTTGTAGTCCCTCCACTTCTTTAAAATCTGCTGAGTTTATCTCTCGCAAAATAACATTGGACATTGAGTCACCTACATCCGTGTAAAATTAGAACTTGATCTGAATATTGTGGCGGGCGGGTTGAAATTTTAGGGAGGTTTTTTTCCGATTTCCGGCTAAACCGTTTGGTTAATCCTAAAAATGTATACATAACATTTTTTAGGCTCGGGAAGTTGAATCCAATGACATCTTGAATGGAAAGATCGGACAAAGTTAAAAAATGAGCGTGTTTTACTCGTTTCTTAAGCGACAACGCGTTACAGAAGTTCGGTATTTCGGATTTTCCCCGTTTAGTTCTGATAATTTTTTCCATCAGTTGAATAGTACAACTTTTAAATTTTGCTCGCGGTAGAGTAGGTTGGGATGAGAATCGAAGTAACTGCCTAGCCGGGATCTCTAAACAAATTACTCTAGAATTCATAACTTTCGTTCTACTCAATATTTTGCTTTCATTCAAAGTCTGTGTTTTAAGTCAAGAAAACCTAAATATAATGTCAAAATTTCAAAAGTCTACCATCAGCAATTGCTGAGCTCACCCCTGACAAAATTTCGTTGGACAGTACGGACATACATACAACAATTTTTTAAAAGTGGATTTGGTGTCTGTCATGTATGAAACGGAAAAATATCATGAAAGGGTTGATTCTATTCAATATACAGACGATACCTTTATTTTATTTATGTGGATGTATTAATTGAAATATGTACCATCCATGTTGTTGTTGCAACCTATTCTGCTCTACTTGATTACATCGGGTTGCAGTAGCCTATAACAATAATGACAAGTGTACACACCATTTAGTTAGTAAAAAGCTCTCTGTCTACATGTAACCGATCATTAAAGTATTATCTCAAGTTGGGAAATAATGCTAAACAGGTCTTCGATAGCAAGAAGCAGAACAATTGTGAAATGTTAATTCTATCCCGCTGTTCTATGTCCTTTTTGTTGCAATTTTTTTCCAATATATAGCGCAACATGTTAATGTTCCGTCAATGACATGCAACGGTCGTGCGCAGGGGTTGTGGGAGGGAGTTGACAGTTGGTGACAATAATGGCTCTTAAGCGGCCTCGCTCTTGTTTAGCTGCCTTTATGAATTTTAAATTTTCCTTATTCGTCTAACAGAGACCTGCAACGTCTACTTTGTTGATAAAACTCTGTGATAAAATTCTGTTGTTTCAAAACGTTTTTTTGAATTGCTCTGTCAAAAAAAATATTCCTATCTGGTGTAACATTGCTTTCAGAATTTTATTTCAGTTTATTTATTTTTTTTAAATTATACTCTATATATCTTATATTTTTAATTGTACAGACCATTCCAGCATTTATTCTGAAACGCCTTAAAGAAACACAAAATTGAAAATATTAAAATTATTTTTTAAATATCAAATTCGTTACAATTTATCGAATATAAAAACAATAAATATTTCAAATAAAATCTTATTTTAGTACGTTAGATTTTAACATAAAACATATTTTAGATGATAAGTTGCATTTAAAAAAGAAATCCTCCATCTCACCTAAAGAAAAAAATATTGAATAACTTTTTTAACTTAGGATAAATTCTAAATAAACTTTAGATGAGCTAGATAATTAACTTAATTATATATTTATATATAGTATTTTATCTTTTTATCTGCTGTGTTATAACATCGCCCCGAATGTCAAGGTCATTAGCCACAATCTATCTTCTTAAATATAACTTACCAATTTTATTTGTTTAATGTACTTTAGCTTTTTTTCAATTCCATTATTTTCATTATACTGTGCTATGCATAGGTGGATCTACGGGGGGGGGGGGAGAAAGGGGTTCATTCGGACTGTATTCTTGTTGGTTTAATTACATTTAATAGGACTTCAAGAACCACTTAAACACCATTTCATATAGGTAGTTAATATTTTATCTTTTTTTTTTTCAAATTAATTATCGTTATATGTATATGAAAAAAAATCGTTCGGGCTGAAGCCCTCTCCCCCAAAATTAAATCCTGGATCCGCTAGTGGTGCTATGTCTTCAATTATGAGTTATTTTTGTTGTTTGTGATATTTTTTGCACAGGAGTGTGTTTTACGGTGCGATTACAATTGTCACAAGTTGGTCGATGTAGGCCAAGAAGTAGGTAGAGACGGGTCAGTTTGGTGTGTGCAATTCTTAGCCTGCTTATTATAGATCATTATTTTGATATTAGATATTTGGAGAAAACCAAGCTTGATTTTCTTTTTTTGGTTCAGACGAAGGTTATTGAGTGGCAGTCGTCTCCACCGGTCATTCCAATTTCCATTATTTTTCTTGTAATTTATATTACCTACTCGTCGAGAAATATCGACAAAAAAGTGAATTTGTGCTTCTGGCGGCTTCCTTTGCTCCTTCATTGGCTTTTTCATTGTCAGTTATACCAATATCTCATAAGAACTCAAGAAGAAGGGACTCATAACAATGTTATTTCTTGACTATTTTTATGTAGTTTCAAGTTCATGCTTTAACTTTTTTTATGCTATATGTTATGGGTCCATATATTTAGTATACTCTTGATAACAGATAAGGAATCAACTAAAATAATTGATTTTGCGATATTGTTATTGTTACATATTCAAACGCCTTCAGAATTGTTCACGTTTTGCTAATTAATTATATTTTGTTTTACTTATTATAATGATTAAACATTCATTTATTAAAATTATATATATATATATATATATATATATATATATATATATATATATATATATATATATATATATATATATATATATTTGTGTTATTATGTGTTATTTTACTACTTTTTTTTTTTTTTGTCTTTTTGTTTTGTTATTACTATTATTTTTTTATGCTCTCGTTTCTTCTCATATATATATATATATATTTATATCCTATATCTCATTTCTCCTCCTATATATATTTACTGAATACCGAGATAGATGGCAAATTTATTATGAGCCAGGAATATAACTAATTAATAATAAATATATGAATTAAAATATAAATTTAATAACTTATTGTCCATCAACTTTTTTTTTAAAAAGGAAATAACATTTTTGTAAAATACAAATTTCAAATTTAACAATTAAGAATTGAGTAAGTTCTGGTCCTTGAGTTCCTCAATCTCCCAATTTTTAGAAAACGCTTTCTTGAGAAAAAAAATTTTAATGATAACAATTAATATTGATAAGTTATATTTAAGAAGAACGATCGTCCCTAATGACCTTGGCAGTCAATGTGACGTTAAAAAACAGCAAATAAAAAAAAATAATATTATTACCATTATTATTATTTATAAAATTACTTTTGATATTAAACACGAAAAAAATCCTTCAATACATAATGTTCAGTTATATTGAAATTTCTTAAGATTCTCCGTATTAATCATACCAAGTAATAATATAATGTAAATTTTGATAACTAAAATAAGTAAACAATCACTTATTTTTAAATTTTTATAAACTGCAATTTAAATTTATATGGAATTTCCTAAAAATATGAAAATGGTCCATATCGAACATTTGATATTATTAAGGAAGGAGATGGTCCGGGGTGGCGGTCATAAATAGGCTAAATAGTGGCAAAACTATTTTATTAAAAACCAACGTTTCGACCTGAGGAATTTCGTTCAGAACTGAGTTCTAAGTGAAACTCCTAGCTGAACACACCCCCCTGAAGAAGACCTGCAAAGTCGGGTCGAAACGTTGTCATCTAATAAAATAGTTTTGCCACTATTTAGCCTACTTATGACCGTCACCCCAGGCCATTTCCTTCAAATGCAACGGTCAACTATTAAATATTCAATTTGGTATTATTCTTATAAGAAACTAAACTACATTTTAAAAAGTATTCAAAGTATAGATTTTTTCTCTTCATTAATACTTTTTTTTTCCACATTGTTTTTACTAACGAAACTTACTAATCTACGAACATTGAGGAAGTCATTGCTTGAAGACTACTAACGTTTGGAAGTATCGGCAGTTTTTATCTGAGATTGTAATCAATTGAAAAACTGTGTTATTGTTTTCAATCAATTTAAATTGGAGAAAATAAAGTAAATCAATAAAAAAGATTAATTTTCAAAATTTTAAACTTTATCATGCAATATAATATTATTTATTAGATTATAAAACGCATTTTTAATATTCATAATATCTGTCATGAAATGTACTTGTAATCTCCAGCAAAAGTCTTATGGTTCCATTTTATAGGTTGACAGAAAGCTACATATTGCATCAAACCACATAACGCGACATTACATAAAAATACGCCCTACATTTCTGTTTCTGTCATGCTCCGATGTTTCTATTTGATTATATCGCTACTAGACCAAAACTGCAATTTTAAAATGTGTGAAATTTGTTTTGCAAGGTTAGAACACACGGGTTTGGATCTATGTGTCAAGACAAAAAAAAAAAAAAAAAAAAAAAAGATATCTTTCTTAGGTCATCAATGATTGACAACAATAATATAAATGATGATCAGTTTATTGATTATAACATTTAATTATCTCATAAATCAAAAAATTTAGTTAGGAACTTAAAAAAAATGGGTACATTTTAATTATAAGTTATTATAATTACATAATACAGAGTGGCTGTAACAGTGACAGGGTACCAGAAATTTTCAGGACAAACGTTTTTAACAAAATTCCTAAAAAATCTTCGAGTATTTTAAGTTATAAGGTAACATCATAGACAGTCCTGAGCTATTGTTGCTCTAGTTTCCTCCATCAGTCTCCACTGGATTCCAATGCCAGTGACACGGCTGGAGGAGAAACACCAGGATCTCCTGTTGTTCTGCTTTGCCATCCACACGTCGAGGAAAAATTTGAATGGGAGTCCTCTGGGCAATTCTAAATATTGAACATAGGTATGATTGTGTTTTATATATTTTAATTTTACGCAGCTTCCATTTATTTTTTAAATTTATTTTTGCATTTTAATATTATTATTACTTTTTTAAATATCTGTTTATTGTTAAATATTAATTATCTTTATATTATTTACTTTTGTTTTCTTTGTCTATGTACAGTAGTCATATTTATTTTTCTTTTGTGTGTAAATATTGTATGAATGAATACTTGTGGCCCTGATACTTATTGCCCTTCAATGTGACAGATTGTATAATGACTCAATAAATTGGTTAAAAAAAAAATGATATATCTCTGTAGGATACTCTAAAACAGCGGGTCTAAAAACTCTTTACAATAGTACCCTTGTTGGACTAAAATATTTCACGGAACCCTTGTCAGTTTAAAATAACTTCGCGACACATCAAGCTAAAAAATAATCTCAGCACCCATGTAAGAGTAAAAAAAAATTAGAACATACTTGTCGGGCCATCGGGCCTGAATCACACCAGATTTTCCTCCTTTATTAATTATTTAATGAAGATTACCCACTTTATAGAGGCTGGATGTACCCCAAGACGGTCTCTCGAATCCAGTATTAAAACACCGAAGATTGCTAGGCCTTAGAGTCACATGGAAGGTCGCTACAGATCTGTGAGATCAGCTTCACTAAATCAATTTATAGATAAAAATAACAAAAATTTCTCATCGTACTGCAAGAAAAACATATAATTTTATTTGTTTTAAATATATTTAGTAAGTAAAAACAGTTACATTATTTTTAAAAAATATTTAAAATCAAAACGAAAAATACATTGACAAAATTAGGGACGTGAACATTAAATTACGTATACCATTAAATACGAATACAACAATCACTCGGTACAATTATAATAAGATTAAATTGTATTAAAGAATAATTAACATAAACATCATCACCACATGAACACCAACCTTTAAAGGTCTCCGATTTCTCATCGATTGTCCCGTTTGCTACAACTGAATAACAATATTGACAGTTTAGGACAAACTACAGTGAGGTCTCGGACAGGTGCCGGTCGGTATATTTCTTTACGTTGTTGACGTGTGTCTCGGTCGTCAAATTTTAGGAATCCAAGTAAAAATTGAAACCATCGTACACTCATAGTGAGACAAAATATCTCAATTCCAAAGCCACTCCAACCCCACGAAACATCCAGATTTTTTCACTATAATTCCTGCAAAATATAAGAGACCGATGAAGACTTTGATTCCAATTATATCGGTTGCCATTGCACCCCTTTCTCGTGAAAAATGTCTCCGTACGCCGTCAATACTCAAGTTTTGGCACAAAAATTGTGCGCCCTTCGGAGTGTAAGATAGTAAACCCTAAAATATTAAATATTGAAATTAAACATTATTGCCGAGTAGATCGCTAGTGAATATGGCACTGAAACATCTTTTTCCATTGAAACTATTGAAATGGCTAATGGATTCCTTCGACATGCATGCCCCTCTGCCCATTTCAACTTCATGGAATTCAAATCTATCAAGATATTGATTGACCAATATTATAATCAATTAAATTATAATAATCTGTAAGCATTTATTTAATAATTCTTCTCCTCCAGGTGTCAGTACTCGAGATTGACATAGGATGAATCGTCTATGTACATAAACGGAATAAACTATATTAATCTTGTACAACCTTTCAGAAAAAATATATAGTATTGCATAAAATTATTGTATATGTTTTTTATACATTAATAAACTCATTATTTTACAGCGGAAAACGTGACACGGACGAAACCAACAGCCATAACAGATCAAGTGACACTCTCATAACTTAAACCCAAGGGTTATATTAGTCCATGCTGCTGTGAAGTTGCAGCCTTTTCTTTTTTAGTAATAAATAGTGCATGTAGTGTTAACTTTATATTTCCATCAGAACAATAAAAATAAAATAGCCCCACAGTTTTGTTTAAATGAGTGTTATGCTGTATTATGTTGAAATAAGTGAATACGTAAAATCAAAATTTAATTTAGTAAAAAACATATGTATACATATATATACTAAAATAGTATCTTTTAAATATGTAAAAAAAATCGGTGATCATTGATACATCATTTCATATACTTTAGATTTACTCCGGTAGAAATCTTGCATGATATCTAATATAGAAATAAAAATAAATTTGATCTATAATACTGTAAGGAGGTAAAGATAAAAAGGACACGGAGCTTAAAGTTATTTATTCGTAGAAACGGGCGATCTACACATGATTAAAAGAGCGAAAATCACTTGTTCTCCCGAATGAATGATCAATGATTTGAAGAAAATAATTGTTAGCGCTGTTTAGTCGATCACGGATATCAAACTCCAGGTTCGCTTGTTAGTGGTAGACCGTTTCGATAAATTAACACGATGCAGCTCTTTTCACTCCTCAAGTAAATCTTGAATTCTGACATAGGTTCTTTGAATTTCAAGAATCATTTTTAGATCATGCCCCGAACGACTGGTTTATTCTTATCCTTATCGATCAAGACATTCTAAATATATTTTCGTACGCTATCAGGAGCAAGAAAATATATGGAACAGCTAATTGCAGTAAATCGGTTGACATTAGTCCAGCATCGAAATAGGACATGTAAAATCGATATGACTAGATTAACAATTAAAATTAATATATTCCTATATCATGCGTTATTTATTGAGAAAAGCATATATATACAATATAATAAGATAACACGACCTTACTTCAAATTTACACAAACCCGTTGTAGCAACAGATACAATCAACATCGGCTTCAATGTTCTTGAAAATAAATGTCTGTTCGTCTAATTCGATGTCTGGAAGAAAGAAGAAGTTTGAAAATCCAATATATATATATATATATATATATATATATATATATATACGTATGTATACAGGCATTTCCAATCGTTATTGTTTACGATGCAACTTTTGCAAACCAAGCGCAATGCGAGTACAAAAAACATTTAAAAAAAAATTGCCTAGTGAAAATCACCTGTTTAGTAAATAACGTTGACCATGGCCTGGATTAAGGATTGCCATGTTACACCAACTAATTAAAAAAAAATCTGGTGCACGCAACACACAACTTTTACTTACTGCTCTATTTTGAATTCAAATTATTTTCTGGTATAGTTGGGCAATTATATAATTTTGGAAGTACATTTTAAACGAAACTAAAGCTTAAACCTTATAGATGAAATATCATTACATTACATTAATTACAAAAAATCTAATTATTATATCGATGGTAGGCATTAAAAATCTAGTTACTCCTTTTATAAACCACACAACATAAGTATCTGAGCCTTTCAGTTGACAGAATGACTAACTCGAATTTCAACATTTTTGACTAATGTCATTTTAGTGATATTTCTAGTTGGAAAAATTATGTCTATAAGGACAGTGAATGAGTTGATTAAAGAGTAGGTGATTGCACTGTTTAAATATAGAACTGTGAATAAAGTTATAAGTTATGACACTAGAAACATCACTAAAATTAATAATAAAGAGTGTTGAAATTGAAGTTAGTCATTTTGACAACGAAAGCTTCATATCTGCCTGGAGAGATTTGAAAGTATTGTATATCTAAACATTTACCTGTAAATGATTATGGATTGTGCTACTATTAGTTATTAAACTGTTATTTTCCATTGTAAACTTTACTAAAATGAAATTATTAGATTTTCATTGTCTGCCATCGATGGGTCAAAAATTGTCACACTAATTGTAAGTGGATAATTTTGGGATTTCACAAAGGAAAAATTCATCAAATTATCCATTAATTTAAATTCCTAAAAGGTTACTTGATGATTTTTTGGAATAGACTGCCAATAAATAACTAATTGTTTAAATATAATATCATACCTAGAGTTGTTAAACTACAGTTAATGTATTTAAGATTATAAACATATACATGAAATATTTTTATATTTCATTACTTCTTTCATACAAGTACAATTAAATAGTATTTTAAACAATGTTATTGGCATGATTCGGTGGATTTAATTTTTTCTTTCAACCTTAAAATAAAATAAAAGTTTACATTTAGTAAGAAAATTTCATTGGAAACGTGATTTACGATAAAAATTGTTAGTTTTCTGAAATTATTATTTATACATTTTTTGTCACTCCCCGTAACCTTCTATAACATTCTTTATTTGACATTATTTTTTTAAAATTATACGCTTTCCAACGATATATTATACGTATCCTTCTGACTATTATCCCCGGAGATTCATTTTCGACCAGGATAGGCATTTTTCTTTTTTTCCCTTTAGCCAATTATCTTACAAAAGTTATATTTAGCCAATTTGTATAGCTAGTGTCAATGAAACAGAGCTTAATTTTCAAAATAAATCATATTCATTTAATTATTGGTATTTTAATGGAAGACGTATATGAACATTGGGTATTTAAGCACTGTAAAAAAAAAATCAATGGGGATAAGACCTCAATGATATTAAAGACTAATAGATTATACAATGATACACCGTGTTTAATCAAAATCGTTAGAGCTGTTTTTTATAAAATTGTAAATATATACATATATAATTATAAACATATACTTATCTTAATTATGTAATATCAGTTTCGTACGACTTATCGTTTTTGAACTAGGCAGTTACAATGAACACTTTTCGGGAATTGGTTATTTGGACTCAGGTGACCTCAAAACATGTATTTCCGTTGAAAACTCGGATTCCAATATTTTCATGGTCACAATACTTTCCCCTATTTCGTATATAGTTAAGTGAAAGTAATACAACTTACAGACACTTGATTGTTTGCTTTTCAATATTCGCACCCACTATCAGGAAGAAGAAGTGGACTTCCATGGATACGTGGTAATTAGGAAGTAAGACGATTTCTGACCGTACCATGATTTTGGGAAATGAATCATACAATGGGAGAAAGGCGTTCTCAGTCTAGTCTAATCGTTTCGTTAGTTGAGCAGGAATCATTGATAGCAGTTCCCGCAGTAGCTGTTTCGCCTCTTCCGAAAAGTTATTAGACCACTAGGTATTAATTACAGGTTACAACCGCCTTACATGAACACCGACATTGTTCTTTTCGTCTTACAGATTTCTTGATCGGATGTTAATAACATTTTATAGCCTTCACGCCAATATTAGGTAACAGAACTATATCTCCTTCCAGTGAGAGCTTTTAGATCTAGTCTATCTTATAAAAAAAACTATTATATGTATATTTGTTTCAAAATAAAATATGCTGTGTGAAACGGTTCCGAAATATCATTTCCTGTGAACCAACTGGTCATATTAAAGCAAAAAATTACGCTATTAGAAAAAAATTTTTATCATTGACATAATTTACAGAATTTTACAGAGAAAAAACTTTCATTCGAGAGATATTTTGTGTTCATTGAGTGTCTTTACATCATAAAAGTTAAATTAAAAAATGTCTAAAATCTTTTTTGAATAGAAATATAAACACTGTCATCACCACATATGCCGATGACACATGTATCCTATCAGTAAACAATGACCCAGCAATTGCATCCCAAATGCTTCAATCACACATCATAAATCTAGAAGAATGGTATCAAAACTGGAGAATTAAAATAAACTCCAATAAATCACACCAAATTACCTTTACCCTTCGTCGTAAACCAACCACTTCCTGTCCTACAGTTTCCTTTAACAATACTCCACTTATCCCTATTGAGCAAATCCGATACCCAGGACTCCACCTGGACAAACGACTAACTTGGAATCCTCATACTAGACTGAAACGACAAGGAACCGCTCGACGTTTCCGATTACTTCAGCACTTACTAGACAAACGCTCTAAACTTCCCATTAATTACAAAAAACTCATATACTTGACTATAATAAGACCTATTTGGACTTACGGAGTTGAGCTATGGGGCTCCACTAAACCATCGAATTCCTCTCGCATCCAATCCTTACAATCCAAAACCCTTCGTAAAATCCTCAATGCTCCTTACTTTGTCACTAATAAAATTATCCATAAAGATCTTAATGTTCCTTATGTTTCAGATCTGGCCCAATCCAGAAACCTATCCTTCCATAATAAACTTCAGAATCATCCCAACCCTCTCGTTTCTAACCTTGCTTCCTCTTCAATTCCTGATAACCCTCCGAGGCGTCTGAAAAGAAGATGGCCCCGTGATCTCCCATGTAGTCATATCATTAGAGTACTACCATTGGGTAGTTACTCAGCAAGTGTATTCAGGTCATTATATCAATTATGTCCAAATTTACTTGATGTATTTATGTAATACAGTTGTAAATGTCATAAAGAAATAAAATAAAATTAATAATAAAAAATAATAGAAATACTTAAGAATTTTCTTTCCAAGTTGGCCTATTTCAAGACATTTGTACAGCATTTATGACGCGACACTAACGGTCTTATTCATCGTTACATAAGTGACAATGTATAACTGGCCCCACATTCCTAAGACGGACAAATTATTATGAACAAGACTTCCCACGAAACGCAAAATAAAGTTTATAGCATTAATCGTTGTTAATGAATTCTGAATACATATATAATATATTTTAAAAATTTAATTATTGAAATTTACAACTTTATTAACTACAATAAAACATGTAAACGTGAATTGGTATCTAACATATCCAGAGCAGAGGAGAAACTATCCATTGGCAGCACTTCAATTATAGTTATATATTAGAAGGTTCAGGGGCCATCTTCTTTTCAGAGGCATAAGAAAGTTATGAGGAATCGAAGAAGCAGTAAGAAAAAGTAAAATATAAAATCATGGATGTATAAAGCGCATGTTTATAACCTTAAATACATTTATTGTATTTTAGTGATTACAGATCTGATATTATATTTAAATAATTAGGTATCAACGTTTATTCCAAATAATTGTCATGTAACTTTAAAAAAAATAAACTACTGAATAATTTGATGAATTTCCCCTTTATGAAATCTCAACATTATCATATCTTCCTCTAAAGTACCTTTAATTTGATTAATTATAAATAATAACTATTTGTCATTGTTAGGAGTTATAAAAATATGCTAAATATAACTTTTGTAAGAATTTGATAATTAAATAAAGGAGAAAAATATAAACATACTTATTCATGTCGAAAATGAATCTCCGGAAATTCTGGTCAGAAGGTATACATATTATATATCGTTGAAAAGCTGAGAATTTTAGAAAAACAATAGTTAATATAGAGAGTTGTAGAATTAAACCAAGAGTTGCGAAAAAATATAAATAATAACATGTTTTCAACGAAATTAGATGACATTTTTTTACTAAATGTAAACTTTTAAAATTTTTTTAAAGTTGAAAAAGTATTTGAAATCCACGAATTTCAGACAATGACATTGGTTTTGATACTATTCAATTGTACTTATGTGAAAGAAGAAATGAAATATAAAAATATTTCATGGATACGTTTATAAAGTTAAATATATTTCCTGTAGTTTAATAACTCTAGATCTGGGATTATATTTAAATCATTAATAATATATCGTCCGTTTACTCCGAAAAATCATTATGTAACCTTTTGGAAAATTAAATTAGTGAATAATTTGATAAATTTTCCCTTTGCGATATTCTAACAGAATACACTTACAATCAGTGAGACAACTTTTGACCTGTCTACGACAGACAATGCGAATCTCTTAATTTCGTTTAAGTAAACTTTGTAATGAAAATTGACAGTTTAATAACTAATAGCCGCCCAATCTATAATCAACGGATCGTGCAATCCATAATCAACGGATCGTACAATCCATAATCAACCGGTGATATAATAAATAGGACTTTTGTTATTTTAATGGTGTTTATGATTTGTTGGCTGTAATTTTTTAGCTTTAGCTCAGTTAAAAATGCAATTCGAAAATTCTATAATAGACCAACATGGCCAGAAAATAATTTATATTCAAAGTTAAGCAGTAAGTGAAAGTTGTGTGTTGCGCACCAGATTTTTTTTAAGTCTTGCAGGCTAACGAAAAGTACACTCTGTTTAAAGAATTAGGTAAGCATTTTACAGATTTAAATTAATAATTAACGGTAGCTGAAAACTGCATACTGTATTATATTACTATACTACTTATTGCATTTTCAGAGCCCTTCAAACAGTAATATTTTAAAATATATATCAGAATGTTATGTTTTCCTTTTTTTGAGCATTGTATAGATCCAGAGACCGAAATACGTTTTTTGTTTGTTTGTTCTTCCGTTGCCTTTTTTAAGCTACACGCAGTTTTTCCCGTGACGAGGAAGAGGGCGGATGAAATTTGCCGAGTTAAAAGTCTCACCGGGCACCGAGATTTGAACTCATAATTTGTTTTTCCAGCTTTAACTCCGGTTATCAGGTTGCCAGGCAATGCGCGATGCTGTGCACACGCCTTAGCCTGCAGGGTCAACCCGCTCTTAGGCCGAAATACGGCATTCATAATCAATCCAACCTAAGGATCTTTAGTTTCTAAAAACACAGTATGATAATCAGATTTATATAATACCGACATTTGTATAGATTTGTAAGATGCAGCGAAAATAAACTTGAGAGTTGAATTCCTGACACCTCAAGGCGTGAACCCAGCCGATTTCAGGAATTCAGTAGACCCTACTCAAGTTTGGAAAGGAAAAGCTAACAAAGATAGCTTTCTCCATTCCTCTAAGGATGTGATTATTGGAATTCTGCTAGGAAATAAAGCTACTCCGCCACGTACAGACTTTCGTTTGCGAATAGTTCTAGTGAATCTGCCACTATCCCGTCACTTCCACACGTACTTCTGTTTTACACAATTTTGGTTTATTATTTTCAATAATGAACTATTTTAATCGACCAAAACTTAAACTCCCTCAAGATTTGAGATTTTATGGAAATTAAAACCGCCGTCCGCCCATTTTCTCCGAGACTACCTGACCGATTTTTTTCAAATGTGGATTCTAAGTCAGAGGTCACTCGAGGATGATTCTCCTACATCGACATTACTATCCTCCTTTTCTTTTCAATATGGTGGCCGAAAAACCGGTGGTGCTATAGACTGTAGTTTCTAAACGAATGTACCGATTTCACTGACTTTGGCTAAAGTTTTTTTCCCGATGCTCTTTCAATTTATCTATATAACGTACTACAACGAAATGAAGCTGGAAAAAAGTTACTGGGGTGACAAAATTTGATTCCGAATAACACAAAAAGTATACACTTTTCTGTCGATTTTGTATGATTATTTAAAGGTTTACGAAATTCCGTAAAAAAAACAAAACAAATTGTTGAAATCAGAGAATTAGGAGAAAATATATGGTCTATAGATATTTTTTTTTATACATGTTCTAATGCAAAGGTCATATGATTTGTTTTGGTTTTGATTTTTGAAAGTATTGCTGAATTAATGCTATTTTTTAGCAATCATTATTACTTATGATGAAAAAAAAAATTAGTTAGGCCAATAATATGAATTACCTTTTATTTCTTTATCTTTGTTAGAAGGAAGGTAATGTTATTTTAGATGTATAGTTGGAAATAATAAAAAAACCATTGTGAAATAATTTGCAGGGTTTTTATTTTATATTTAATGTAATTCAAAATATTAATCTTATTCATTTTTCATGTAGTTTTTAGTCTATAAAAATACTAATTATAGTATTTAATAAATGCCTTGATCATAGTTAGATAAAGATGACTTACTTCAGTAAACGTATTATAAAATTACTCACAG
The DNA here is from genome assembly GCA_928085145.1 of Nezara viridula. Lineage (NCBI taxonomy): Eukaryota > Metazoa > Arthropoda > Insecta > Hemiptera > Pentatomidae > Nezara > Nezara viridula. The sequence continues at coordinate 177,683,666 of OV725077.1, forward strand.
ATGTTTTGTATCATTGAACCTAGATACCTAAATTTATCTACCTGTTCAAACATATTACCATCTATATCGATTTCACCAGTAGTATCGCCATTTTTGCAGCTAACCATATATTTTGTTTTATCCACGTTTATTTCGAGTCCTAGTTCTTTCCCGGCTTTCATTAACGTTGTCGTATTTAGTTTTATAGTTTCAACGTCTTCGCTTAACAGTACCAGATCATCAGCATAGCCCAGCACGGATGTTGTCCCGCCCAGATCCAACCCTTTCTCGGTTCGCATTACCTCCCTAATGGCATGTTCTAATGGCAAATTGAACAGGACAGGCGAAAGAGAATCCCCCTGTTTTAAGCCCGAACGAACCTCAAATTTTTCGGACAAATTATTACCGATTCTAACTTTATTGAGTGTCTCCGTCAAGCACATCCTGACTAGATTTACTAGTTTTTTTTAAATCCCCTGCTCAATTAGAATATTATACAGTTTCTGGCGGTCAATAGAATCGTAAGCCTTTTTAAAATCTATATACAGCTGGTGAACAATACTGTTATACTCCAATTTTTTCTCTAATATTTGCCGTAAAGAAAATATTTGATCAATAGTCGAACGATTCCGTCTAAATCCGCATTGGTAGTCTCCGATAATTTCCTCGGCGTATTCCGTGATTCGACTGGTTAAGATTGAAGTGAATATTTTATAACATACCGGGAGGAGTGAAATTCCTCGATAGTTATTACAATCCGTCCTCGGACCTTTTTTGTGAATCGGAATAAGAATAGATTCTTTCCATTCTTCAGGTAATTTCTCGTTCACCCAGATCTTTTTAACCAACCGATGTATTTTAGAAACTCCAGCTTCCCCGCATGCCTCAATTAGTTCAGTAGGAATATTATCGATTCCCGCTGCTTTATAAGGTTTTAATTTTCCGATTTTTTAAATGATAATTTTTTAAAATAATTTCTAATTCATCTGAAAATCGATGAAAAAAAAAACCTTCTTATCGGTGATAAATATTCAGGACGCACTCATTATAATGTTTTTATTAGTGCCGACGTTTCAACCCAAACATGTGGGTCATGATCAGGGCATGGTTCATGCACTGAAGGTATTGAAGTACTGAATCGATGTTAATCATAATGTCAGTACTTTCAGTGCTCGAACCCACATGTTTGGGTTGAAACGTCGGCAATAATAAAAACTTTATAATAACTGCGTCCTGAATATTTGTAACCCATGATATGTAGAACAGTCGAATAACTTTCTTCAATAAAACCTGTTTAGAAAAAAAAATCGGCTAACCATGGTCCTTTAAAGTTTAAAAAAAATTATGTTTCTTCTGTTTCACGTGTACAAAGTCGGAGATTAAAATCTCAAGATGCTAATAAAATAAAATGTTAATCTTTAAGAGTTCAGAAAGTAAAAAAAATACTTTTAGGAAAATATTTTTATCTGGACACTTGAAACTTGAAAGAACAAAGTTCTTCACTCCAGGAATGAGCATTCAACCACACCGATGATTTGAAAGCCATCTGATTGTTTTCCCTAGTTTAATTGTTTTGTAACAAAGACTTTTAAAAAAAAAAGAAAAAAGAAAAATCCGTTTCTGGAAAGAAAGCCCTCATCTTTGAAGGGTGTCATGGATTCATGCGGTCAAGTTACATAAAATACTTTTTGCAGATGAGACCTTGTAGTCTGTCAATTATTTTGTCATCGCAGTGTCAACAGACTCATTAAGAACGATTATTATTCCTTTAAAAAAACATATTTACTCAGGTGAGTAAACATAGAATTTTTTCTTTTGTTAAAAAACTATATTTTAGTCAAATGAGGTTTATTACCGGTTTCAGTGTCTCTATTTGTGAAGGCGTGCTCGGGCTTCTAATGATCTGCTATGCCCTGCCGAAAACGTGACCCGTACGTTTTGCCAATATGAAAGTAATAAACTATGCCCGCCTTCTATTGGTCGAAATACCTCATTACGCAATATTAAATAATTTCGGTTACATAAATTGTTGTGTTGTGTAAAAAGTTAAAAGAAAAAGCTTTTGGTAAAACCAGTCCTAGTTGTGTGCGTTGAATCTGTTTGAGAAGCATATAAACCTTAATACACTTCTTTTGTTACATGTTCGGTCGTTATCTGCCAGATGAAAAAAAAAAAGAGTTTTTTTAATATACTTTATCGTTATCACCTCTTAGTCTAGTTCTAAGATTTATAGTTGACGTATACCATATACAAGGTGAATTAAATATTTTTTGCTAGCCATGCATTAAGTAAACATTTGAAAACGTGTGTTTTTCGGTTGAAACGAGAATTACTTTCACTAGCAGATTTTTTTGTGCTTAAAATTTTTTGTAGCATTTGAAAAACTGAATAAAAAAAAGTGTCATACAAATTTCCATTGGGAAATTTCTGGTCATAGCAAAAAATATTTCTGAACTATCTTCTTTTCATACACTTTTCAATTGATTTAGTACATGTTGAAATTCAAGAAATAGCATCATGAACTATGGAACATGTGATTCTGCTCGAAGACCAATGATATCACATAATTTTCGTAAATAACTCTATGGCAAATGTATTAATGTTAAAAATCATATTAATATATAAACGCAATTGAGTTTGGAATTTTCATGGATACAATTTCCCATTTTCGATTTTTAAATCATGATTCCCAAAGGTTCATCTCTTCAATAGCCACACAACTTAGCCCAATAGACACAAAGAGAGAGAGAGAAAAATTAGCTATTGGTACCCATAAAAATTGACAAAATTACACTTAACATACTTTTTACAAGTATCACAGAATTTTAGTTATAATATCTGAGCCCGGAGGTAATGGACACCATATCAATATTTTTATTAAATAAGTATTTATTATTAAATTAATTTAAATTTAATTTTCTCACTAAACAATTATGAAAATGTGACATGGTGTTCGTTACTTCTGGTGTACAGATTTAGTAATTAAGAAAAATAATTAGTGGCTCAAAGTTATGGAAAATTCCCTTCCCATAACAAATGCAAAAAATGACCTCTGGGGCACAGATATGATTAAAAGTATTAATGATTTCGAATAATATAAATCGAATATATGTTTAATACCATCATGCTGTGGATGGAAAGATACTGTGTCACGTTGATTTTAAATTTATATCTCTGACATCACGTAACGTACTATTAAAATCTTTATTCAAAATAAAAACACAAAGCTAGTTTTATGTGACCACAATTTTTACTTTTCTGTGGTATAAAAAGTATTTCATTAAAAAAAAAAATTGATTTTTGTCAGAGGTCTCTGAGTTTCAAACATTTTTAGCAACTGTGGCCTGAATATGTCTAAAACAGTCTTCGTGTTTATAGATATAGATAATAGTGGGCAGTACAAAAATGTATTGGTATTTTTAATATCCCGTAAATAACATAATATATTATTATGTCCTTAATACATTATTATTTACAAATATTTTCATTGTCTATGACTAATAATATGTAATATTATTATTTAAGAATATTTTTCCTGTCTCGCAATCAGTATTATGGAAGCATAGTAAAGTTACGATTAAACATTGGCACAAATAATAAAATTTTTATAATAACTGTGTCCTGAGTATTTATCACCCCCATAAAATTACGATATTTATTTATTATTTTATATTCATTTTTTTTTCTGTAACATTACAATCTTGGTTTGAGGATCTTGGGTTCAGTACTATTTATAGAAAGCACTGTTTCTTGGTCTTCGGCTATGCAAGAAGGTGATTTGACCAAGGTCACGCTCAACCGCCAGGTTTTTCCGCTTAATTAATTATTTTAATTAAGGTTACCCACTTCATAGAGGCTGGGTGAGCCCCAGAGGTACACACCCATCCAGGGTCGCATCACAAGCAATGAAACAGAAGTAATATTTTTTCTGCCATGAGCCGGGATTCGAACCTGGGACCTTTAGCATTGGAAGCCCCAGTACCCAACCACTGAGCTACCCCTCTCAATAAGAATATTCATTATTATAAGATATTTATTCAATTACCATATTATGCCAAGCAATAATGAATTTATGCTCCGAAAGAATTTTGTATATTTAATTAATATAGTACAAGTTTAATAATGTTACATATAAGTAAGAGGATTTAATAAATGAAATCATGTTAACAATAGGAAACGAATGATTAGCTGGTTATGTAAAACATCTTTCTCCGTGTTATGTCATGAGAAAATTATCGAAAGTATTAAACAAGGCCTTCTTTAGAATTAGAAAAACAAAAAAGGAACACGTGCAGCGTTCACATTCACACAGCTTTCCGTTCAAAACCTTATCTCTTTTAATTATAGTAATTAAAAATAATTAAAGGTCAATTAGAGAAGAAGCGTGAACGTGTTAATTGTGAGGGTGAAAATTCTTTAATAATCATTGAGTTTAAATACAGTATTTAATACTTTTATTATTGTTTAATATTTTTGTGTGCTTTTATAATGCATTTTAAAATGTTGTAAGTATACTATAAGAATCCAATGAATTATTTTTAGGGCACTTGATGAATCAGAAATAAATGTATAACAAATAATATAAACGATAAATAAAAATAGTTCTAAAAATTAATGAATTATTTTTGTAAACTCAAGTATTTGAAATTACCGTTTATTATTAGTTATCTAATAAGAAAAAAAATATTGTAACAATATAGTGAAATTATTTCAAAAGTCACTGTTTAAATTAAAATAGCCATATTTAAATAAAACACAATTTTTATGAATTAATTCATAGAAAAAAACGTCTGCTAAGTATCAGTCAGTATAGCTTTCTCACCGTTTTCGTTTGCTAAAAAATATTTATACTAAACGGTCTAAAAATTTTCTTATGAGAATAAAATCTCTGGAGGAAGCCGTTTTCGAAAATTGAATAATCCATCAACATATACGGGCTTGATATCCATGAGTTTTGTTTATCAGTAAATAGCATTTGCACATTGCATATTTGATATTTCGTAATTAAAAAAAAAAAAATCCCGAACATGTATCTTGCTGCTGTAATTGGAAATGACTTATATAAAAATTGTGTGTTTTACAGGAGACCACAAAAAAATAATTACTTCTTTATGATTTATTAGTATAATTTTATATTTTATTGGCCTCTGCTATTTTTCATAGTAGTAGACAACTTATATCAATTACACACTACATAATGTCAAAATAGAATAAAAATTGAAAACGTTTACATAACTTCTTTGCACTAACAGTAGTGATATATACTTAATATGCATATTTTCACTCGTGAAATGGATGGAACAAAAAATCCACATAAAAAATATTCAGCCAGAACAAATGTAATTTAAGCTGGAATATAAAAATATGAGTCAAGTTTTTGATATTTAAGGAGAAAATCAAGATAACGACGAGCTGATTGAACTTCATTAGAAATAAACACAATCATAAATAAGACTTTTTTTTTTTACAAATTCAGAGTAAAAATTACTGAAAATTACACGAAACCTAAGTAACGAAAGTAAGTGCCATACCAGTAACGTTTGGAATCGACTAAACTATCCATAATCAATTAATTTTTTGGATAAAACCTAGAATTTTATAACCCCATAACAATATTGAAATAACATAACTCTCACTCCATATGATCAGTACCTTCAACAATTTGCAGCCATAATATTATTAACAATTATTTATATTAATTATTAAAAGGAATTCAATGAAATTGATACTAAGTAATTTCTATACTGTTCTTCAAATTTCCTTCAAGTTTAGTTCAAATCGAATGCACCGTTTTCAAACTGTAGGCATATCAAATAACACATTTCATGCTATGAAAGCGAAAGTATTTTTATTTGGTATATTAGATAGAATTTGATAAAATTGATGCTTATTTCATATTACGTTTACCAATCCCGAAATTCCCTCCAAATATGAACCAAATCGAACTTGCGGTCTTTGAGATATAGACGTATCAAGGAAAACACGCTTGCGCATATATAAGAGAAAGTAGAGGACAGAATTCAATCAGATTTTTTCACAAATACCTACATTTTATTCAACTTTGAGCCAAATCGAACGAGCAGTTATACAGGCATATCTACAAAAATGCGTTTTCCCGAGCGTAATCGGAAGTGCTGATTAGAATTTAATAAAATTTATATGGCATCATCTAGACACCAACCCGCACAATTCCTGAAAATTTCATGAAAATCGGATAAACGGTTGTAGATGATATGCCCGTTACATCGATTTGACTATAGAAAGACAGACATACACCGAATCAAATTTGATCCTTGATGTATGTAAAGTAAAACGCGAGTGAAAATTATCAATTCTGAGCCCAACATTTTTTTTAACCTCTCTTACGAATACAATGATTCTCTACCTTCGGTAGTTAGGAAGCAAAAGAAATTAATTGAAATGGAAACAAGTTACAATTGAAGTGGAAAGAATTATATTTGATTTTAAAAAGGTTATATTTAAAATGGTAACATTTACAGTTGAAATGCAAAAGGTAACGATGGACTTGGAAATTTCACAATTTCTGTTTTGCTCGTCCTCTTTTCAGTTTGATTTATTTCCTTTCTCCTACTAACATACAATTGTCATTTCATCTAAAATATTTACTATTCCATTGTATACTATTCTTTCTGATAAAACTATCTATTTTTTGTTTACTATTTCATTTTTTTCACATTGCCCATTATGTTAATTTATTTTCTGTCATTGCTGGTATCTTGTTTTTCCTGCCTCTATTGAAGACTTCATTAAGTCAAAATACCTTTAACGTTTTAAATATATTTATATTAACATTTTGATGTGTATATAGTATTTTGTAAAAGTTTAGAGGAAAAAAAAATTAAATAAGCTATTAATTTCCCTTTTAGTTAGTTATTTATTTTTTCATCATCTACTCGTGAAGTTTCATTTTTTTAAGCGTATCTATCTAAATGTAGTCAAGAAAAAAAAAATCAACTTTTACTATGAAAAAAAAAATCTTGCATAATAAATTTAGTGTAACCTGCTGTTATGCATCCATTACATTATTCATATATCACGTGTATACAATATTGTAGTGTGAAATTAATTTGAAATCAATTATTGAAGCTACATCGTTTAGCCGAATTTTTTTTATCCCAAGCAAGCTATTAAGAAAATTAAAAAATCGAAAAAAAAAAAGGAACGGGACTAAACTTTCGATGAAGTCGTGAGTGAGCGCATTTGTAACAGGTTCTTCTAAGGTCAATGTCTTTACGCAACACTTATAAGAATTAGTCCTATTTCAGTTTTAATTCAAGAATAAATAACTATTGAAGTTATGAAACTATATGAATCAATCGATGAAATATATTTATCAGATTTTTTTTCAAATGTAAAAAAAAAACAGCCTCAAACGTTGCGTGGATGATGGTGCTAAATACAGCATCCAAAAAACTGAAATCTTTGTTAGTTAGAAGACGCGATTTAACAGCTCTTTGATTTTAATGACATAATCATCCATTATTATAAAAAGCAGTTAATTTACACGAATTTCATAATTTTATTTTATTCATCAAATAAATAAACTACTGATTAATTTAAGATTATCTCGTTAAGATCTTATTATAGAATTATGTTTCCTTTTGGTATCGATTCCAGAAAAAAATGTATTAATGGTTACAGTTCATTGGTGCGGTTGGTGCCACCTACATTATTTTTCTTCTATAACTCAGACTGTGGCGTTTAATATATAGTCAACGTTGAAACAAGTCATTTATTGTCAATGTAACACTGTAATATTTGTTTTATATTCCTTGGAATTTAAAACTGTATTAAATAAAATGCAACTAATAAATTTAAACAGAAAAAGAATAATGAAACAAACATTCTCTTCCAGATATTATCTAATGGTAGCTCTCTCTAAATAGTTCTAAGAAAGAAGATCCAGAGGATAGATATTTGGATTGGGCCAGTACCGAAAAATACGGAATATTAAGATCGTATGGATGATTTTATTCGAAAATAAATAAGGAGCATTAAGGATTTTACGAAGGGATAAGATTAAGTAGTGAAATAGTTGGAAACGTCGAGCGGGTTTTTCTCGTTTCAGTCTGGTATGAGAAATTCAAGTTAAACGTTAGTCCATGTATCAAATTTGTTCAACAGAGATAAGTGAGGTATTGTTACCGTAGGACAGAAAGTCAAATGTTCTGAAGAGTTTGGGATGCAATTGGTGAGTCGTTAGGGAAGGGTTAGGATGGATTGGGATGTCAGTTGTATAAGTTCTAATAAAATTCACATTAACAATTTATTTCTTCACTCAGTAAACAATACATTTTATAATATCAAACTTCATTTAGTTTTTCATTGCCTTATTTGATGGACAAATTCATTTAGTGAATATTTTTTTTTTCTCTTGACAATGATATCGTGATCATAATCACGAATATCGTGATCATAATGGCGATAGTGCATGATCCCTCTCTTCCAAAAAAAAAAAAAATTGTTCTCTAATTAAAAATCGTGCTAGTGAAGATAGAACTATAAAAATTGTAATTTATTCACAATTAAACCATGGTATGTTCCATTTTCTATCTTGTTCTAAGGATCAGAGTTTCCTCCATATTGAAGCTTCAAAAATTTTTTTATTCCTTAAAGATACACAATCTTGTAAGAATGTGCCACTCCCCAAAGAATTCATAATCCCATAAAAATGTGCTCCCGCAAAAATGTTGATGTCACAAATTGTACTGTTCTGAGCACTCATAGTAGGAGGAGATAAATAAAGAGCATAGTAAATAAATCGCCAATGAACTGAAATGACATGGACAATGTTAACGAGATTATTAATAAAGGATGAGTTTACAATGAGTTTAGCATTGAAATTTTAGCCTTTTTCCAAATAAAATAATACAAAAATCTAATAAAATATTAAAATATTTATTATAAAATATGAGATGTGTTGATAGGTGTATCTTTTAAAAATAAAAATATTAGACTTCGTTAATGATGTAAATATATTATTCATTTTCATTGAATAGCTTGAGGATAGGTTTGAGAATTGGCAATACGGTCACAAACGTTTATGAATGATAATTTTACAATAAAATAATACAAATCTAACAGACATCCATTTTATAACCGTTTTAACAAAAAATTATCAAAATAACAAGAAGATGAACTTCCATTTTGAAGTAAGTAATTAACAATTAAGCATTATTGAAAGAAGCTAGTCGACTGTTCTATATATCATGGGTGATGTATATTAAGGACCCAGTCTTATTTAAAAAAAAAAATAAAATAATATTAAAAAATATAAAAAATTAAAATTTATTTTTAAATAAGACTACGTCCTGAATATTCATCGGCCATAATAATTAAGCAATTAATTAATAAATGAAGTAAACAATTAACAACATACTGGACGGTCAGCAAACTATACTAGTTACTATGTAAACCCTTTATTGTTTTATAGAAGATCATCACATTAACAAAACTCGCTTCTAATTCACAACAGGCAGCTATTCATGTTTTTTTTATGTATTAATTATTTTATTTTTACCAAAACAATGAAATTGATGTTTTTATTCTAATTTAGTATGCATGAGGTCTTACACCTCTATAATTCTTGTCCAAGTGACAAAATATTATTTTACTAAATAAATAAATAATAAAAAAAAGTTTTAGTTTAATATACTATTATTTTGACAATTTTAAAATACACATAATATTTGTATTCCTTCCTATTGTTCATCACATCATTTCGAATTTTTCCGCTGTCATTGTTAAAAAAAATAATAACAAATGTTATTTTTTAGTTTTTTCTCCAAGGAGTCAGTTTCCTTTTCTAATATTCCGTCCTCACGTTTCAGGGGACTTCTTCACACTCTGAAGAGAAGTCTATGAAGAAGTTTCCTGTAATATCAAGATGAAAAGTTGGAAAAGAAAATTGGCTTCCCTTGAGATAACAACTAGAAGAATAACTGACGTATGTTCCTTTTTTTTCTCTTTTTTAATAAAAGAAATATTATCCCTCTAGTTTATGTTGATAATTGAAAATTCTCTACTTCATTTAAAATTCTTTACTTTGAGAGGAATGTTTTTCATATTTTCAGGACTTACATTGTATAAATATCAAATACTCCATCTATATTTAGAATTCTCCTGCTAATGTGCGTTAAAAATTACGCGTTATAAATTTGGTTGTTTGTTATTTCACAGTCAGGAGCTATTTACTAACGATCAGTGCCACTAAAAATTATTTATTATGTTATTTTTGTTAGTTGATACGACAAAGTATTTTTACATATAGATAAAAATATAAAACCTATCAGAAAGTTATAGCTAATGGTCATACAGTTGATGGCCATGTAAGAAAAGCTTATATTAAATCAATCATTTATTTTTTGTATTTATTTATATCAAATAATTTATTTATTATAGACTTGAATTGTTGGTAATGATAAAATGGTATCAGATAGCAGTGTGGTAATAATCATGGGACAGGACCCAGAAACGATGATTGATTATGATTAAGTTTAAAAAAAATATATTTAACAAGGATTTTTTTTATTTTATGCCTCTTAACCTTTCTTAATTAATTCTTATTCCCACACTGACACTTTACGTCTAAGTAAAATTTAATTTTAAAAACTTGTAATTTACAATGATTTTTTCTATTTTTTCTTGGACATTTCCATGATACTGTGTCTCTTTCTTCAGCATCTTATAGGATATTATCAGTTCTTCCAATTTTTTTACATTTTTATTGGTACTATATTGAACAAATCATACACATTTATAACATTTTCTATTACAATTTAAATAATTTCCTATTTTTTTTTCTTTCTCTTTCATGCCTCTACTCTAAAGATTCATTGGCGTTTTTCTATAATTTATATTCTGTTTTAATAATTTATCAACTTTAAAAACAGTAGAAACTCGTTTTTCAACATTCTGTAGATTTTGTTTTTTTCCAGAACTATGTTTTTTTTTTTTAATTTTAGTCATTCTACCAGAAAGTGTTTCACAGTTTGAGATGTATCGTCACATTTTTCGCACATGGGCTCTTCGAGACCTCTTAGAAGGTAGCCATGTACAAATTAGCAGTGTCTAATCCTAAGGTGCCACAGCATAACTTCTTCTTTCCTGGAACGTCTGGAGGTTGTGAGCCATTTGCCACAGTCAAGTTCTATTTCTGCCAGTTTACACGTTTTGCTTTTCCGTTCCGTCTCACATTCCTTCCGTTAGTTTTGTTCTCTAATCCCACTCTATACCCAACCACCGAGGATGCCAAGTCCTGAAGGATCTGAGGCCGCATAGAATAATAGCAACCATCCTTCTCGATCCACACCTCTCCCTCCACCTCCAAGTTTCGAAGAATTCCCTACTTTTCTGCAGCCCTTGCGAATAGAGCAGCCAATACAAAAAAATGCTCCGCAGAAGCCTACGCCAGCTCAGCAGCAGAGACAACCTGCAAGGGACCAGATGACAAGAGCAGATAATGCTACTGCATCTGCTCACAACAAACCATCATATTCAGGTATGAGGCGGAAAACTACCCAGCAGCCACCTTCAGCTGAAAATAATGCCCCACCACAATTGCTCCAATTACTCAATAATTTAAACTCCCTCATACAGCCCCTTTTTAGTATCCTCCAACAGCTTGCACAGGTGACTCAAGCTAAGTATCCACAAAATGGCCGGTAATCAGGCTGCGGGCTCTTTTTCCATCCTTCTGTGGAATGCAAATGGATTGACACAAAACAAAACTGAACTGGACTTATATCTTCATGAAAAACGTATAGATGTAGCCCTAATAGATTTTATTGTTAAAAAATGTTTTTAAATTTTAAATATTTATTGGCATCTAGTATGTTCATAATTAGCAAATGAGATAGCAATAATTTACCCAACAGCACCTCTTCTAGGCTTGATTTAATTACAAGGCGGTGTAAAGAAGATCTCTCATCCAGCGCCATTTTAGCCTCTCATTCATATTGAGAGGGTTTGTCAGCTAAAAACATGTGTCTATTAAACAATTGTTATGTCAAGACAGAGGATAGTATGCAGAGTTTTGTTTGTCACGTACCAAGTTACCTTTGTTATGAGTCGTAATAATTTTGATTGGAAGGTATGAAGTATTGTTGCCCAAAATCGGTCTTGGTATTGCCTTTGCAAGACTAAGGCCACCCAACTGTTGTAAAACAAAGACCATGACTGGTAAAAAAAAAATCGATGTTTTTAATAAAAATTAAGGCAAAATATTAACTAATACTTGAAAATCTTAGTTGCTATGTGTTAATAATTGGTATAACCAATATACTTCTGCAGTTAACTCCTTTAATTTTTCATTCGGGCATAGTTAGGTTTCTCCTATCTAAAAAAATGCATTTATATCTCTATAGTAATAAGCTAATAAGTTACAGCAAGACTGGTGCGAGACTCTTGCGCAAGACCAAGTCTGAGTTTGTAAGACCAAGACTCGTCTCGGTCTCGCATTTGGGCAACACTAGTATGAAGTTTTTTTTAGATTGGTCTTATATGTGAGTGGTTTATTTGAACTGTTTACACCTTTCATACCTTGAAGGATTTATGTCACTCTTGAGTTATTTTTTTTTAACATTTCATTCAATTCCTTCTTCACTGTTTCCCTTCCATTGTCTTCTGCCCCTAAGACCTCTTTGAGGCCACCATGGTCTACGTGTTGGGGTCTGTGGCAATCCTAGACCCACGTGTCTTTCCATTCTGTGAAGGTGGCCTAACCTCCTTAGCCTTCTAATCTCGATTGCGACAGCGCCGCCTTTCTTCTGCTATTAATCCTCGATTCAATTTATTGCTGTGAAAACTAATAAATACTTGTTGATTTATATTTCCAAGTTTTTTTTCTTCGTATATTTATTTTTTTAAACCATTTATATCAATGAATAGTAACAACTGCCGTACTAATAATATTCGTATGATGGTTATTTCCTTTGCACTCTGATAAAAACAAATGCTATCATAAAAAGTTATTTATAATATATCCCAAGATAATAAATACAAATTTAAAATAACAAAATTTACTACATTCATGTGTATTACGTATTCATAGCACTAAGTATTCATTCACCCAGTGTACACATACTAAATTAAAAATAAGAAAAACATAAAGTCTAAAAATAAAATAAAAGATAAATTATCAGCCTATAGCTAAGTGTCATTTCATAATACTAACTAAATCATCAAAAAATGCGATCAATAAACCGACAATATATACACATAAAATAAAAACATCTTACCGATTAAAACCCGTAAAGTAATATATGTGCGTCAATAAAAATAAATACAAATTAATAGATAAAAGACCTTAATTGTTTGCCACATTTGTGTGGAGTTTTCTCATAAAACAAATAAAGATTTTAAAAAATAAATAATAGAATAAATATTTAATCTAGATTAAGATATTTCAGAAAAAAAAAAAAAAAGTTAGATACTATTTAATATTCTAAGATTGCGAGCACGATATCATAAATTGATGATGCAGCACTAAATGTTTTTTTTTTTTAATCTTTTTATTGAGAAATAATACATTTTGCCACATTTAAGGGCACTGAGTACTAAAGCTGAGTGAGGCTCATTCATACTATATATACAATGCAATAAAAAAAAATAAAAAAATATATATCTATATAACAAAGGTAAAAACTATAAAACTAAAGAAATGTAACTTGAATTCAACTTAAAAATAAAATAATAATACTAATAAGTAAAACAAATAGATATATAAAAAAGAAAAACATTCATACTTATTATATAAAAAAGAAAAACATTCATACTTAATATATAAAAAAGAAAAACATTCATACTTTATTTACAATCAGCCAAGGGAGCTCCAAGTCCAGCCCTTTCCTCCACGTGTGAAGGACAGAGGGAGACTCTAAGAGATCCCAGCGCTTCTCTCTCAGCTGCGTCATCGGCAGGAGTCCAGTGGAAACTGAGAGAGGGCACTAAAGCAACAGACGCTCATGAAGTGAGTGGAGAGGCTGGCCATTGCCAGAACTCCAGTGACAGTCTTTACAAAAGGTCTCGAGGCCACTGCCGTTTCAACCTTCGAGGAGGGTTGTAGGGGTGACTGGAGCTGGATAAGGATTGTGCTAAGGAGTTAGGGTGGTGGATTAGGTTCAGATGAAAATTTGAGAATCGAGATGGAATAACATCAAGGACATAAGGGATGTAAAGGTCATGATGTAGGGTTTTGTTTGTAACATAATAAGGAGCATTGACTATTATACGGAGGACTTTAGACTGAAAGGATTGGATGCATTTGATGTTTGAAAATTTATTTGTCTCCCACAGTTCAAGTCCGCAGGTCCAGATGGGTTTGAGTATGGTCTTGTATATTAATAGTTTGTTTTCTATCGAGAGATTGGATTTTCTGTTAAGTAGTCTGTATAGCTGGCCAAATCGTCGGTTAAGTTCTTGTCTTTTAAGTCTGGTATGTGGGTTCCAAGTTAGTCTTTTGTCTAAAAGGAATCCAAGATACCGAACTGTGTCTGAGACGGGGAGAGGTACTGAGTTGAAAAGGATATGTGGACAGGATCTGCGTCGAAGGGTAAAGGTGACATGCTTGCATTTGGATTCATTGATCTTAATGCACCAATTGTTGCACCATTGCTCAATTAGGGAGATGAGTCTTTGTAGGTTTAAGGATGCTTTTTCAGGATCTGAGTGGGATGACAGGATGGCGGTATCGTCAGCGAAGGTTGCTAGAAGGGTATCGGGGTTGGTTGGAATGTCTGCGGTGAAGAGGATGAAGAGAACTAAAGCACTAAATGTTAGTTAAAACTTTTTGTTTTTTTCCCAAACTGTGCGATATTAATTATAAAATATTTACTTATGCTCTCATATTTCAATGTGTTTATATTTGTGAAGATATTTCAATGTCTTAAATTTTGGCAACAAAAACCAAAATGTTAGTATACATTCTATGGTAAAATTTATACAGAGCCCTTTGAAAGGTAACTAAATTACTTACAAATAAAAAATAAATCATCGGAATCGAACCATTATTAGCAAAGATACAGCTTATTCTATTTTCTACACATGTTATATTTTGTTACTTTCCTACCGCTACTAGTTAAGGAAAGTATTGCGATCGGGTCAAATTTACGATGTTTGGTTCTGAACGGATCTTTAACTTTCAATGACCTTGAAGTCCGGAAACACATCATCAATTGTTTTCATTGGTAAATAACATTTCAAAAATCAAGTCCCAGAAAAAATGATATCAGTTTTGCAGTAGAACGAATGGAAAATATTTAGAAAAATATACCTTTGCAGTGAATCGTCTGATTTTTAACGATTTTTATTTTATGTTTTAGGAAATTTTGTATATTTTCAAATGACCATTGTAAAAAGTGTATACTTATTCAAATGAAATTTCGTAAATCTAATTTTAACACACCTCTTATCTTTTGTTCGGCGAAGTATGTCATATAAATAACTTTAAAGTGCTTCGAGAACAAGACTTTAGTCAAGTATCAGCAGTATAGGTCTAGATGTATATATGACAGAAGTCTTCAATTCAAGTACCTGTTGATGATGTGTGACATATACATAAATTTAAAGGGCATTGAGGCAGAGACTTTAACCAAGTTTCATTAAAATCGGTACAACCGTTTAGGTGTACATTATCGGCCGCCATCATGAAAGAAAAGGGATCATTCTCAGTTGCTATTTGACATTAAAACCAAATTCAAAACAATCAATTTAGTTGACTCGGAGGAAAAATATGGACCTGTACGCCGTAAGTGCATCTCTCACCGTTTTTCAAGAAAATAACACGGCCCGGCATTTCGAAGTGTCTCCGAATGAGGATTGCAGATAAGCCCAAAAGATGGTATCAGATAATCTGAATTGAGGAATGGAATCGACGATTGTCGGCAACACTGAAAGGGGCTGCCTGAAGAAAGTTCTTCCCGACCGTGCACTCGCCGGTAACGGTGAAATGGGTACTCCTGGATTTCAGGGTTCGCAAGTCCTGACGAGGCATGGGGGCTTTTGGACCACACAATAAACTTTTGGCAAGGATGTCGGCAGCCTATATCTCATGTGCATCGTTCCGGAAATTGCCGAACACGTAGTACTAGTGTGGCCCAAAATACACTTTCAAGACCAAGACCACCTAACTGTTGCAAGACCAAGACCAAAACCTGTAAGAAAAATCGATTTTTTATAATAAAAATTAAGAAAAACAGTAACTAATACTTGAAAATTTTAGTTACTATATGTAAAGAATTGGTATAACCAATATACCTTTTCATTTAACTCTTTTAATTTTTTATTCGGGCTTAGCTAGGTTTCTTCTATCTAAAAAAAAAAAAAATGCAATAATATTTCTATATTGATAAGCCAATAGGTAACTGCAAGACTCTTGCGCAAGACGAAGAACTAGACCAAGATTGAGTTTGCAAGACCAAAAC
This sequence comes from Nezara viridula, assembly GCA_928085145.1. Classification (NCBI taxonomy): domain Eukaryota; kingdom Metazoa; phylum Arthropoda; class Insecta; order Hemiptera; family Pentatomidae; genus Nezara; species Nezara viridula. Next base: position 177,700,087 of record OV725077.1, read on the forward strand.
TCGTCTCGATCTCGCATTTGGGTTCCACAACCTAGTAATGACCTGCACTGTCTTTGAAGGACTTCAGAAAACGCTGAATACAGAGGAAAACAGAATGCACGTTATGATAGAAAGTGATTTTGTCTGGCTCAACAAACAAGAGAACTACCTTCGAAGAGTTCGTGTACGAGTGAAAGATGACTGTGAGACCGGAAGGCTTTTAACATAGGTGTCCCAAGGCGAAGGGAGGAGGCGGCAGAAGTTAATCTATAATGGACAAAGCTTTTGAAGGTATGGACTTCAGTTGAAGCACTGAAAACATCTAAGTAGCAGTGGTAGCTCAATAGATTTATCACGCTAGCTTCACCAAAACCCGTATTACCGTAAGGCACGTTAGGGTGTAAATAAATAAAAAAGTAATTATTTTTTTTAGATATTTACGGTTGTATAAAAATCGGTAGGGATGTCGTATGAGTAGAAACTATATATATATTTTTTTTACATCGGTAATCTATCTGGTAATAAATATATAGTGATTAGTACTTTTATTGTGAAATATATTGGATTCTAGTGAAATAAAAAGAAGGTCATGAATTAAATAGGGGATTCACTTTTCAATATGTTGGCCCCTAGTCATAGTACACCTTAGTTATGCACTGTGTAATGTTCATTGGCTTTAACGCCGCATGAGTTTGTACCTCAACCGGGGTATGTAGGTATTCTCCTACAGGTTACAGCATCAATATACTTAAGATAAATAATAGAGAATCTTTTACTCGCCGATATGTATATAATTAACTTATTTGTTTATCATTTCTCTTTACTTAAAAGCAAAGTCTCCCCTACTCTCCCTTATTTTATTTTATTTTTTTGTTACATTCACTTTACGCCAATGGTTTGTAATATATCTTCCTCCTGATGAATAATAATATAAGTAAGTAGAAAACGAAGACTGTAATATGTAAAAAAAACTTTCTCGACTGACACAGAGATCATTAAATCAGAGGCTATCAGTTGGAGTGAGCAAGAGTTGTCCTTCTCGGAGTCACTTTCTCTGACAACGGGACCCGCTCTGCCGAGTCCTTATCACTCTCTCAGCTCTTATTAATTTGATTTATATTTATTTATTTAGTTTATTATATGTTCTTTTAATTCTGTTTTGTTTTCGCTTATTTGCATGCAGTGCTCTCTTCTGCTAATGACCTATTACAAATCGTGCGTGCTTCTTCTGGTCGTGTCGTGTCGGTAGAAAAGTTTCTGACAGCGTGTGCTCTGTTCTGATAGATCGTTTCACTGATGCGGGTAGCCATTCACCAGTTACTTTATGTTATGCATACAGGAATATCTAGCACCGTTATAGTTTGAGATGAATAATTTATATCCTCGGTTTATTGAAAAAAAGCTACTTCGTACATTCTGATGGAGCAAAATTTCTAATTTTTATAAATATTGACCTTATTTATTGATAAAATTTATATAAGTAGATAAAAATGACACAAACTCTTCCAAACATTAAAGATGGTTACAGCCATTCTCTCATTTTGCTATGACAAAAAATTTCATCAATGTACATAGTGATTTGATTTTGACATACTGAATGTGACTAAACAGCCTTTTGGAATAAACTCACGATGCGTTGCTTCTGCAAATTTGATGATGTAAGGAAAACATTAAAAATAAAAAATGAAAATGCTGACTGTATATCTTAGAATAGAATAGAATATAAAATAATTTTATTCTGAGACAAGGTCCTTTAAAATAACAAAAAAGTACAAAATTAAAATATTGCATTTGGCCTAAATAAAATCAAACACAAATAGTACAAAGAAATAAGTAAAGAAAACCTTAGTTTAACATATTCTACACAAAAACGTATTATATAAAAACACTTGAAACTATGCCAAGATACTTAAAACTATGTACAGTGGTAAATATACACTTTTAGAAAAAAATAAATAAATAAAAAATACAGTAAATTTCTCTTAGAAATAAACTCTTTGTTTTTGTAGAAAAAAAGTTGCAAAAAGCCGAATCTGATAGTAAATTTTTTCCGAGTATTTAAATGATTAGTTATAAGTGAATACATCATTATAAATAATTTTTCATAACATTTTAGCAGGTATCTAAATCTTTTTGGGACAGGAATTGGTTTTAAATGTATAATGGGAGAGGGAATGTACTGAGGACTTGAATTGGAGAAGGTTGTAGGTGTAAGAAGACGATGATTGTTGATGATTTGATAGAGGAACGTAACTAGGCAATATTGTCTTCGAATAGAATGGAATAGCCAGTTTAACTCAGTGTAGTGGTGAGAAACATGGGAGTATCTCGAAGCACCAATCACAAATCTTACTCAACTGTTCTTATTAGGTAATTGAAAATAGACAGTCAATCGAAATCCATCTTTAAAACATTTTAAATATATTTTAATCTGGTTTCAAGCCAATTTTGAATACAAAATCCCTGGAGGCCCAGTTCATAATTATAATGATTGCATTTATGCTGATTAAAATAAATAAATAAAAACTTTTTTTTTTAAAAACATCTTATTATTGCCCTGTCTTGGACTTGGACATTATTCGTATACAAAAAAAAATATTATAAGAAGTAGGTATTTATTAATGATCAACGAATACTTTCTCTTGTTTTCATTTTGTAAACACGCTTGTATGTAAATTAATTAAAAACATATTTTATTCTTACATTGACATTGAGCATTTATAAACGACGTCAATAAAATTTGATTTATTTGTTAATGTATCCAAAGATTATCTTCAATATATTTGATTGCCTTATAACTAAAACGACTTATACCATTACATTATTTAAATATTCATCAAATAGTTAACTACCACTGAAGATTTATTAACAATGTAATGTATTTATTTTCTCTAATTTAAAGTATTGAGTTCTGCGCATGCGTTAGCCTAAGTTAAACATACGTTAGGTCATCTCTTACAAAATTCTTCATTAATAGTGGCAGTGTTCAACTTTAATGCGAAACAACAGTGTTACCTGTTATATTGACAATTAAGTTTGTTACTGAACAAAAGAATAAGGTGAGTAATCACTTTTTTATAGCTCAATAGTGAACAGTGTAAATAGACCTCATATCAGGTTAGTTACTGATAACGGCCGGCCATAACATCGCTAATCCCACCAGTGGGCTCTGGCTCTCCGTCCGAGGAGGTTCTGTGCCGATCAGTCCTCTCTAAGCACGCGTATATATTTCCGTGTTAAAAAAAAAAAAAAAAAAATTGTTCTCACTTCTCATTTTACAATTTTTCCTATCACTTATAATATGAAATGCGATATTATCATATGCTAATGTCGAGCAAGGGTAAAAATAATAGGTCCAGGAGCCTCGATACTACAATGAGTTCTCCTATTAAAAAAAAGAACAAGGCGTTCGAAGAGAAATACTCCATCAGCCACACCAGGGAGCTCTGTTGAAGAAGTGATTAACCAACCTGGTACCTCACAACAACAAAACAATCATGAGACAACTCAGACTGGTGAAGAATCGCCGTTTTTCACTCAGAACCCATTTCAAGTGCTATCAAATACACAAAACGAAGAAATGGAAGCAGCACCTACCCCCAGGAAACCCAAACCCCCATCAATATTCCTTAGAAATATTAAAAACTTTCAGTTAATGTGTCATCAATTGAATAACCTAATGGGCTCAGGAAAATATTTATGCCAAAGCCGCACCAATGACACTAAATTAATGCCCGACACTCCAGAAACTTACAGAAAAATTATAAAATATTTATCTGATACCAAGGCGGATTACCACACGTATCAAATGCGTCAAGAGAGAGCGCTCAGGGTCGTTATCAGAAGACTGCACCCATCTACGCCAACAGATGCTATAAAAGAAGAGCTCGTGGGTATGGGATTCCATGTTCGCCAGATAGTGAACATATTCAAGGAGGATAGAGAACAGCCTGGAATAAAAAGTAAAATACCGCTCCCACTATTCTTCGTTGACCTTGACCGAACGCCCCAGGTCGAAGACATCTACAAGGTCACACGCCTTTATTACACCAGCGTTGTTGTGGAAAAGCCTTCCACCAAGCGCGACATCGTTCAATGTCATAATTGTCAGGCTTATGGCCATACGAAAAGATATTGTCATCACATTCCTAGATGTGTGAGGTGTGGTGAGCAACACAAAACAGAAGAATGTAGGAAGTCTAGAACTTCACCTGCAGTGTGCGCTTTATGCCACCAAGGGCACCCTGCCAACTACAAGGGTTGTCAAACATACAAAGAATTAAAAACAAGAATGTACGCAATTCCTAGAGAAGAAGGGACATCCAGGCCACCAAGACAACCCTCTAGAACAGTGAACGGAAGAGTGACCTATGCTCAGATGTTCAAAGGAGACACTATAAACACTCAATCTCAGGCCCTGCCACAAGAACCTCAATATCGAGAATTCACAAATCAACCTCAAGACCCACATCCCTCCATCCCTGAATCTAGGTTCAATGCCCAGACATACATTCCTCCTCCTTCCAATTCCACTGACCTCACAAGCCTATTAACTTCTTTCCTCTCTGAATTTAGATCCCTCATCACCACTCTTATTTCATTACTTACCAATGTTATATCCAACCTCATTCCACCGCCGAGAAATCCATAAATGTCCTCAACCAAATCCCTTTCCATTCTCCTATGGAATGCGAATGGTATTCGAAATCACATCAACGAACTGACAATCTTATTACATGACAAAAACATCGACATAACACTAATAATTGAAACCCGACTAACCAACAAACGACAAATCAACGTTCCTGGCTACAATATTTATAGAACCGATCATCCTGATGGAACAGCACATGCTGGCACTGCTATAATTATCCACCGATCTCTCTCCCATCATTTATTTCCCTTACCAACCCATAATTTCCTACAATCCACTGCCTTGATAATCCAAACTTCCCTTTATCCAATAACATTAGTTGCGGCATATTCCCCGCCTAAAATACCCATTTCCGAATCCCAAATAATTTCCTTCCTGAATTCCTTAGGACACCATTTCATCCTAGGTGCAGATTTAAATGCAAAACACCAACAATGGGGAGCCAGATCCACAAATTCCCGAGGGTGAACACTGCTATCTGCACTTAATTCCCATCGCAGCAACATCCTTTCACCTAATACTCCCACATACTGGCCAACAGATCCCAACCGCAATCCCGACCTTCTAGACTTTTTCCTACACAAAGGTCTAGGCCATTACACTGTTCCATTTCAAGGCTTGATGATCTTTCCTCAGACCACAGTCCTATAGTCCTAACCGCTTCCACATCACCCATTCCTAAATCATCCTCTCCTTCATTTATCAGGGGACCAGTTAACTGGAACCTTTTCCGTCAAATATTGGATGATAATATAGACCTCATAGTTTCCTTAAAAACACCTGAAGACCTTGACGATGCAGTGGACTCCTTTACTACCCTGATCCAGCAAGCAGTTTGGACTGCATCCTCACCTGATCGTCCCAAAAAACACCTCAGTATAAATCCTCTACCCCAAGACCTATTGGATCTTATCCATAGCAAACGATGCTCTAGGGCCCTCTGGCAAAGAACCAGGCATCCTGATGACCGGAAATCGTATAACTATTATTCCAAACAGGTAAAAAAGAAACTGGATATCTTTAGAACCCAATCCTACAATTCCTACCTTTCCTCATTATCATCTAGTGATAACTCCCTGTGGACTGTAACTAAAAAAATCCTTAAAGTCCAATCCATTTCCCACCCCCTCCGCCGTGATGATGGTTCCTGGGCTTCGTGAGATGCGAATAGAGCTGAAGAGTTTGCTAAACATCTATCCTACACATTCACTCCCCATCCCGAACTCCATCCCACCCACACTGCTGAAGTTAAAGAATTCCTCTCTTCACCAATTTCTCTCTCTCTACCTCCAAAACCTGTTAACCCCTCTGAGGTCAAATTCCTCATAAACATATTAAAATCCCGAAAATCCCATGGATATGATCTCCTCACTTCACAAATCCTCAGACAACTTCCCAAAAAAGCAATCATATTCCTTACCTATCTATATAATTGCATCCTTCGTACTACCAACTTTCCCTTGATGTGGAAACACTCCATAATCGTGCTGTTTCCAAAACCAGGCAAACCCGTTAATAACACATCATCCTACAGACCGATAAGTTTACTCCCTATCCCTATCCCTATCCCTATCTTCTTTGAGAAAATCTAAAAAATCTTTGAGAAAATCCTCCTCAAACGCATCCTACCCATACTCGATTCCCACAACATCCCTCCTCATCAATTTGGATTCCGCTCAAGACATTCCACTGTCCAACAAGGCCTTCGTGTTGTGGACCATATATCCTCTGCACTTGAAAACAAGCAATATTGCACTGGTGCCTTTCTGGACGTAGCGCAAGCTTTCGACCGGCACGATGGCTTGCTTTTCAAGCTCAAAACCCATTTACCCCAATCCTTATACCTAGTCCTCAAATCCTATCTCTCAAATCGTTCCTTCCAAGTCCGTTGATGCACCGAATTCTCCACTTACTATCCAGTTGAGGCTGATGTTCCACAAGGCAGTGTTTTGGGTCCAGTTCTCTACATCCTTTTCACTGCCGATATCCCTCCAAATCCCGATACCTTCCTAGCTACATTTGCCGATGATACTGCCATTCTATCCTCCCACTCAGATCCTCAAATAGCATCTCAAAACCTACAATCTCACCTCTCCTTGATTGAGCAGTGGTGCAACGACTGGCGCATTAAAATCAATGAAGCAAAATGTAAACATATTACTTTCACTCTGCGACGCAGATCCTGTCCCACAATCCTTTTCAATTCAATACCACTTCCCTACCCAGATACAGTCCGTTACCTTGGCTTCCTTCTAGACAAAAGACTAACTTGGAACCAACATACGAGACTTAAAAGACAAGAACCTAACCAACGATATGGCCAGCTATATAGACTACTAAGCAGGACATCTCATCTTTCGATTGAAAATAAACTCTTAATCTACAAGACAATACTGAAACCTATCTGGACCTACGGACTTGAACTGTGGGGAACTGCTAAACATTCGAATATCAAACGCATCCAATCCTTCCATTCCAAAGTACTTAGAACAATAACCAATGCCCCATATTATGTCACAAATAAGACCCTACACCATGACCTTAACATCCGTTTTGTCCTCGACATCATCCCATCCAGATTCTCAAACTTTCACCAGAACCTTATCCATCATCCAAATCCTCTAGCTCAATCCCTATCCAGCTCCCACCATCCCTACAATCCCCTTCGAAGGTTAAAACGGCAGTGGCCGCGAGATCTATTGTAAATATGCTTCTGGAGTCCTGGCAATAGCCAGCTTCTCCACTCAAGTCCTGAGCATCTGTGGCTCTAGTGCCCTCCTTCAGCCTCCACTGGCTTTTAATACTAGTGATGCGGCTGGAAAAGTGGCACTGAGATCTCTGGAGTCCTGCTTTGCTTTCCACATGTGGGGAGAAAAGCCTGGCTCGGAGATTCCTGGGCGAATGTATATATTGTATATAGGTATGAATGTGTTTAGAAGTTTTTATTTTATTTTGTTTATTTATTTTTTTATTTTATTTATTTATTTATTTTTTCTATTGATTTACATTTTTTTATAAGTATTATTTATTTACTTTTTATATTTATAGTTACATCTGTATTACTTGTATATACTGTATGAATGAGAACTTTTAGCCTTACTACTTATAGCCCTCCAACAGTGGCTGATTGTATTATTACTCAATAAAAAAAAAAAAAAAAAAAAAATTAAAGTATTATCTTATAACTCTGATTTTCTATGACGCTTGCTATAGACAACATGTGGGAAAGCTTTTCATCATTAGAGGTCGCAGTACGGTATAACAGTGCTAATGGTGGCTGCAACAATTATTTATATTTTACTGTACCTACTTTTATTTATCACTAAATGCACTAATCCATATACGTATATTCAACTTAAATCTATTAATTTCCATATTGCCTATCCTTAAATAATTAATTCAAATTAATTCTAGCGATAGATTAATAAATATCTCGCAAACATGTCACGGAGGCCGCAGGTTTCCCATCTATGTTATAGACCCTGTATAACCTTTATCATCTTAAATCATTTACATAAACGGAAAAAAAAGAGATCTAACTATAAAGAAATCTAGGATTTATAGCAATATTTTTTATAGTAAATGTATAGTTATTTGAGCTGAAATTTAGTTAAAATTAATAATTCAGATGTTATGTTGTCCATTTGGTTTATGATGACATTGCATTCACAATTGATTTTTTTCGCAATATTTATGTTTATATCATTCAGACAACTTAGATCGTAAATCAAAGATTTACATCCTGTTTCAACAGTTATAATCCTGAAAAAGTAGTATAAACCGTCAATTATTTCGATTTCCTTTATCTGTTTTGTACAGAATGACGAATGTGATCATAATTCTACATAAATCTCAACTGGCGTAATGAAATACCAATAGAATATTAATAAATTCACGACCAAAGTGAAAATATAAGGGATTACCGTGGTTTATCGTGGAATTGATTTCCATCGATTAATTATAATCTGTCATAATGATTAATAACTATCAATAAATTAAGATAAATTTTTTTTTCATCTATTTCTTTTCATTAGGCAGTGCCTCACTTTTTTATATGTCAATATAATGATTGTTGAATGTCTAATTGGAAAATATAGTATTTACTTAATAATTCAAATAAATTTAAGTAATTTTATTACTCACTCAATCCGTTAAGCAGAAATTGAAAAATGAATACAACTTAAACCTTGGATTTCGATGAAATTCCAAATATTATTTATGGCTTTTCATTATGAGTTATGATCAGTTTAGAAATTAATTAAGTATCTAACTATTTTTAAGTATAAGATTGTATCAGAGTCTAAAATATATAATCAAGCTTATAGGTCTGGTGTTACCTTATTTTGTGACATAGATTAAATATCACTTCTACACAATTGTTAGTATTAGTGGGTGGGAGACAAAATCCTCCTGCTTCTAAAGCCATTTAAGTATTTCAACAACGTAGATCAATGAAAAAGATTTCTTGTTCTTAGGACAAATGGAAATCTGCGCCATTATTTCTAATACTAAATTTGGCTTGAATCTGAACATTACCAAAATTCAAAAGGAAAATAACAGTTTTAAATTATCTAATGATTCTAGTAGCTTAAGACATTAATATATATATATATATATATATATATATATATATATATATATATATATATATATATATATATATATATATATATATGTTTAAACAAAAATTAGATTACAAAACATTTTCCATTTTTTTCCCTCGAAGTTTCAACTGTATTACGTCATATGCTGTAAGTGAAATTTTAGAAGAGGATCATGAACTTAAGAAGCACAGCATCCTGTTTTCACTTATAAAATCTCATGAGTCACCCTCATACTCTATTTTGAAGTTTATAGCCATTCTACAAGGAAAGGGAAAAATCAAAATAAAAAGAATGATTCAGACTTACAAATTCGATAAGTCTATCTGGACATTTGTTGTTTGGTAATTCTGGTGACATACCCACTACTGAATCATATCCAGGATGTCCCGTAAGTAGAAAGAAATCTATAAAAGGTTAATACAGAACATCAAGATTCACAAAAAAGTTTATATAAACTATTGACCAATTTCCAATAGAAGAGTAGGAAGTCATGTTTTTGAATAGAAAGTGATAACTAAAAAAATATTTGATCTAAGCAATTAAACGTTGCTTCATAGTAAAATAGATTTAGTTCAACTTAAAATTTACTTTAAACTAAAGTAGAGCTTGCCACTGTTAAAACTATTTAAAAAGGATTATTAAGCGGACAAATACAGCTAAGTTCCGTTTAAGAAAAGGGCATAAATTATTTGTGATTTTTTTTTCATTACCCTAAAACTGTACTACATTTATCTTTTTTTTGCATTGTAATAAATATAACTACTTAAGTACACTATTTATTAATTAATTTGGTAGTTACATCGGTAGTTTTAACAATGGCAGACTCTACTTTCATTAGAAGGAAACCTTGTCTAGTTTACTATAGAGCAATGTTTAATTGCTTAATTCAATTTTTTTTTCATCTCTTCTGATTGAACAAAAAACATGACTCACATAGAAAACACAAATCTTAAATTTGCTATTTTTCTGCTGGAAATTGGCAAAATGCTTACATGCTTTTTTTTTTGTGGATCTTGATGTCTCCTATAAACATATAATACTTTCCTCTACTTACGGGGACCATTCGAAATCGAAGCGACTACAAGAGAATCTCAAAATATCGAGAATTCGATTTATCAAAAAGTTTAAATTATCAAGAGGAAATAAATAAAATTTGAATTATTATTTTTGAAAATATGTGTATGAGCTTATGTAAATTTTATGTACAAACTGCTTTATGTAAAAAATATGGCTAGCAAAATTTCAAATTATATATAGAGAGAATGGTCTAGTACGAATTATAGAACGTTCTTTCCCTCTGTCGTTACGACAAGGAATTCGAGTTTAAACAACAATTAAAATATATAACTTTTTCTATTTATCTTATATATAACTTTTTCTAAAGTTAAGATGTGAAGAGTTTGAATTGCCGAAAAATTCTAAATATCACGAGTCGTATGTACATATGTAACTTTTTTAATGGCATAATAATAGTGAAAAACTTTAATAACTATAAAAAAATGTATATTTTTAATTTTAAAATTCTCAAAAGAATGTTGACGAGTCAGACCAAAATAAGAATATATAAAACACTCACTAGGCCAATACTCACTAGCTGTGAGAGTTGGACCTTAACTAAAGCACTTGAGAAATCCCTGCTCAGATTTGAAAGAAGGACTATACGACGCATATTCGGAGGTTTCTAGGAAACACCACAAAATTGGAGGAGGAGAGCGAATATTGAAATCAAGACATTATTTAATGACCTCGATGTGAGCCCATTTGTCTTACTGTCGAGACTACGCTGGGCAGGACATGTCGCGCGTATGGATATGAATGCACCCCCACAGAGAGCTTTGGACGAGCATGTATATGGAAACAGATCAGTGGGAAGACCATGTTCGCGCTGGCAAGACTGTGTGGCTGCTGATGCATGTTGATTACTTGGTGTCAGAAATTGGAATGCTGCAGTAACTAACCGGGAGAACTGGAGATCCATTCTGGAGCAGCAGGCCAAGTCTCGAATGATTGGGATGTAGCACCATTAAATAATAATAATATTTTTAATTTAAAGACGTTTTTAAAATACTTGTGTCTTTATAAGATGGGGTCAAAAGTGCTTTAGGCATTTATCACATGCTGTTGGTTGTAGGAGTTCTTTTAAATAAGAGGAAGTCAACTAGGAATACGAATGTGAAAAGCACAAAATCAAATTTTCGGTAAAAAAAATAAAGATCTTGCTGTGTCACAATTTTTGGAATTTGAAGGTCTCATTGGTGGTTATTAAAAAATAGGTCCATATTTAATGAAAAATACTGCCCCACTTCGATTTCTTATATGATGTTTTCCTGAATTATTATTAAAATCAATCAACAAGCGTAAGTTAACAAAAAAGGTAACTGATTAGAAGAATACAACATTTTTAATTAAATGCGATTTTTTAAAATTTAATTGAAACATTTTCTCTCTGCCCTCTCCACCATAAATAATAATATTGATTTATGAGGTGGCTATGTTTAATGATAGCCTGAAGTCACCATTTCTTGTTTCCTTAGTAAGTTACTTATTTGATTGATCCTGTTATTATTCCACTTTTCAGTTGGATCTGAGGCAACAACATGTATTTCTTTTTAACGAGATATTTTATCCTTTGAAAGCTCTTTTCAAATATATTCAGGATTGTTCAGTATGAAAAAGAAATTATCACTCACGATTGAGGAAAATGGTATTTCCATTTTTTCATCCAAAATCATGAATAACATTTTTTTTTTGTCCTCCCTTTCATCGCCTTTAAGGCTATACGGTGTTCTCCCGGGCTAGGGAGTGTGGGTGGGGATTTAAAAGACTCCCCCGGCACTGCAAAAAAATAACATTATTTAATTTATGTTCTACTATGCATTAAAGAAATCCTTCACAGATCAATACATGTATTTGTCATTCATGACTTGTGAAGTTGTGCCTTTCCATACCATTAGAGACCTACCTAAGTACTGCACCTATTCGGCGTAGTCTATTGAACTTTTATTTTAGTTTCCCACACCTTTTTCCTTAGTAAATAGGAAAATATTTTCAGACTAATTTATTTTTCTAGTTTTAATTATAATCGTCTTCTGGATATCTTGTTCATGTTTATTTAATGTATTTTTTAGTTATATGAAGTTCCTAGTTATTATTCTTATAGCACCCGATCTGTGAGGCCTAAGTAACGTTTCTTCAAAAGAATTACCGGTGACTTCAAATCCTCTAACAAAATTTCATGTTCAATAAAAATGTTTATATACACGTAGGGTCGCAAATCAAGCTTTCGTTTTTGCTAAAACATAATTTTTTTTTTTAATCTTATTTATTGAAAAATATTACAATCTGTCTCTAGGACATTTATAATAGTGTTTACAGATCACATTCACACTCTATGTACAGTAAATAAAATAAATTATACAGAAAAATAACACATATTCAATAAATAAGAATAAAATAACCTAAAAATAAATTAATAAAAAGAACACATACATACCTATATACAATATTTACAATCTGGTGAAGGAACTCCAAACCAGACTTGTCCCTCCAAGTGTGGAGGGAAAAGCATGGTTCCAGGACTTCTCTCTCAACCGCGTCACTGGGGCTAAACCCAGTGGAGATTGAACAAGAGTGCTTAAGTTAAAACATGAAATAGAAATATATTTAGATTAATCAAATATCTTAGTTATTGTTGAAGGATAACAACTAAAATAAATATGTACTTCTGCTCAAACACCCACAGGCAATTTGAAAATCCTCACCTATGTTTTTAATAATATTTAAATAACTTAAAAATACATGTGAATTAAATTAAAACGACACTATGATTTTTCCTCATTCAGTTCTGAGATGTAGAAACCAAATAAGGAGTAATGCAGTAAATTTTTCGAAGGTGGAGTGTTTCTTGGTCCTTAATATGAAAAATTGAAATCATTACTAAAATAATCATAATGCCAAATAGAAATCATTGTTTTAATTTATTTTTTATATTCTAATTTTATATAATGCCATATTTTGGCTGGATGGTCTAATTGAAATATTCATAAACTTTAAATCAAGTAGTCTATTTATTTTAGGAGTATGAAAAAATGTTTAAAAAAAAATTAAAATATTATTTATAATATGTTTTATTTTCTCATAAATAAACAATAAAATTTATAATAATAATTATCAGTTATTATTATTACTATTATTATTGAACAATTGTAATAATTGTAAATACTTAGACAAAATAGATTGATCGTAAGTTAGTAAAAAGAATGGCGTTGATAAGGACCATTCTAAATATATCTCATGTCTTATTTTCTTTCTGTGCACTAATATTAGATTAATACAATAATCCCCTACTGATGGTCAAAAACAAAATATTTCGAATCAACAGAAAATCTTAACTTGATTATAAGCATATCCGAACTAATCTGTAACAGAAACGAAGAATTTCTTAGTTACGCAAAGCTTAAATCTTATCCCGTTAACCGGACCGGATTCACACAAAGAATGACCAGCAGTTACGAAGCCGTTGATAATCGTTTTGGTATCTAAATTAGATTTAATCGATTCATTAGTCAATCGACCAAAGCCGAGACCCTAAGCTTCTTGGTCATTCTCGTGTTTTGGACCTTGAACTCGTACAGCGTTAGGATTCAATGTAATATATTTAATAATAATATCTACAATATCTATGATTACCAGAGGTACTTTGAGGGGGGATTGAATGGACCAAGTTGCTTCATCCAAAATTTGAAGAGGCATACGTAGATGGGGTTAGGAATTTTGCACGGGAACCATTTGAAGTTTCAAATGTAAGGAACTTTGAAATCCGGAACAACGGGATAAACTGAGTGGTCGCGATGGCCAAGCGTGTTGAAGTATAAACTTTAGCATTCTCGAGTCCGCTGGTTCAATCCAAGGAATGAATCTCGAGCTTCCTATTCTGGTGAGAGTAGGTTTGGTTGTACCTCTTGATAGACGAAACAATCCCTCTGAAATAGATAAGCCAGAATAGAAGTATATGGAGTAATCAAATAAAAAGAAGGATAATCAGAAAACAATTGCCAAGTATAATTGTTTATAATTTACAATTTTATACTTTAACTTGCACAGCAAAGAGCAGAGAGAAATATTTTGTTTTTAGAGGAAGGGGGGTGTCGTTGACCTCAGAGGGGGGATGGGCACCTCTGCTTTTGACACAAATATTTTTTTCAATGCCTTATTTATTCAGAAATATTGCAATCTGCCACAGTTAAGGGCATGTATAATATTGTTTAGAAAGCACATTCAAACTCTATTTACAATAAATAAAAATGAATAATACAGAAAAATAATAATACTAAAAGTAAATATATATAAACTAATTAAAATAACAACTAAAATACAACCATACTTTTGTGCAATATTTACAGAATCTATTCACTCAGGAGAACTCCGAGCAAAGCCTTTCTTTCCACTCGTGGAGGGAAATCCAGGATCCTAGGAGATCCCAGCGCCTCTCACTTAGTGTTGCCGAGATGCGAGACCGAGACGAGTCTTGGTCTTGCGCAAAAGTCTCGAAACAGTCTTGAAGTTACTTATTAGCTAATTACTATAGAGATATTAATGTAAAAAAATAGAGGAGTTAAATGCAAAGTGCAAGACCAAGACCGATTTCGGGCAACACTACTCTCACTCATCCGCATTACTGGCAGACCAGTAGAGGCTGAGCAGAGGCGCGATAAAGACACAAATACTAGAAACTAGTCTTTGCCGTCTCTCCGATCTTGGTGCTATCGATGATGAAGTTTTAACTGCTTACGTTTAAAGAAAGTTATCAGTAAATACAGGTAGCACTGTCAGCAGTTTTCTTATACAATTGATTTTACAATATATTTTTTTAATCTCAAATCTCCTAATTCGGTTGATTTTTAAATTATTATGTGGTGGCGTTACTTTTCTGTTTTTGAAAGTGGTTTTAAAACTCCCATGTAAACTTTCTCATAAAATCATTATCAATTTTTTTAAGAATCTTTTGTAAGAAGCTTTTTTGTTAAGTTATGTTAAGTTTTGTATTGATTCTAGAAAGATTCAAGCAGCTTCCAAAATACAAATTTAGACGAATTGACAAATGTAGATGAACACGATTTAGAAGAGAAGTGTGATTGAACATGCGACGCTATTCCTAAACCATATAATGCTATGACTAATCTCTCCATTTTGACAGGCTGTCATTGCTCAGTCAAGTTAACGCTCTGTTTGGTTTAGTGTGAGCTCACCCAGTCCTCTCAATGTTATCTAACTGGGCTTCAGGATTAGCGCCTTTTGGGATTATGTATTTTTCATGCTTTTCGAGACTTTTGTCAAATGCGCATCTGACCCTTTTTCAGAAATAATGTTCTAAATCAACATGGTGGATTTGACAACTGGCAGGGAGTTATCCTTGCTAATCAGGTAATCTCATCTGGCTTTAAGTTATTCATTTTTTGCTTTTTAGTAAAGAAACCGAATTCTTTCAGCAAATCCATCGTCATTCGTGCTACCTCCTTTTGGAACTCATTTGTCTCCATACGCCAAACCAAGTCCACAAATTTCTTCAAGCAATTCCTATTCCACCACCTACTCCACATTCAAATTTCCGCCATTTTCTAAGATTTCTTAGGCTATGAGGATACAATTTCTCATCAATAGATAAATGATAAGAGCCTTTTTATTTTTATATTTACTTTTCTCTCTGCATTTTTGTATATATATCTGTATCATACCCGCATGTTAGACTGAACTATATATTTTCTGAACTCTGTTATTATTCTAAGGAGACTTTAGTCCCAGAATAAAATTAATATTTCATTCATTCATTCAATAACGTTAACTGCTTTCTAAACTCCGAAAAAAAAACATTGTATTTCATGACATATTTTTTAAGACATGTCAAAGCACAAACCTTGAAGAATTTTAGGTACCGGTAGAGTGATATTTTCGGCTAAAACTTGCGTATTATTGAATACAAACAAATTTCTCTTAAAAATTTAATATCCTAAAATCAGCCATCAATACAGAGAGTAGACAGACCCCGATGTTGCCTCTGGATCAGCAGGAATGTTAAAGATTCAAGATCCTGTTCATGATTTGCTTTATGAAGGCGATGTACAGAGTGAGAAAGTACCAAAAAGATTTTGGTTAAAAGGGTTCATAAGACATAACTATTGCAGTTGCTATAAACTATCAACTTTTATAAACTATCAGATTTTATTCGGCACAGTTGTACTATTTGTAGAGACATATTTTGAGAAATATTAAGTGTTACTGAGATAATTGAACTCGTTTCTAAATTAGACAGTTATAAAAAATCTGATAAATAGAATAAAAAATAGAAAATAGTAAGATTAAAAATTGCCACAGAACCATTTATAACTTGGCTGAAATGTCTGGGATTGATGTCATTTTACACCATATTAAATGCTCATTTCTATGATAAACAACATTGAATAGGTTAATGTAAGAAATAATTTTTAAAATTTTATTTAAAATTTCAATTTCAATTTTTTCAGAAAATAGATATTTTAAAATGTTTAATTTTTCTATGCTGGTTCATGAACGAGATAAATGGATGAGGCTCTATAAACAGGATTCTTTAGGAATCCTATTTCGTGGAAGAGAAAGTGATTAAGAAGAAAAATAAAGATGTACTTTTTGAGTAAATTGAAATTTCAAGTTGTTTAAAAACAATTCTTATTTTAACCTTCAATGTTTTACATTATAGAAAAATGAATTTAAAATGCTGTCAAATGGCACGAATTCTTAACTTCCAGCGAAATTATGAAAGCTCCTAGGACAACTCCTAATCTTGTTATTTTCTATTATCTGACTTTACTTATGAGTTCTGTCAGAAAGCTTTCTAATTAAAGAACTAATTTACTTATCTCAATAAAATTTAATGTTTTTTTTCAAATTTTTACAAATAGAAAAACTGTGCTGAATTTCAACAAAGTATGGGATGATAAATTCAGACCTGAATGGAACCAGGAATGGCTTTAAGTCTTTCATTTGACCATAAATAGCATTAATTAATTAATTGAAGAATTCGATTCCCCAATGTGCCTAACACCGATTGCCTCAATGTATCAATTAGCGGTTACTGGATTATAATATACACAAGTCATGGAGTAGCCTTTTGTGTAAGCGGTAACCAACGGACCAAGGTTCTTCTCCTGAAGAAAATTTATTTTTCCTAATCGACTTTAACATGGAGGACCCTCTAGAAGTACTTCCATAGCGCAGTTACATGAATAGTGTATTTGACGAAGAACGGTTGAGCATGATTCTGACCAGATCACTTCTTCGAATTACCGTTGTCCCAGAGGCAGTATCCTTTGGTAACAACAATGAATAAAAAAAAAAAAATGTAATAATACAAATTATTGTAAAACTTTTTTTTTTACTTTACATTGATATTTAAAACAATCAATCAATTGTAACGTATTTAAAATTCTCTGACAAGAGTTTTTGTGCGTAATGTTGAAAATTAAAACTGAAATAGACTGAGTGTCGAGTCATTGTGAAAAACTACCTTTTGAAGTCTTGAAGGGATTTCCCACTATTTAAAAAGAACATTTTCCCACGTCTATTTATGTTTTAAAAATGATATTGCAAAAGAAATAGTTACTTTCAACTATTTACTGTATTATGTTTATATTTGTGTGTATTTCAATATGAATTGAAATTTGCTTTTATTCATAGCAGATTTGTTGCTCGTTTATTAGAGGATCTTGTTTTGTATTCTGCTGTTTTTTTTTTTTTTTTTTTTGCTTTTTGTAATTTTGATTATTATATTCTTTTATCTTTTTAACTATGCAGTGATTATTTTGTTTCAGAGTATTTTTATTTTTTTATTTGTATTATATATAATTGTAGTATTTTGTAAATAGTCTCACAGGTTTGAATTTGTACGTATATAGTTTATTTACTTCAAGCTTTGTTTATAGCTTTTTTTTAATATAAGATGTTTTCTGGTCAGATTCTGTTATTCTTAACGGACTTCGTATCAGAATAAAGTTATTTTCTATTCTATATTCGTTAAAATGGTAATAAAATAGAATTGAAATAGAAAGAATCAGTGTATAACCATTTTTGTAATATCATCATGTAACACCACTCCTCATCCATAATAAATAGAATAATTTAGCGTAATAAAAGTTGTAAGTTTGAATAGGAATATTATTATTTTAAAATAGCTTGATGTAATTTATACAAAATATCCAAAATAGTTTTAAAAAATTTAAAAATGTTTGTGTGAAACAAGTTAAAATTAAAATGATGAAACAAAATTGTAAAGAATTTCAATCAAGCGGTTTTTACAGGGTTAACCGATCCACATGTTGGGATCGAAAAGTCGACGAATATCGTAAAGCAAAATAAACATCTTGACTGAAATTCCTGACAATTTTGTTTCACCTTAATAATTCATCAGTCGAATACTTAACTAACTCTTTATTTAAAATGTTTCTACATTTTGGTTGATTATTTTCAATAATGAACTATTTTTATTGACCAAAAATTCAAAAACTTACTCCCCCTCCCCTCCCTATAAATTTGAGATTTTGCGTTTCAGGATACCTATAATCCGAAAATCGAATTTTTCATTTAAAATTGGAGACCTTCTGGTCCTAGACAAATTTATATTTTCTTCATTAATTATTAAAATCTCTAGGAGCCTTTAAATGCCTTAAAAGAGGATTTTATCAGTTACATCTTAAGAAACCAAATTATATTTACCTATCAAATCAAATAAATCATTATATAATCATTCAAGACCTCCAAAGCTTTAAAACTGCTAAACAATTTATTTGTAAGATGGAAAAATATCTTATAAAAATAGGTGATTTATTTTTCTAAAAAAATAAGTATGGGGTTTAGAAAGATTTTTTTTTTTTTTTTTTTTTATTATTTCAATGGAATTTACAACTGTATTACATAGAGAATACAATAAGTAAATGAGAAATTTGTAACATGGCATGTACAACATGAAGAGAAACTACCCATTGGTAGAACTCAAATTCTATATTAGAAGATCCCGAGGCCATCTTCTTTTCAGACGCCTCGGAGGATTATCAGGGATCGAGGAGGAAGCAAGGTTTGAAACGAGAGGATTCGGATGATTCTGCAGTTTGTTATGGAAGGAAAGGTATCTGGATTGGGCCAGATCGGAAACATATGGAACATTAAGGTCTTTATGGATGATTTTATTTGTGACAAAGTAAGGAGCGTTGAGGATTTTACGAAGGATTTTGGATTGTAAGGATTGGATACGAGAGGAATTCGATGGTTTAGTGGAGCCCCAAAGCTCAATTCCGTAAGTCCAAATAGGTCTTATTATTGTCATATATACGAGTCGTTTATAATTGATTGAAAGCTTAGATCGTTTGTCTAGTAAGTGCTGCAGTAGTCGAAAACGTCGGGCGGTTTCTAGTCGTTTCAGTCTGGTATGGGGGTTTTTAGAAAGATAAAAAAAAAACTAATTCTTACTATTTTCAACCATGCTATTTGAAAATTCAATTTCATTAGTAATTACTTTTGATTACACATGATAATAAACTATTTTCAGATTGTATGTAAGAACGTACAAAATACAATATTTGAAATATTAGGATAATGGTTCATTTATGAGGAGAGATGGAATCCTTAGAAACTTCTCCTTATTTTTTTGTGGTCGAAGTTTCCGAATATTCTTTTATCTTCAAAGCAATTTCTTTCAACATTTTAGTAATGTAAAACATCCCATTTTTTTTTTAAATTTTACTCTAGAATATTTTCAATCAAATAGTTTCTTACAAAATACAAAATTCAATCTAAACACTATTTTTTATATTGAGTTATTTACCTTTTACATGAGAAGTGAGGTAACTCAGAAAGTAAGCCACTGGGCTACTATTCTCAAGGTCGCAAGTAAGAATCTGTCTTTGCCAGATCATTATTTATTCAGTTTTATTTGCCGTGAATCGACCATGGGGTCGGGAAACTCTCTTAGGACATACCTAGACTCTTCAAAATGGCATCCTTAATTAATTAATTAATTGAGGAGGAAAACCTGGTGATTTCAGCCTAATCGACTCTCAGCGCAACCGTTGGTCTTGAAACAGTACTTACTTACTAAGTACCGATCTCTAGACCCTCCATGTGCGGATACAATCGTATGTTTCAAATTTACTTTTCTAGCTTAAAAAAACAATTTTTTTTATATCTAGATTGCAGAAAAGTATTTGAGATAACAGGAAAAAGAAGAAGACTAGAAAGGTGACTGGTTTGAATTAAATTTTAGTAACAGCTAATTAATAAAGTTATAGCTCTTTAAAAAATAAACAATAATCCGTATAATTTATAATTTTACTAAGAGAAAAACTAAGTATATATCATAATTGATTTACCGAAGAAATGAAATTGAAAAGTAACTAACCTATTGTGTCGATTATGTTGTTAATTCCAGTATTACCGAGGCAGCGACCCATGTGGAATTGACCAAACGCCACTGAACGAAGGGTATAATATTATTTTCCAGGGTCCTGGAAACAGTTTTTTCTTCGGTCTGACAGCTGAGGCCTATTATCTTGAACAAAGAGTCACAGAGCTGGAGGTAACTGGCTCATAGTAACAGGTCCCCCTCCTGTCAAAATTGACGTGTTATAAGCTACTTATTGTGTAAGGAAAAATGATTGGATTCTAGAAGAATGTTAGAATTTATCTGATGTTTGGAAAGATCAATTGATTATAGATAGAGGGGCTGGATGGCCGACAGGGCTAACTCGTTGTGTAAAACACGCGTTGCCTTGGCAACCTGATAATAACCCAAAGATTACGAGTTCAAATCCCGGTGCCGATGGGACTTTTAAATCAGCATAATGATCCTGCCATTTCTCCTGGCCCGGTAAAAACCCATATAGCCTAAAACGCGAATAAAGGAAGAAAAAAAAAAAAGAAGTAGATTATGGATATTAATTTAAATTTAAATTAGTAATTCGGGGATGAGCTATGGGGCTCCACCAAGCCTTTAAATTCCTCTCGCATACAATCCTTGCAATCCAAAATCCTTCGTAAAATCCTCAATGCTCCTTTGTTACAAATAAAATTATCCATAATGACCTTAATGTTCCTTATGTATCAGATTTGGCCCAATCCAGGTATCTGTCCTTCCATAATAAACTTCATAACCATCCCAACCCTCTTGTCTCTAACCTTGCTTCCTATTCAATTCCTGATAACCCTCCGAGGCGTCTGAAAAGAAGATGGCCACGTGATCTTCTAATATAGACATATTATTAGAGTGCTACCAATGGGTAGTTTCTCAACATGTGTTCCATGTCTTTATACCAATGTGCAAATTTACTAGATGTATTTTTTTGTATACAGTTGTAAATATCATTTAAAATAAATAAAAAATAAAAAATTAGTAATTATATAATAATTTGAGAATCTAGAGGATAATGTGTAACGAAAAATGAAATACAAAAAAAATTAGTTCGTAAAATAATTGCTAGTTTTATTAGTAACTCGAAGAGGGTTAAATATAAAATTAAGTATTTAGTATTAGTTTTAATAACAAATATTAGTTTATAATTAGTCTTACTTTTAAGTATTGATTTTATTTCAGATTGGAATAAACAACAGCTGATTGGGAGGAAAAACAAAAGAGAGTTGAGAGAGAGATGGCGGAACCTCGCGAGTGTTGAGGCACGGTAAGGATTTGGTTGTGTGAAATACTTTAGTTTTACGGTGTACACCAGATTTTCTTTTCCTATCCATGAATCTGTGATTATCAGCGACGAGTGCCGTTTGATTTTACAAGTTGGTGAATAAACATTTTCACAGTTTAAAGAGGTGGACTGGGGAGACCCTGACGACGCTAGTTCGAATAAGATCCCGATTTCTCAGATAACCTAATGTACCAATTGGACAGAGTTCAACCAGTGGGATATGGTAAATATGTACATATAAGTTTTTTCCCATCTATTTTTATTTCCAAATGTTTGTAATTGGTATATTGTATATTTTTAGGTTAATGTTTAGTTCTATAATAATTCTTTAATCTTTTCTGTGATAATTAAAGTTAATTGTATTTTTTTTCTTTTCTTATAAATCTAATTTCTTGTTCATAATTTTAATATCCTTTAACAGTTATTTAAATCAATAGAAATAAGTAAATTCATCTTTAGAATTAATAATAGCCAGTTTTATTTTCTTTTTTTTCTTCTATTTACTTTCACGTTTTATGTATAATATATTGTTTTTTTTTTAAGGCTAAATAAGGAATTGTATAACCCTATTCGAGGGATTAGGGAAAGTCATTATTAACCAGGTAAGAAGGTTCGATAAGTTATGAGGTTAATTAACATATGTTTTTAAACCCATAGGTTCCGAGTTCGTAGCTCACTCCGCGTCCTAAATTTTTTTTTAAATAAATTTATTTAATTTTTTTTTTTTGGTTTTCGCTTCTTTCCGAATTCAACAAATTAAATAGCGTGGCGCCTATTAGATAATTAGTAAAGTTTAATTGACTCTTGATTATTTATTTTTATTTTATTTTTTTGAGAACCCTGTCTTCTCCACTGAGCATCCGGCAAGTTTGTTGCGGAAACGATTTTTCCAAATTAAAGACCATAACAAAAGGTACTAGTACTGGTATTAGTTAGAGAAACTTTTCCAGCAAGTTGTTCTTTTCTCCTACCCCTGACGTTTACATTGAGGTTTACTCAGCTTAGTTACAAGAGTGGTTATTGTCAAGATTCATTTTCTGGACCTTCAATAAATAAATATTAACCAACCCAGCTGGAAATTGAATCCACAACGTTCAGAGCCGAGTACTTTGGGACCCACGTCCCAACTAACTCAGCCATTGCGTTCCCGGATAAAAGTGACATGTGATATATATATGAGAATTGAGAAAATTGAATTTTATGTTAAGTTAGCTCCACTGCCTCATTGTTTTTTTAGAAAATCTTATTCCATTTTCTAAAACTAGTTTGAATGGTAGAAAAAACAAAGAGTATGAAGTGTAAAACCTGTAATTTTTTTTTATCTTATATGAGAATCCGAAAACTCTTGGAAAATACTTAAAGAAGTAATATTTGAGCCTTTCAATTGCCAGAATCACTAACTCCAATTCCAACACAGTTAATTATTTATTTTAGTAATATTTCTAGTTGAAAAGTTTATATCTTTATTCCCAGTTCTATATTTCAACACTGCAATCACCTACTCTGGAATCAACTCACTCACAGTTTCTACAGAAATTATAAATGTTCTAAATAGAAATATCACAAAAATGTCTTTACTCAAATATGTTGAAATTTAAGTTCATCTTCCTGTCAAGTAAAAGGCTCAATTGTTACAATATAAATATATATATAATTAATAAAACCAATATGCCAATATGAAATAATATGTTGTTACATAAACTAACTTATTATTTTTATTGCCTCCTCCATTTCATTAAATTTTTTTTCGAAACTTCCTTAAATTCTTTCATTTCAGACTATCTTTCTTGCGAAAATTTCTTCTGTATGTTTCTATTTTGATTTTTTGAACATCTGTTTTCAGTTCATTACACATATTTTTATCTATTATACTTTGGAAATAATAGTCATTTGCACTGTATCGAAAGTCGTCAAAACACGATTCTGCAATTTGTAGAGATGTCAGTTGTATGCAGGGTGTTTCAGCGTTAAGTGGCCAATCTGACAATGTGGGTATGTCCGCAAACGCTTTGTTTAGGAGATATTCACACCTAAAGATTTTCATTGTTATGAATTATTTACGTTTTATTAAGTAAATAAAACTTATTTATTTGTTCCAAATACTTTATGAAGGAAACTTAATTATTAAATTCATATTAAATGTTGTTCAATGTGATTTCCTTGAGCAGTAAGATAGACTCAGCATTATTCTTCAATAGCAGCAGTGGGAAAATGGCATTGAATATGTGTTGTTGTTTCACAAGATCCAATTATCCTTCTTCGTAAGAAATTAAGGTCATTGACCAAACTTGCATAGACTTTTTGTTTAATGTTACCCCAAACAAAAAAATCCAGTGGTGTCAGGTCTGTTAGGGATAAAAGGCCATATTAGTATTCTATCTAATCTATCTGCTAAACAAAGCGTTTACGGACATACCTTCACTTTGAACAACACTAATATGAATGTTAATGTTTACATTTAATTAATAAAGTAGTTAGAACAAATAAATAGCTTTTGTTTATTTCATATAACGTAAATTATTCATAACAACGAAAATCTTTAGGTGTGATTATCTCCAAAACGTTTGCGGATATACCTTCAGAGAAAATTGTCTTCTTGTTTTGAGGTCTTTAGTTCATTTTTGCAGTTTGCCTACTTAACCCTGAAACATCCTGCAGATACATTTTTTTCCTCTACATTTCGGATTCCCCAGTGGCCTCTGTTGGGCCAATTTGTTGAAATTCGGTATATAGAATTAGTTCCTAGTTAGACAATAGTATAAACCTTTTGAGAAATTTCGTCATAATTTCCGCATGTGATAACGTTTTTATCCTGTTTTTTAAGTATTGCGGATCTTCACTCCTTCTTCTAATGAAGT
Organism: Nezara viridula; assembly: GCA_928085145.1. Classification (NCBI taxonomy): domain Eukaryota; kingdom Metazoa; phylum Arthropoda; class Insecta; order Hemiptera; family Pentatomidae; genus Nezara; species Nezara viridula. The sequence continues at coordinate 177,724,898 of OV725077.1, forward strand.
CGGAAGGTTGAAATTTTGTATTAATATTAAGTTGGTATTGGAAAAATACCTTTAGATGTTTCATTATAAGCCGCGATTTGTTTTAATTTGTCGGCGGGGAAAAAAAAAAACAACGTTTCTTTACAGATTTCAGCACTAAAACGGCTACACTAATTACTGTTTTTCAGAAATCAAATTTTATCCCCATAAATATATTCTCCACCTTATTATCGGTGAAGTATATTATACACATAAATTTAAGGTGCTTTGACGAGAAGACTTGTAGCATGTTTCATTATAATCGGTACATCGGTTTGGCGCTGTAGTCCATATCCATGTGTTTTTTCAGCCACTATCCGATTATACTGCCGTGTTCCGAGGATCATCCTAGGATGCTCTTTGAAATTGGCACCAAATCCTAATACAATCGGTGCAGTAGTGCCGGAGAAAAGCTGCGGACTTTGTACAACGTTCGGCTACGGAGGGGGATAGATATTTTTCTTTTCAATTATTTTATTGTGTCATGCACAAGTAAAATCTTAATTTTTAGGGGCAGGATTAACTTTTCTTTTATTGGTAGATTAGAAAGGTTGATCATTGATAATAAATAAAAAATCGTTGAAATTTGGCCCTTTGTTGTGAATATTTGGCGTTTTTAATTTTGTGCTTCTTCATTCCTTTGGAAATTTGATCTTTGTTATTGTTTTTTTTTATATCTTTAATCAATAAATATAACCAAAGAATACTAATTTTGATTGGGCCATTTTCATAATTACCTACCTAGCTTATTAAATAAATATTTTTTAAACGTCCTTATCTTAGCGGATAAATGTTATCCTATGTAGTAGGTGAAGGGGTTTGTGGGACTACGATCTACATGTCGAACATATAACTTTTTAATATAATAACCCATTATATAATAACTTTCAAGCTTTAATTTCTCCATTTAACACCTATGAAACAATTTAATCCCTTTTTATATTTTTAAAAATTAAAAATAAGAGGAAAATAAAACCTCTGTGATGAAGCTCATGCCTTTTTTTTTTTTTGTTCATGCCTTTTTTTTTCTGTTTTCAAATTTCAAATATTGGTGGTGATTATGCATATTCATTATTACATATTTTCAACTTATCTATCTATATTAGTTAAGAATATAAATAGTTTCCGATGTTCATTTCAATGATTTCTCTTGGATTTGGATTTCATAATGTCAGTGTTAATTATGATGTCTTAAAAATTAAATATAAAATAATTTTACATGGTTATTGTCTTTCGCGGTACAAATAAAAAAAGAAATCTTAGAGTCGAAACGAGTTTAATAAGTAGTTACCAATACCAGCTTTCCCTTACTCAATTTGGACATTAATATCACATTTGAAAACTCTAAATTCAGATAAATAAATAAAAATAGAAAATACGTGAATTTTTATACTGGTTTCTGAAAAAGAAGATGATTATAGCATCGATGAAAGTAGCGGTTCCTCCAGGATAATAGTGAAATAACTTTCTCGAGAAGATTTCGGCCTTTCGATAAACAGCTCTTTATGACCGGGCTTGGGTCGTCAGTGTTTATGACACGTTAAAATGTCCTATGTAATAGTTTACTATTGACGTGGAACATGCTGCATTGAAGGAATGTTATTGCTGTGTTGATACCTAGATGGTTATCTCTTAGCAGCTTATTTTATGAAACACGACTGAACGCGTAGTCACCTTGTAGGGCAGAAAAGTGCTACTTCGCAAGAGTAGCAGTTGTGCCCATGTATACATGGTTATTTACATGTCTACGTTGGCCTAAGGTCGAATTCTTGGTGGGTTGGTTTGCACGCCGAATGGATTAACCACTCGAAAATTAATACCAAAGACTTAAGTTTTTAGTAAAATAATTCCCTAACCAATGCTTTCATTACATTGTCAAGTTCGTTTTCACTTAATAGAAAAAAAAAATGGAACGTATTCTTATATGAAATCTGAGCTAAGCAGATGTTCTTAGTATATCCCCCCAGTATAACAATTAAGCAATAAGACAGCTATTTCTAAAATTACACAAATCCATTATTGTACTCGCTTAAGATGTATTTGCTTGGTGCAAAAGACCGTTTGTTTATAGTTCTCTCACTTACTGAGAACATCAAAATTATTACAACATATGGAAATATAATATTAGTATGGAAGATTATACCTGGATATTCTGTAATTTATTAAAAATAATGCTACAAGTTCCATCCTATACTATCCAAAGTGCCCAACGGTTCAAAGAGATATTATTCTTCACTTACCTTTGAAATAGATTTATATTTCTTCGATATATTATTCGCCTTCTCTTTTAGATTTTTTTCTCAAACGACAAATCATAGATTGAAATATTTTCGATTATCCAATAAAAATGAGAAAGCTATGCTTACCCTACTTGACATAAGTATTTTATTACTAAATATCAATGAGATATACATATTCAGCCAATTTAAATTATCATAAGTAATTTCATATATTTTTATTAATATTATATACTATTATCTTTGGAGTTTATAGTTGTTTCACTAATAACATATCTAGTAAATGTTGCAGTTTCGTTAATATGAAGATTGGTTTAAATCTTTTCCCGATCCAAACAACCATAAAAGTTCTGAAGTAAATTAATAAATCAGGTGTAGTAGCATTTGATATAATGGATATCTTTAGAAGTACCAGATTAAAACAATGAAATAACTGCATTTTAACATTACTGAACAATTTTATAGGACAAGCAAAACAATTCTTATATTCATTCAAATGTTCCTTATGTTATACCAAGAAGTGGATTCGATTAATACGTATTTTTGTCAATAATGAGGTGATAAAATATTATTTCAAAATTGTATACAGCTACATTGTCATTCATATATATATATATATATATATATATATATATATATATATATATATATATATATATATATATATATATATTTCAATAATTAACCCATAAGACTGCCTATAGTACCTGTGAGACCAGAATTCTTATGTCTGATCTCCAGCCATGGGGACCTGCTCTACCACAAAGATGTAGAGCAGCTTGTCTGATTTCGATATAGAAAGTTATTTTTTATTTGAATACATTTTAAAAAATGACAACTTGGACAAGGGAAAGTCCGAACTTGACCTAATAATTATTATTTATAGTCGGTCCCGTTTAATGAGTTGTTTTTAATAACTTTGGAGAGTCATCTTTCTATCTTCCATCTGCGTTGAGACCGGTCATATAGATTAATGACTTTCTATAGCCCATTTATTGGATGTTCAGTCCAGAATAAATAATAATAAATGCATATTTAAAAGGGATGTCTTGAACGGGAATCGAAACTTGTTCTCTATTTAGATTTAATTGTCATGAGATACCATAATTTTTGTTTTACTGACATGGAGAAGATTGCAGATGTACCCCTGAATAATGAATCGATGAAAATGAAACTTTTAAAGATTACAGTCAAACATGAAGGAAATCAAATCATGGTATGGGGGTGCATTAGCGGTAGGTAAGTTGTATAATCATTAATATTATTCATCAACACATTTATATTGATTTATTGAAAGACCATGTAAAGTAAACTTTTTCGTTGAACGAAACGATCCTTAAACATATTGCCTAAAGAAATGGCTTTTATGTCTCCTTGATTTTATTAAAACTTTTTTAGCAAAATTTATGTCCGAGTTCTTGGGAGAAAAAAATGAATTTAGTATGTGCAAAGCATTTTTTATTTTAAATATCTCGTTGTGAGGAAGATAGAAAAATAATTTTAGCTCTGAAATGACTTAAGCTACTGCAGAAATTCCAAATTGAGAATGTTACAAATAAACTCAGTATATCATATATATATATATATATATATATATATATATATATATATATATATATATATATATATATATATATATAATATATATATATATATATATATATATATATATTTTATTTTATTTATTTATTTTTTTCGCCTCAATTATGAATATACATACATATACATAAATATGCACAAAATTGAAGTTTGAAAAAATTATTTTTGTAAATATTATAATGAAAAAAAAAGAAAATGTTGGCGCGTAACTCGGGTGAAAATTTCGGTAGTGTACCTCGCATATATTTATTGATAAATAAAAATTCTCATGACGGATAAAACTCTAACTGTAGATGTTTGCTATGATAAAGAATATTGTAGAGAGAAAGAGTATTGAGAAACGGGATGTGATAGAGAAGCAGAACTCGAAATATAATAAAATACAGATTATTTCTGGTTTTTCAATCTCATTGAACCGTTGAGCTGTGTGCCTTGCATTCATTTATTTATTTACTTTTTTTTTTTTTTTTTTTTTTGAAATTCTAACTTTCTAACTTTTAACCAAAAAAATGTTTTTAATGTTGAAGGTATTTCCTCCTTTCTGTCCTAGTTTTATTATATTACCGCTTTAAATCCCAAAATATACACACTAATTTATTTATCTATTATTATTTTAACAGACATATATATAAATAAAATAATAAATTCTTTTTTTTTTCTTTTTGCTGGGAAGTTGTATGTTATTCTCTGTTTTTGGCAATAATAACTTCCAATTAAACAACAATCGATTTATTTGTTGTATTTCCAACTTTACATTTTTCCGTTTCGGGAAATTTACTCCCATCTTCAGAACTACAATCCCATGTTTCTTTGTCGATTCATGGCTAAACATGAGTTAAATATAATGCATGTAACAATACATGTTAGAAGTTGAGTTGTTACATTAAATCTGTAAAATATCTTAATTCTAATTTGCTCCATTGTCAGGTTCTAAATTCATGTTATAAGAAATTATAGTATATAATATCCAAGCACCATCATGACTGTAGACCAATTATTCGGTGTCTGCCATGGTGAATACAATTGACCTTTGGATACGACTATTTATTTTTTACTATTGTGGTTAAATGTTTATTTTTTATGTAGCTGCAATTTCATTTTTACTAAATTTGTTGCAAAAGTTTTTAATGTTGAATGTATTTCCTCCTTCTGCCCTAGTTTTATTATATTACCGCTTTAAATCCCAAAATATACACACTAATTTATTTATCTATTATTATTTAAACAGATATATATATAAATAAAATAATAAATGTATGTTAAGAAGTCAACATTAAAAAATGTATTTCTGGTTTTGTGTCAGTAGGTTAGCAGTAATGGACCGCCGAAACTGAATCGAATTACTCTTGTTATCCGCTGTCAGTTATATTTTAAAGCCATTACTATAAGAACCATTTTATTCCTTTCGTTCTAACATTGACAAATGTTTAATAAATACATATTATGCTTATGGTTACTATGATTTACAAGGTTCGGGAGTTACATACCAGCTCTTTTTAGATTTTAAAGCAGCAAATCATAGTATCGATCGGGAGCTCTCTTTAGTGCACTCAGGAAATTCTGGATTGCTTGTAAACTGTTTATATTGATAAAAATTACCATCTAGAACCGCCCGAAGTAAGTAAAGGATTAATCAGTATTCTTTCGACTGTTTTTTTTTTTCATTACCTGGAAAAAATAATATCCTTTGAAATAAAATATATTCGAAACAAAACTATCCATTTATATAATAGAATTATATTGAAATTCCATAGTTATTTATTTATTTTTTTATTAATTAGTTCTCCACTACTGTGATTTTCATGAATAAAATATATTTTCAGATATATTCTATTTCTCCCAATCCAAGGCTTGGTCTTCTGTGATGCCTTGCATTACTTTCCTTTCTTCGGCTCTTTTACACCTCATATTCCCATTTACTTTTGGCCTTATATTTATCCTTTAACTTCCAGTCGTATATCTATATTTGGTAATCTTTGTGAAGAAGGTCTTTAACGTGTTCAAACCACTGTAATATTTTTTCTTCAATAGTGTTGCTTTTGAAATGGACTTTTGAATAGCTGGAATCCTTTTTCATTTGATGAAATCCTGAAGAGATAGAATTAAAAATGAAAGAATTCCGAAAGTCAGGAAGGTGTGAGGAAACATTCTCGTAACTATTTCCGTTTTTATATCATCAATAATTTAGCAAAACAAGGGGAAATCGAAAAGTGAATTGAACGAAGAAGTGTCTGGTGTTGTTATACATCATTTGTAAAACGGAAGTACGTTAAAGGATAAAGCTCAGATAATATCGATTCACCTCTTGATATAATACAGTTTCCAGAGATCGGCTGTGAATGTTTTAAAATAATCTACGTTCAATCATCAAAAGGTTCTGAGTTGTTGGTACAAATTGGTAGCAATCATTGTAAGAAACTCAATGTAGATTATGAAAATAGTAAGAAAAGTTGAGATACTTTCATCTAAATTACAGAAATCTTGGTTTTTATTAAAATCATTAATAACTTCTCACCATCTTTAAATATCTTATCTCGACAACAGATTAAGATATGAATGTGCGGTTGGCTGCACTGAATTATATTTCATTCAAACTATTTACCTCTTAATTGCTGATATTTCTTCCAAAGGTACCCTGTATGTATTGAAATATATATTTTTAATATACTCTTATAATGTTATTGACTTTAAATAAAGGGATAGTAGATGTTAAAGTAAATGTGGCCAAATTAAGCTTCCTCTTCTGGAAATTTCTTATTCAGGCTCAAATACAAAGTATACCCAACATTATAAATTTATAATCTGACCTACTTTCGTTCCGTTCAACGCTAGGAACAGTGGTACTCCCTGGATGACCTTCTCCCATCGGCTATCAGGATCTCGATGAAGAATCAGTGATCCTCTGAGATTCCGTGGCCTCTTAACCCCGACAGATCAGTTAAAGCAGTTACGGGCCCTGCACTTTCTCCTGCTGGTCAATACACAACGCCGCCACGTAGTCGATTGTCAACCTCCTCTTAGCGTTAAACGGTAGGAACTGAAAGTTCCAAAGCCTTTAATAGATTTTTAACAAGCTAAACTTAAACCGCGATTTTGACTTTTTTTACGTAAGAATTTAATGCATGTAAGAGAAATTTGATTGAATAATCTAAACTTTAAGGATTTGAAAAATAAAACATATCTGAAATAAAAATAAAACCTATAAACAAAATATTTCATGCACGCATGCGGATGAAGCCGGACATGCGTTGAAACTTATATACTAAATTTTTAAAATAAACATGAAAGTCCCTCATTATCTAAGGCATGCACTATAAATAAACTCATAACAAAGAGTATATACCGGTCTCCATCATGTCCCAGTTTTCTTTTTTCCGTTCTTCATTTGCTATCCAGCATATTTAATGGTTATCTTTCTTACGAAAGGAGGAATTCACAATTAATCTGTGGTGTTTAAAATGGGCATGTTAAAACGAGGCTTTATTACTTTCGAGTCTAGCGACACTAGTTTGAATCCAGCGGGTTGAAATTTATTTTACGACGGACCCAGAAAATGAATCTTGACCTTACCAATCGGACTAGAATTGGTTTTGTTATACTTCTAGTTAATATAAATCGCTATTTATTAGAATTCCCTCCTTATACCAGAAATGGTAAGGTAAGAGCCTAACAAAAAAATAATAATAGAAAATCAGAATTTAATTTTGACAAAAAACTTAATGACGATTTGGAAATTTGGTCCAGAGTTGAATGTTCTACAATATCTAATTATTAACATTTAACAATTTGAGACAAACATAAAGTATATGTTTCTGGACTACGTAATTCAAAAATGAAATCACACACGAAACTGTTTTTTTTATGTATTCAGTAATAATACAGTCGGCCACACTGAAGAGCATTGGTACTAGGGTTATAGTATTCATTCACACAATATGTTCATAAGAAAGGAAAAAAAAAAAGAAAAGAAATGTATAAATAAAAAGATAAAGTAATATATAAGATAAGTAAAATAACAGATAAGCCGAATAATAACAAAATAAATTAAGCACATTCACACGTATGTACAATATTTACATTGGCCCAGGGAACTCAAGCTTTGTCCCCCAACTGTGGAAGCCAAAGCAGGACTCCAAGAGATCCCAGTGCTTCTCTCCCAGCCGCGTCACTGGTATAGTAAGCCAGTGGAAACTGATGGAGGGCAACAGACGCTCAGGACATGAGTGAAGAATCTTGCCAGTGCCAGTACTCCAATATATACATTTTTACAAAAGGTCGCGGGGCCACTGCCGTTTTAACCTGCTCCGAGGATTGTAGGGATGACTGGAGGTAGATAGAGACTGTGCTACAGGATTAGGATTATGAGTGAGATTCTGGTGAAATTTGGAAAATTTGTCTGGGATTAGGTCAAGTACAAATGGGATATTAAGGTCATTGTGTTTTATTGGTTACATAAAAGGGAGGATCGACTGTTTGAAGAATGGATTGTTCGAAGGAAAGGATTGTTCGAAGAACTTTAGACTTGAAGGATTGAGTGAGTTTGATGTTAGAAAGTTTTGCTGCCCCCGACAGTTCGAGTCCGTAGGTCCAGATAGGTTTCAGGATTGTCTTGTAGATTAATAGTTTGTTCTCAAGTGAAAGTTTAGATTTTCTATTGAGTAGTCTATATAGTTGGCCATGTCTGCGGTTAAGCTGTTGTGTTTTAACTCTGGTATGTGGGTTCCATGTTAGTCTTTTGTCTAGAAGGAAGCCAAGGTACCGAGCTGTGTCGGAGAGGGGAAGTGGTATAGAGTTGAAATAAACTGGTGGACACGACTTGTGCCGAAGGTTGATGGTGGTGTATTTGAATTTGGATTCATTTACTTGGATGCGCCACTTATTGCACCAATGTTCAATAAGAGAGAGGTGACTTTGTAGGTTAAAGGATGCTGTTTCGGGATCTAGATTGGAAGATAGGATGGCCGTGTCATCAGTGAATGTTGCCAGGAGGGTTTCAGAATGAGCAGGAATATCAGCGGTAAAGACAATGTAAAGGATAGGACCCAAGGCGCTCCTTTGAGGAACTCCCGCCTGAATTGAATAACACTTGGAAAATTCAGTTCCACAGCGGATTTGAAAGGAGCAGTCAGAGAGACAGGATCGAAGTACTAGGTATAAGGACTGAGGTAGATAGGTTTTAAGCTTGAAGAGCAATCCGGTGTGCCATACCCGATTAAATGCTTGCGCAATGTCCAGAAATGCACCCGAGCAATATTGCTTGCTTTCTAGGACTGAGGATATATGGTCAAGAACTCGGAGGCCTTGTTGGACAGTGGAATGTTGGGAACGAAATCCCAATTGGTACGTAGGAAGGTTTTGGTATTGTATAATGGGGAGGATACGTTTCAGTAGAATCTTTTCAAAAATTTTCGAGAAGATGGGAAGTAGGCTTACTGGTCTATAGGATGTTGTGTTATTAGAAGGTTTACTTGGTTTCAGAAAAAGGATGATGACAGAATGTTTCCATAAGAGAGGAAAGTGGGTAGTTCGTAGGATACAATTGTATATATGAGTGAGGAATATGATTGCTTTGGATGGAAGTTGCCGAAGGATCTACGGGATTAGAAGGTCGTATCCAGGAGATGTACGGGAAGATAGTTTTTGTAAATGATGTTTGACCTCAGAAGGATTAACTGCTTTTGGTGGTAAGGAGAGTGAGATGGGTGAAGAGAGGAATTCTTTTTTTACTTTTGCAGTGTGGGTAGGATGGGATACCGGATGAGAAGTGAATGTGCAGGAGAGGTGTTAGGCGAATTCCTCAGCTTTGTCTTCATCTGACGCTGCCCAAGGGCCATCACTTCAACGGAGGGGCTGGGAAACATGGTGGGTTTTTAGGATTTTTTTGGTGATACTCCGAGGGGAATTGTCATGAGCGGAGAGAGAGGTAAGGTAGGAGTTGAAGGATTGGTATCTGAAGTAGGATGATTCCTGCTTCAGTTGCTTACAGTAATAATTATAGCAACGGCGATCGGCTGGATGTCTAGTGCGTTGCCATAATGATCTGGTACGGCGTTTGTATGGATTAGGTCGAGGAGATGTTAAGGTAAGTTATTTTCTTTAAGGATTTTTGGAGATTGAATAGAGGAGGAAGCAGTCCAGACTGCTTGTTGAATCATGGTGGTAAAGGAATGTACGGCATTGTCAAGGGCTTCTGCGGTATTCAGAGTTATTTGGAGGTCAATTAGATCGAAAAGGATTTGATGAAAGAGTTTCCAGTTGACTGGACCTCTGATAAAGGATGGTGGGGAGAGTTTAGGAATAGGAGCTAGTGATACCTTGAGTATTAAAGGACTGTGGTCTGAGGAAAGTTCATCAAGATGGGTAAGAAATGATTGACGGGACCTAAACCACTGTGGGTGAAGAAATCAAGGATATCAGGATTGCGGTTAAGATCAGTGGGCCAGTAGGTAGGTGAGTTAGGAGGAAGGAGATAGACACGTTGGGAATTGAGTGCAGACAGCAATGTTCTACCACGAGAGTTCGTGGTTTTTGAACCCCACTGTTGATAATTTGAGTTTAAGTCTGCACCCAGGATGAAATGATGTCCTAAGGAATTGAGGAAGGAACTAAATTTGGCATTGGAGATGGATTGATTAGGAGGGCAATACGCTGATGCAACTGTAATAGGAAAGGAGAAGGTTTTGATTATGATAGCAGTGGATTGTATTACATCGTGGGTTGGTGTTGGGAGTAGGTGATGCGAGAGAGATTGGTGTACAAGGACAGGAGTACCGGCATGTGCCCTACCGTCAGGATGGTCAGTACGATATGTTAAGTACTGTGGAATTTTTAAACTCTGTTTTTCAGTCAGTCGAGTTTCAGTAATGAGGGCTATATCAACATTCTTGTCTAGTAGTAGAGCTGTTAGTTCGTCAGTTTGGTTTCTAACACCATTCGCATTCCAAAAGAGAATGGATAAGGGTTTTATGGGATTCATTTAAGGACTTTTTAAAGGGGGGATGAGATGAGATGCTAGATTTGTGAGGAGTGATATCAGTGGAGTAACAAGGGATTTGAATTCAGTAAGGAAAGATGCCAACAGACAAGTAAGATATGTGGCATGTGATGGAGGAGGAATATGAGGAATTTGATGTTGATGAGATTGATGAGGGTTTTGTTCGTTAGGTGGGACAGGATGGTGACGTTGGGATTGGGGTCGCTGTTGCTGCATTGCCTCGCATTTGTCAATCTGGTCTCCACCCCCAAGTAACTGAGAGAAGGAAACTTTAGGGTCCACTTTTTTAGCAGGTCCTCTTCTGGGTTGGGAAGTTTCTTCTTCGTTTCAAGATTTGTAAAATTTATTTTTGATAATTTTATAGATCTCACAGCCCTTGTAGTTGGCAGGATGTCCTTCCAGTCATAGAGCACATACTGCGGCTGCTGATTTCGATTTCGTGCATTCACCGGACATGTGTGTCTTTCCTTATTTCACGTATTTTGGTATGTGATGGCAGTAAGCGTTGGTGTGACCATATGCCTGACAGTTGTGGCACTGGACAATTTCTCTCTCAGTGTAAGGTTTTTTAACCTTAACACTTGGGTAAGAAACTGAAATTAAGAATTTTAAATCCTTGTATTTGGACGGAAACTACATCCCTAAAATCGAATTACCGAAAGTATTACTTAATATAATTAATATAACATATTTTTTTTTTAAACAGCTACATTGATTTTGAATAAATTCGTTGTATTAATGTACAATTGAACGATCATTAATATTACATAGTTCTTATCCTCATTAAAACAATCTCTGAAGGCTATGATGCCGACTTTTGAAATATTGTTTCTGTAAAGTACTTTTAATTCTGATTATTTAAATTTCTCTCTTTGTCAGTATTAATACAAATGCAACTCTGAGTACTGAGATCCAAGTATTTTTCTCAAATACTGACCTTTTTTGAGTACCAATAAATTTAATTACTACTTTAGTTGATGTCATACGATTAAGTGAAGTAGTGATTGGATTCCGAATTTGAGTAAAATACTAAGTACTCAGTACTCAGAATAGCATTTGCCTATCTCCGATGACTAATAAGCTTTGTAGTTGATAATGTCTACTTACATATTAATGAACAAGTATAAACGTTTCTGTGGGATCTAAATGGAATTTTTAGAGGAACTAAATTTTACTATGTCATTTAAAATTTATGTTGCTGTATAAATAAAAAAAAAAGTATAGTACACAGATTTGTCATACTTTATATTTATTATTTTAAATTTGTAGTTATAGCTAAAGTGATAATATTATGGTTTATAAATAAAATAATATAATAATAAGCTATACAGTTAGTAAGTTAGTTAAAAACCTTCTCCACCAGGTTTTTAAATTTAGTTAATAAAATACACAGTTAAATACTATCTCAAATTACAGATTTAGTTTTAATCTTATTTTTCTTTTTATAGGAAGCTTCGGTTTATATAATTTTCTAAGGTTAAGGCAAATAAACTTCCATTTTTCTGTAGTTTTTTTTAATCACATCTGACGTTTCGGGACAATTTTCCCATCCTCAGAGAATCCTTTATGTTTACTGAAATTATACATATTTAAAGTGTACTATTGTTACATTATTAATTTACTCTATCTATTGTCTAATTATTTAACATGACTTTGTAATGTGGCACCAATTGTCAAAAATGACAATAATTGTCATATCTATTTAAATATAATACTTTTTGGTGTTACACGTGCATATTCTGTCCATTATCACATCAACCAACATCTGGCTACCTCCAGTTCCATTATTGCACTTTGTATTTGCCAATTATTCCTCATTATGGCTGTTTGTTGTGATTATATTGTCTATTGTTGTTTTTGAATTTTAATACTGGATATTATGTCTGAGTAGTATGTGCCCAAGTGTTTCGTATCCGTTTTATAATTTACTATTTAATTATTATTTTTTATGTATGTGACTTCTAGTATTTATCAATGTAATAATAGTTCATTTTAAATATGTATAGTTTCAGTAAACATAAAGGATTCTCTGAGGATGGGAAAATTGTATTGTCCTGAAACTTCAGATGTAATAGATGTCATTAAAAAAGAATAAAAAAAAAAAAAAAATGGAAGTTTATTTGCCTTAACCTTAGAAAAAGTTTTAGTTTTGTGACATTAAATGGAATTAGTCCTCGCGTTTTATGATTATTGTCTTAGTTTATTTTTGTAGTTTTAAAAGTCCAAAGAAACTTATACCATTTTATTTATTAAAACTAAATTCCAAATTGTAAGGTTCCGGATCTTTATGTCGAAACTACGAGGACTAATTTGTTGGGCTAATGTATTATCCTGATAAATATTTTTTCATAAAGAAGGTATTGAAATAAGTGTCGTTTTCGCGGTCTGAACAAACTAAGATTAGGATTGGAATTAAGAATTTCTTTTCTTTATAATATTCCTTCTGATGAATAAAGTAAGTTCTTGACTGGATAAATTAAATATATCTTTCCTAAATCTAAACTCTATTTCATTCTTCGCCTCACTCCACCCTCCGGTTCGAATCAGCATTGCGGTAGAAGATTCCGGTATTGTCCTGAGGAGGACAAGAGACCTGGCCGATGTAGGGGAGTAATGATGTGACGCAAGGATTGCGTGCTACGTGTTCGTTCCCTGATCTGGTCATTAGCAGGCTAATCGCCGATGAAAGGACAATCTCTCAAACAGCTGATCGATGAATGCTCACGCCGACAATAGATGCCGCTGGTAATGAAATAGTTACCCCACTCTGCTAATTGTTTCGAGTCCCGTCCGGCCATTGTATTTGGGACGTGAGGACCTTTCAGGGTTATCGCTCAGCAGCTACAGCCAGGTTCATAACATTCCTAGCGTTAGAATTGATCACATTTTGGAAACTAGTTTAATAGGTTTCAGTTTTGTGTAAGCAAAACTATTCAAATTGCAGTGGCAATCTTTATGTATAGTATTTTCACTTTCACTTGACCTAACTATATATGAAATATATTTAGGGGGAAAGAATAATATGATCATGAAATTTTTCCAAACCGAGTCTTAAACTTAAAAAGGTCCTCTGATTCCAAATAACGAAGTCTCGCAAAATGTGGCGGAGTGGCCGAGCGGGCCAACGCGTATCGACCATGCCTTGCCCGGCAACCTGGTGGAACCTTTAACTTGCCATAATTCTCCGTCCTATTACTCGGCCTGGAAAAAAACAAAAACAAAAAAAAGTGTAGCCCAAAAGGCAAGGAAAGGGAGAAAAAAAAAAACAAGAAAGAATGTCTTGCAAAATGATCTGTGTGAAAGTGAACAATAATGAAAAGGAATACCACACTAAAACGTCGTATTTAAAATATGTATACACTTGGGATGTTACAGCAATTTTTTTCAATTTTGCCAACCAGAAATGATACTTTATATTATATTTTACATATTCTTTTAAATTGTTTTTTAAATTATCTATGGCTTTTTATTTAAACTCTCTTTGTTGTAAAATTAAATGGTCTAAAGTAAACCATAAAAGGTCAGTTAGGCCCAATTATATTTTTTTTGTGCTTGTTGCGATCATCTGATTTCTCATGAAGGCTTCTTTTCATTCTGGAATCCTGAGAGTAGACGTATAGTAGCTTATAGTTTTCTAATAAGTAGTATATTGCCAGCAGCTGATTGGGCTGACGATATTTCGTAAAGTTGGATATGCATAAGAGCATGTTTTAAAATCCTTTCGTTACAAAACACAAGATCCTACATTGTCTAAAATTCCATTTCTACTTTTAAAATAATAAATTATTACTCAGCGTTAAAGAGAGGCACATTCGTAGACATTTTCGAACAAGCAGGAAAGGTGAGACAGAGAATATAAATAGTAAAAAAGCAAAACAAATAGTAGATATATAAGTGAAAGGGGATTTATTCACTTTCAATTTTTTATCTTTTTCTCAGGAATTCTAGAAGAAAACACAGACCGAGTTGTTAACTGTTCATTGTGAACTCCTTGGGGCAACTGTTACAGAGTTACAAAATTTAAGTAAGATTATATTTATCTAACATCTGTGACCGGTTATACAACAAATTAACTCTTACTCTCGGAACCAAGTACATTTAAAATCCACTGAGGATAACTGTTCGACATATTTTCATCTCTAATTTATAGTTGTATTATCTAATATTATTTAATGAATTACAATTTAAGGATCAAATTGAAAAATCCATGAACATACGATAATGCCTACAGAAACGAAATCAATTGAAACGAATACCGCAACGAATAGCTAATAGAATGTCAAGTAACAGCCTTCAATTTGGAAGGGTATGCCGGTTATCAAAACCGATTTTCCCCGAGTAAATCTATTGCCTGGTTAGAATATCCATGTAAGTTATAAGATTCGCACGTACACCGGACCGTAAGAATCAAGTGTTTTATTATCCCCAGACAACTCTTATAACATTCACTAAAGCCTAATAGAAACCTGTGTCGCTTGTTCCGAACGTTATCGATTAGATAAACCTCCCAAAAAAAAAAAAAAAAAATACACATACAAAGTTGTTTTGAATTTTAAATCTTCCAAAGTTCTCAATGCTTATGATTTCTATAGTGGTGGGGTAAGTTGGAAGAAATATTGGATGTGAGTTTTGTTCCATTTCAAAATGAGATGTATTAAAAAAAGAATTCCTTAAAAATTCTGTATGGGACAAGAGTGCTCCAAACAACCTCAAATTTAATATGAAAGATCTATAATATCTCCTAGCTCTTCTAGCTGCAACACCTGCAGAGAAGAAGTGGTCCTTAGGATTTGCCATTCACTAAAGATTCATCACCAATATGCCAACATTGCAACACCACAATGACTATTGTCTATATCTTTCAACATTGTCCTTTTTACAGTCTTAAATTAAATGATAAAGGGATAGCAAAAAACATATTGATAGTCTTGGGAAGCAACAGTTGTCGACCTGATGAAGTACTATCATTTCTTACTACCATACATTTGATAAAAGAGAAAACAATATTTTATCTATTTCTAATTATTTATTTTCTTTTTCTATATAGTTATTTTTGTCTTTTTATTATCTTTTATATAATATTACTTTTTTATTGTGCTCATCTGTTAGTAATTTTCTCTATTTATTTAATTTTTTATTTCTTTAGCTATTTTATTATTATGTTTTTAAAAATTTCATTTTAAGACCTACCAACTATATATTTTATAATTTTTATTATTAGTATTTTATTGATTGGGTAATGATGAACTTGATGTTTTGCACTTAAAACATCATAACGACCAACCAAATGTCTTTAACTAAATGCGTATTTATGTTATCCAGTGCAAATGACCACTGCGGTCGAATTATCAGGCTTTTCAAGAGAGGCTTTCAAGGTTTTCAAAGTTCCCAACTTGAGTAAGCTCTAATGCCAGAAATGAAAACTCAAAAACCTAGAAATTACTGAATTTTGATTTTAAATGAAGTATTAATAAAATTTCTATAAAGTCTGTATGAGGGATCTGTTTACATAACTATATAATTACATAAAAGTTGCTTCCACTGTGTACTGCTTTTATCATGTCTCTCAAGCCTCTTTTATTATATTTTATTTCAGTTTTCAATCCATAAAGCTCCTTACTTTGTCAAAAATTATGTCATTCATAAAGACCATAATGTACCATATGTTTCTGATTTGGCCCAATCCAGATAGATAACTAACCTTCCATAACAAACTTCAGAATCACCTAAACTCTCTTGTTTCAAGTTGCCTCCATAGCTTATGAAAGAAGGTAGCCTTGTGGTCTTCTTATTTAAATATATTATTAGAGTGCTACCGGTGCGCAGTTTTTCAACAAGCGTTTTCATGTTATATTGTTATATGTTCACATTTAATAGATGTATTTTTATTTTTGAAACATTCTAAATATCATGAATAAATAATAGAAGTTTCTATTTTATGTTATTGTTTATTTTTTTTCTCTTTTATTTACTTTCTTTATCAGTATTATTTATTTACTTTTTATATTTATATTTATTTCTCTATTATTTGTATATATTGTTTGAATGAGAACTCTTAGCCTTAATACTTATAGCCCTCCAGCAATGGGTGATTGTATTATAATTCAATAAAAAATAAAAAATAATAGAATAAAAATTTTTGTTTTTTTTATTTGATTATAATGCCAGCTCATTTGCTAATTGTTGTTAAGTTTAATTAACAGATGCGGATTGAAAAAAAAAGTGAAAATAAAATATCAATATATCAAAATTTTTCAAAGATCTCTCTGAAACACCAAAAGAATAACAACTATACCTAATAAACAATCATTAGGGGTTCCAATTCTTTTTGCTTAAAAATTATTTAACACAACTAAATTATTGAAAATAGATTTCGTTTAAAATATTTTTTAAATCCCAAATATAGTTTCGGATCTTTTATCAGATGCTATTTACTGATTCCTCATGCATAAGATTATTATATTAAATGTGGTCTAATGTAAAATATTTGTAGGAGAGGTTTACAGATCATTCTATAGTTCCTGGTGGTCCAATTAGTTGTCCTCCAAGATCTCCAAACCTCACAGTACTGGATATTGTTTATGGAGCCGGCTTAAAGATTAGCTACACAAAGTAAAATTAGGCAATTGGAATACACTGAAATGCTAGATGCATCATTAAAGAAACAATCAGAAGGCCAACTGTGGTCGTTAGTCCTTAGGAAAGCTGATAATGTTTAGAAGTAAATGGTAGTATTTTGGAACATTTATTAAAATAAGACACAGAAGAATATCCAAAATGCTGATACATGAACGAAATCTTTTTTATTCGTAACTAACCAATATATATGAATAAATGAGGTTTTTTCTATTATTTTCCAGTGTGCAACCCATTCAACTGGAGTTTGGTCCCGTTCCCTCGCTCCCTATCTAAAATTGTGGGAAAACTCATTATGCATTACTATAAATGAGTGGGTCTCACTTTTGATAATTTTAGGATAACTCAAATCTTAAATAAAACAATAAATCATTGGTTGTATATATAAGAGCTTTTTCTTTATGTTGGAAGTTGATCTATAACATATTTCTTAGAAAAAAATAAAACAAAAGTTCAAAAAATACATCATGAGATTTTTCCATTAGAGAATAATTCATAGTAAGAAAATGTCTTATATAAAATCATGAATATTAAATTATAACACACTGTATTTTCTTCATTCCTTATTCATTTAGACACTAAACTGGTAGGAAAGTATACCATTTAATAAGAATATTATGTTGGTATAGAAACTAATGAAATTTATAAAATATTCTTTATTTCATAATTATTCTCACATCCACAAAAATATTTTTTTCAGCTCACTGCACTCCATTGAATACAACACACTATACAATAAACAAAAAAATAATAATAATACTAACACAATAAAATATTTCTTCCATTGGCACCAACCTTAATTTAAATATAGAAAGACGATGACTTTAAATCTTAATTAATGTCAGTAGAATCATAATCAAGTTGACACATCTACCTTTTTTTTTTTTTTGGTTTATTGTTACTCATGAATTTGACTTTGTTCTTTAACAGCAATATTAAATTATTTAAGAAAATGATCCCCTTATCTCTAATTACATGATTATACAAAATATTGACAGTATTCACAATCATATATATACATTTCATTTACAATGATATAACAATATGTTTTTTATTTTGTCTTAATAAAAAACAAAATTTTATAAGGACTAACTTAACTACATTACACAAATCAGAAAATAAGTTTATTAATCTAATCCTAGTTGTGTCATTAAACGACTTTTTTGAAATTCTTAGCAAAGAGGTGATATTTATGATTAAAACTAGCACCTATTAATTTAAATCAAAGAAATGCTTCTGAAATGTTCTATTGTAAACCAAAGAAATATTATTAATGTATTTCATTACCTTTGCTGAGCTCCAAATAAAAATTAACTGAAGTAAAAACTCGAAATAACAGCTAAATAGAAATCAATTGAGTAGAAGATTTGTTTCCAGTAATTGAGCCTTGTACAAGAGCAATTATCAATTAAAATAATTAAGAACATTAAAAAACACTGCATTCATATTTTATCGATATGAAAATTGACCTTTTTATTTTATAATATAATATCTGTGAAATGTTTACATGCTATTGATTAGATCATTATTCTTTGAAAAACACTGACACCTAAAAACAGCAATAGTTTCTTTACTTTTTTTTACTGCGGAAATTGTAATTAAAGAATAATTAATTATTCAAATTCTTTTAAAACGTGTCAATAAAATCTATATTGGTCTTATACTAAGATCATTTTTCTACAATCTTTACAATGCAAATGATTTTTATGTTGTATCATATGAAATGATATTTTTTTTGGAATAGTATTCTAACAATTTTACAATTCCTACTGCTTAACATGATTACACTGAGAAAGGAATTATGCTTACCTATAGGCATTCACTACAAATTAAGGGATTTCTAAACATTACTGCAACTCCTATATTAGAATAAATACTATTTTAATCTCAATTTCAGATCAATTCATTAAGGAAACCATTGAGGGGTATTATTAAAGCAAATGTTGATGTTTTCAAATTGTTGATAATTGATTTAATAGTAAATTATTGTTTATATTAAATTTTTTATAGAAAACTTGTTTTGAATTGACATTTCTGTACATTGAACTTATTTTGATTAAATAGATTAGAACATATTTGATGATCTGATGGGTATACCACACTGTCACAACATAATCAATTTATATGAGGTGTCTGCCCACAAATATAGATTAAGAAAACACAAATGATTCCAACTTTAATTTTCCTTAGCGACTATCTGAGGAATATCAATACTTGTTTTTGTCTATGTTGTTGGTTTTCCATGCTTCTGATTCCCATTTAAACATTAAGTGTACTATGGTCTTGTAGAGGTTGATTTTCGTACTTCAGAATAGATTCTTCCTCCTTAAATACTTGAACAGGCCATGGAGGCATTTATTTGTAGAATTGATCCATCTGATGACATCATTCTAGAAGTTTATCTCGGATTCCAGGTAAACCAAAGTTTCCACTCTATGAAAAATAGACAGTCCAATGTCGAAGAATGCAATATGGTCACAACTATCAATGACTTGCAAGTTTAGTTTTTTGTTCATTAACTGTGAGACCAAATTTCCTAGCAGCTGTCTCAAAAAAAGTGAATGCTGAGAACTTGCCACAATGTCAAGGCATCAAACTATCATAGCAGTTTTACAGTTTTGTTAAAAAGACTGCTTGTTGTTTTGATATTTGATTTTTAAAAAGCCATTTCTAATGCCATATTGAATAGGAGACAATCTCGGACATCTTGTCATACTTTGATACAGGTTTCAAATGATTCGGAAAGGTTTGATCTCTCATGGATTGTATATTTTGAATTTCTTATTGTCATCTTGACTAGTCTTGTGAGTTTTTCTAAGACTTTAATTTCTTCCAATGCCTTATATAGTTCTCTGCCAATACTGTCATTTGCTAACCTAAAGTTGATGAAGATATGGTAAGAGGTCAGCTTGTACTACATGCCCTTTTCCTGGATCATAGACAAAGTAAAGATCTGGACGGTTGTTGAGTACCTTCTTGTTATTAAAGGATGCTGATCTCAGAATAAATTAAATAACCTTCTTAATATTTTTTCTTTGCTCTTTTTTATGATTTAGATTTATGTGCGTATAATTTAATGGATAGAGTTATAATATACAAAATATTATTATTTCATAAACATGCATAAGTAATTTTTTTTTTTATTACTCTGCAAACTGCTGAATATAAGATGAAAATTAGCAAGGTGGACTTTGATTTAGAAGGTAAGCAACAAGATGATAGACAGGACATTGAAAGAGGAACAATGTTCTTCTGCAGTCAGTGGTTGTTAATTAGTTTTGTCTTAGCCTAAAGAGAGAGAGAGAGAGATATCAGTGCCAAAGCACCAGACATCATCAAGAAACTGCAGAAGTGTGAAGTTGTGAACAAGTCCTAGAAGTTGTTGGTAACAGAAGAAAAACCTTTCACGCTTCTGAAGATTTTCGAATAGCTAACTACAGGCTAGCGACTTTGCAAACTTCCTCTTAGTCCATTGCTATTAAATAAAAATTGTAAAATACATTTTTTGTTCAATAAAAGATAAAAATTCAAGACCTGGATAAAAAAAATAGCATCAAGTCATTGTGACAAATTTTGTTTCCTATTATATGAATGAATTATTATATGAACTACAAATATGTATGAAAAAAGAACAAACTCTTGTTAATTTAAAAATGATAAAAAATTGTCGTTTTTTTTTTTTTTTTTTAATTGATCTGTTACAATTTCTAATGAAATGAAAGTTTACTGGCCATCAATTTCAGGTGTGCCATTTTCACTAAATTTGATGACATGTCTCTCTCAAGGTATTTTATTACTCTACTTTCTGTGATGATCTGTTCCAAGTTTCCCCTTATTTAAAAATTCCCAATAATTATAACCCACAAAAAATATGGGTCATGCCACCCACTTAAAAATTTGCTTCTTTGCCTACAAATGGGCTCCCCTTAAAGTTTTTGATGGCACAAATAATGTCATGCCATATTTGATCAATTTGATATAATTTAACATTGTAGAAAGGAGTTTACTTACATTAATTATTCTTTTCTAAGCAAAATTTTATTTTATTTAATGAAAAATGAATGCAATCAAAGGCATTATCTGTTTTGACTCAATTACTAGATTATATTTTAGGAAAGATGTATTGAAGGGTGTTATGCTTTAGAAAAATGGAAACATATTTACTATAGCTAGAGATAAATACTTTTTAGGACTTACAGCATTAGTTTAACTGAATTAGCTTTTATATTTTGCCATGTAAGACAGCTACTAAACCAATGAGAATATATAAGCGTTTCCTTAAGTTTCCCACTTTGAATATTCCGGTAATATATGACATTTTAAACAGCAAAAATTAGCTTACTACATTATAATGAGTAAAATATTATGTACAGCTATTTACATTTATAAAATGTACTTGAGAATAAATTAAAATAATTTAAACTAAAAGATTATTAAAAGTTTTTAAATCAAATTAAAAAAAAAAAAGAAAATAAGTCTAACCTTTTGATTTAACGAAATTAACCTTATAATAAAAAGTTTTACTTATATACCAGTTTAATAATATAATTCACTTATGTTTTTATGCTTGAATATCATGATATTTTTTTTAAATTTCAGCAACTACATATTAAAGTAATAGAGATATGTAATGTAAGTTTATGGCAAGTAGATTTAAAACAATTATTTTTATTGAAACATTTGTAATTAATGCTCATCTAGTGACGAATTTTTACTTTACTTGGAATTTTAATTTTTAATACAAGTGTATTTATTTGTACTAAAAGAGTTCAAGAATATCTGTAAAAATTATCCCAATGAAATTTTGAATCTTAAGTTGGCAAACACGTCTAGGCTGTGGAGGAAAGGCTGTTGTCTCATTCATATCCATTATCAGAGAAAGAGCAGTCTATATCACATAAAGTGAAAGAAAAGAGGTTAAGATTGACCTAAAATGTAACAAAAAGTATCCCTCAGTAACTACACTACAATGAATGGTGGGCGGGATTGCCGAATGGGCTAACGTGTGTGCACAGCACTGCTGTTGCCCAGCAACCTAATCTATGAAACAATGGATTTAAAATAGTACGAGTTCGCATCCTGGTGCCGGAGGAGTCTTTTAAATCCCAGCCCACACCTCCTGGCCCCGGAATACTCCGTATAGTCTTAAAGGCGAAGAAGGGGAGGATAAAAAAAAAAAACACTACAATGAATGTAACAGTTATCAGCAAAAGTCCACACAAAAAGGCAAAAACAAGGTGGGTAAAAACTAGCCAAAACATGATAAAAGAAATTCATTATAATAAATTAAAATTAGTTTAATGGTGGTATTATGTATTGACCACATCTCCCGACCAACTCCTTCTCATAAAATTAGCTTACTTATTCTAATGATTATTGAACAATGAAGATTGTTTACCTCTTTTAATTACTTTTAAAATAATTATGGTTAATTTTTACAAGAATAATATTTAAAATATTTTATTTAATTTATAAATCATACTTGGTTTGAAATTTTGGTACTTAAAAAGACATAAAAGCTCATTTCAAATACTTTGTGTCAATTACATGAACATTGCTGACAGTTGGTGAATAATTCAAGATGGACAAAAAACATTTTAATAACAAACTAAATGGATATACAATGGATCTATAACAAATGAGCCTTAAACAACAATAACAAAGAGGTAAAAGAATATGTTTTAGAAATTTAATGTTGTAATATCTTCAAAATATTCATAAAAAGTTACTGGATTAATGTCTGCCTTATGCTTGATTTATTATTATGAAGAATAGAAGCAAAAACCAAATAAATAAAACAAAATAAAAATTAAATGAAATTAAATATTAAACAATATTTTAGATCTATTGGCCCTTTTCCCAGCCTCTTCCTAACTTGTTTTGTTCAGCATAACTTTTACAAGAGTATGAAATGATAACAATTAATTATTGATAATGATTTATACAGAATTTGAAATAGCTAAAAATCTATAAATAATATCAGAAATAAAATACAATCGCCTGTGAAATCTTTGGTATTTTTCAGACAGCGCCTTACTTTAAAATACTTTCTTCATCTGTATTTTGACCCTGTAGAAATCTTAACGATATGCGTTTAATATTTACAACATGAGCTTATAGGCATAGCTCTTCTATGTCAGTATGTGAACTGTGGTGATGAACCACATTGGAGTTGGCACAGTGGTAGACATAATGTTGACTGGGTGAGAAAGTTGAGCGGCGCCTTGATGAATAGCGAACCCATCTTGTCGGTTGGTGCATGCTTCCATAGCGATGAAGTGTTTTATCTAGATCCATGCTATCTCCTCCGAAGCTCGGTCTCCATCTTCTTGATTGGCGGAATGGGCATCTCTGTTTGAATTCTATTTTGAATTTTTCCTGAAAACAAGAAAGGAGGAAAACTTTATACATGCTAAAAATCATGATGGCTAGTCCAGCTGCATTGAACTAGATTCCTTGCATTTTGATAAGTCTAAGCAATTCATAATTTTTTCTCAAATATGTAAGGGGAAAACATGCCTATCATCAACATTTTTTTTTTTTAGTTTCATTTACTTTACACTTTTTAAGGACCTATGTTAAACAAATGTTTATAAAAAAACACTTTGATACTATTTGCATTTGGATGTTTGGAATCACACCTAGACTATTTGGAGCCAGAGGAGAATTAATATTAATTTTTAAAAAAATTTAACCCTTTGACTGTGGCCGGGATAAATGCCTTCCTACCTGGGCGGTCGCCACTTAAACAGGTAGGGGTAAGTCCCGCCTTTATCATTTGACTTGTGGCTTGGTTGGTGCATTCATTAATCTCCCGTAGCTGGCTCAATGCAGTCATTCCGGATTCTGACCATTTGGAAGCTATCAGTTGAAGATTTATTCTGAACCCAAGGTATGTCCTTTCCATCCAAAACTCAAAATAAATGTAAGTGCAATAATAAAATTTATATATAACTGTGCTATGTTTCAGTATGAAACATTTTTAGGTAAGAAAAAAATTTTTAAATACAAAACAATAGATAATTTGAATCCCACCATCGGTTTACTTTTTTTAGAAATAATATTATTTAATTTTTATAATCACTTACAGTTATTTTTATGATAATTTTCAGTTATATTGCTTTTCAGAAATGAGCAAATATGCAAGAAAGCGAATTGTTGCATTAATATCGCTCTAATTTTGTGTTGCAATGTGTGGCCTGGAAGGCATATGTCACTTTTATTAAAAGTTGAATAAAAAGGTTAAAATGCATTTTTGAAAGCTAAGATATTTCAGGGTGACTCAATAGCATTTTAAACAAATTTATGCAAAAAAAAAAATCCGTTTTTCTAGACTTCTTTTTGGATTTCAGGATGCACCATCTGGTAGAAACATGAGAATGAGCTCCCATAGTCAAAGGGTTAAAAAATGAATTTTCTTGTGCAAATAAAAACTGTATGTAATGTTTTGGCAGTCAAGTTATCGTTCAATAACAAACAAATAAAACAAGACCCCTATTGTGGGTCTCCCTGAAGAGTGGGCCCCTATATTAAAATATATCTAATTTCTTAATAACTGCTGAACCATTTTTAACCAATTTACTGGGAAATATTTTTTAAATTGTTGCTCTTAATTTTTTTTAATTTGCCATTTGGCCATAATACTTCTGCCATGAGACCTTTTGCAGCCCAATAAAGTTTTACAAATCTTGATTTGTTAGTTTCCTTTGCAGAGAAATTCCATATTATATGTTTCAGATGAGGACAGTCATGTAGATAGTTTGATGTCATGGCTAAGTGTGTATAGCATCATTAGTAGCAAGAGTCATTTCTCATAATCTGTTTTGACTTTTGAAAAGCCTTCGATTCCACCGACCATAAGGACCTTCTTCCCAAATTCCAAAGCCTGCCAATATGAAATAGTGTTGTGAAATGGTTCCATCCCTTCTTATTCCACCGCTCACAGACAGCTGTGATTCCTAATTAATTTCCATCACCAAAAATCCTCCCTATATCATGGAATTCCTGACTGTACATTCCTCTATTCACTCTCTTAATACCAGATCTCAACTTATCCATTTATTCCATTCTTATAAAACTACATCCTTTAGCAAATTTTTCATCATTCATGCTACTTCCTTCTACAATTCTTTACCTATCACCATATGGCAATCCTCATCCATAAATTACCTCAAACAACTCTTATTCCATCACCTACTTCATTTTCAAACTTCTGTAATATGTAATACTTATTGGATTCTGTAATTACATCTGCTCACTAACAATTAATTGATAAGTTCCATTTGATATGATTTCATTTTTTTTTTGTATTAATGTAAAACATGTAAAATTTACTAGTGTACTTTGTTTAATATTGTTGTTCAAGCATGATTTGCGATAGAATAATAGACCTATGTTTTGTACCATGTTATTATTATTCTTAGGCCACTTCAGTCCCAGAATAAAATAATTTTTTCATTTAGTTTCATTCACTGTATCCTTTCTGCATATTGTTGGTAAATAAGATGTATTATGTCATTCAGAGATGTTTTTTTTTTTGCATTTCGGTTCTTGCAGAAAAACATTAAGGTGTGTGAGGCATGCCCATGGAAGTTTTCTTTGGGTTGAAAATCTGTCTGTTCATTTTTCCAAATTCTAACATGCATGATTAGAAGGAGTCGTAATCCTCCTTGAAAATTGTTGGAATAGATATGGCGATTGTTGCTCTGTAGAAATCAGAACCCAAAGAGTCAATGTAATAACAAAAGTTTTTCCATCAAAGTTACAATTATCTATTTTTTTCTCCACTTCCTTATGTTTTAGCCTTTATGGGTTTTTTTCCTAGGCCTGGGGGAAGGATACCAGAGTTAAAAGTCCCCCTGGCCCCAAAATGTTAACTTGTACTTATTTTATCATTTTATATTCTGTTTAGCAGGTTGCAAGGAAAAGCCTATTTGGCACATATTAGGCCACTTGGAAACTCACCTCCCCCAAGGCCTCTCAATTCAAAACTTCTGATAAGCTAACCAACATGTGTAACAATGTACTTAAGCTCTGAATACAAACCCTCTCCCCCGATTTATTTTGCTTCAGTGGCTTACTCATCAGTGTTTAACCGTAGCTATTCTTTTTCCAGAGTAAAATATTCAATGCAATGGGCCTTGAGTTCAATGGGTACCATTACATTATATTACTATTAAAAGCAATATTTGTTAAAAAAAAAAAAAAAAGATGAATTATAATTGTGCCTCAGATATCTTCATTGTGTTATACTTCTGGATAAACTCAGCAAAATGAAACGATATAACATAATGAACATATAGGCATCATGCATTCAAAACATTGTAAATAGATGTATTTACTTGTTAAAATATTTAAAACCTGATATATTAGTAGCTTTAATATTTTTTAATAAGCTATGCATAGTACTTGAATGAAATAATTTATTGTTTTATACTTTTATTAAACAATTAAATACTTTAAAAATATATTTACTTACATTGTATATACCATAAATGAAAGGGTTGTAGCATGAATTACTCATTGCCAGCCAGTCACAACAGAACCAAATGATGTTTATGTAGCGGTACCTGTTGGATAAAAATAAATTGCATTTCTTTATCAATAATTTAGAGTTTAAAAATGAAGAGGTTAGACATTTCAAACGACACTACTTTCTTAGAATCTACATCAAATCTTTTCATGTCAAGGAAGCCTAGGGACATATGATAAAAGATATATTGAAAATATTCTGTTAACTTAATTTAATGTAACTGGTTCTACAGAAATTACAAAATATTATAAATAAATTTCGATTTAGGTATATTTATACTTACCCATTTATCTGAGGAAAAATGTCTTGTAGTACATTATATGTTTGTAGTGGTAACCAACATATTGCAAATAGAGCAACAACAATCACTAACATTTTTATCACCTGAAAAATTATATTTAAACTTTTTACTTCTTATGAATAATACTTGTTTTAAAAAATATATAAGGAATTATGTATGAGAAAAAAATAAATTTATAATTATAGATTTTAAAAAGCATTTCAAATAATAAAATCAAGAGTAAAATAAAATAAAAGATATTTTAATTGATCATGAAGTTCTGGAGTATTTAAATAATTCTGATAAAATCTAAATTTATAATGTTTAAGTCATTTAATTATAACACCACTCTGAAAGAGTTCTAATTTTTATTGAAGATTTGGAATGATACCTACTCGTAATTAGCTAAATTTATGTTACTGATTAAATGAGTAAGTAGTCATTTTTCTGGCTTTAAAATTTGAAACTAAACTTTATATATAATGACTGCTTACTCATTATTAAATTTAACTAATTATGAGTAAGTATCACATTCCAAATCTTCAATAAAAATTAGGAACCTCTCAGAGTGGTGTTTTAATTATATATATATATATATATATATTTACCAATAGTATGCAGAAAGGATACAGTGAATGAAATTAAATGAAAAAATGATTTTATTCCGGGACTAAATTGCCCTAAGAATAATAATAACATGGTAAAAAACATAGGTCTATTAAATATGTATGTAAATTAGAAATAGTATATCATAATAAAAACTGAGCCATTTTTAATTATTTAATTTATTATTCTCACTTTTTTCTTGTTCCGCATGAGGTTTGCATCTCTTGAATGTTGAGCATTTCCTGGGGCTCTGGACCCCCAAAGTCTCAGAGCCATTCTTGCATATGCATATGATATAACACAAAGAGGCGTCAAGTACTGCACTGACACTAGGATCATCCTGTATGCCATCATTCCATTATTTGAAAGTCTTGTGTTATTGCAGAAAGGTTTTTTATATACCCGTCCAGCTGAAAAAGTAAATAATTTTACAAAGAATAAAAATATCATTTTTTCTTTACATAATACATTTCAAATTCAACTGCTTAATTTATTAATAGTCAAAGACTTTGGTAACATGAACTTTATATGGTCCATAAAGAATCATCCTTATAAACATGAGAGTGCTAAGATGCTGAATTGACTATTCCTTACTGGAAATTCAGAATGAGGTTTATCCTTATAATAACTAACGAGCACTTAGAGATCTACAGGGAGAGGAAGGGAAGGGACTTTCTTTAAATATTATAAATAACAATCAAATTAAAATTTACAATATACATGAAATTAAAAGAATTTAAAACAAAATGAAAAAAAAAATTATGGAAATTGATAGTTATTTCAATGACAAAATACTTTGTTAGACAAATGATCACTAAACTGTTCTCCCACAAGCCATTTGATAAATGGTTGTCTAATTAAAAAAAGTCACTAAGTATATTTTTGATGGTGCTAAACTTTTAAGTATATTTTTTGCAAATTTTGACTTTATTAATGGATTCTAAAAGTAAAATAAGCTTACTATAAAAGGGTTAGTGTCATTTTGGTGCACTTGTGGAGACTAATGTCACTATAGTTACACTAATGTAATTGCCCAATGTTACAGAGGAAACATTTTTCAAAGTACCATGGTGTTTAATTTTATGAGTTATTTAATGACTTTTTGTAATAAGCTAATGATATTTTCATTTTCTGCAAATAATTGTTATATTTTCATTTTCATTGTGAAGGTAAGGCCAATTTATAAACAACAATTGATTATAATTTTCACAGTACAGATTTATTATACTATATTATCAAAGGGCAATTTTCATGAAACTGATGGAAATAATAATATAAATAACTTACACTGGTCATGCTCATCGACATATGTCACACTAAGAGCCACAGCCATTGGAGTAGCCAGGACAGCAGCCAGTAGCCATATGAAAGCAAGCAATAGTTTCGCTCTAAGTTTTGATGGAGGTGCACTGAAACAAATATAAAGTAGAAGTTATTAACTTAATTCCAGAGTTACATTTGTATAATTGACATTAAAAACTGCAATACTCGCACGAGTTATTATTTTGAGTGATGGATTACACTCTGTAAAATTAATTTTAAATTTGAATAATTTATTAATTAAAAATAAATTTGTTTCTAGAAAAGAAATTTTACGATTTGCTTCTCAATAAAAGTAAAGAATTGTGTGTTTTTATTTGTTTAAAAGGTTTAAGGTCTATTACTATTAAGCTTTAGATACTCTTTTGAAGTATAGATCAGCACAATATAATAAGATGTTATTGAAGAATTAAAATAGTTAAGATTCAGTCAATATGGAAGTATTATTAACCCTAGAATGACACACTGGGGTGTGACACACCCAACAACATTTTCAATATTAATTTACTTTTATATAAGTAGCTATTTGGCCAAGGTTTTTTATTTAAATAAACATCAAACAGCCTGGTTAATTACATTCATTAGCACTCCATTGTTGGGCTTGTATCATTATTGGGAGTTATCGAAAGTCATTATGTAGTATCCCACACCCCAGTGTGCTGTCTATGCAACTGTTCTGTGGATTTCGTGTCTCAGTGTTTTCTATGTTATTTTGAAACTTCCAATAGTTCAGGTGTGGATTTTTAATGTTGTATTTGTTAATTAGCGGTATTTTCAATTCGGATGATAATGTATAGAAACTATTTTTGTAGTATGGCAACTAACAAAAAACGTATTCTTCTCCTGAAGAAAAACATAAATTGTTATTGGACTTAGAAGATGAAGAAAAAATGCATGGAGTATATTAAATAAAGATGGCACACTAACTGTTGATCAAATGTGTCATGTTTTTTAACAGCAATGTCAATGACATTTCGCTTCGCGGAAACTTAGGAACTGAAAGCCAGGCCATGGAGAACTATATATGTTTCCTTGAGGTTTAATACCTGGTTACGGAACGCTCAACTAGGTTTATTGACATTCTAGCGTTCAATGTAATGGAAATAGGGGCACTAACAGTGGTTCTCATGATCAGGTTTGAAATAAACAATCAGGATCAAGACATCAAGGTACAGTACAAGAAATGCGTATCTTACTTAAATGAAAAGTATAGAAATGAATTCGGCGAGAGAGAATTCTCACTTAATGAGCTATGGTTCAGAAATAGGGAAACCATCCCTTTCTACAAATAATTTCTAGCAGAGGCTCGGTTTTGGAAGGGAGCAGATACAGATCATGGTAGAAACTATTATTTTGGACTCCTTGGGAATCCTCCATCACTGCATGTATAGATTGATCTTGGCTTTAGCTTATTCGATTCTGTATACTGTTCTTGGTATATTAGCTGTTAAAGTGGGACCACCTAATTCTCTCTTTTATTTTTTGTAATATCTGATGATTGATTGAGTATACTTTGTGGCTTAGCAACTCAACACAGTTGAGTAGCCATGTAATATTATTGTAGTTCTCTCTTATATTGCTCTTTAAACAAGTACATCTGTAAATATAATGAATCGTAACAATATAAATACGTCAGAATGAATTCTTATAAATTTTATAACAAAATCAAATGTTATATTTATTCGAGAATTTGTAAACACCTTTTTTTTTTTCAATTTTGTTATTTAATTAAAAAAAAAAAAGATTTTTTGGATAAGTCAAATTTATTCGGTTCCTTCCTATATTAACATTAAAGTAATATTCCTGATATGTTAAGGTTCTGCTTAAACCTCAAGGATAACATAGGAGCTGCAAATTTTCCATTACAAAATAAAATTCTATAAAATCATTGTATACTGATCTACAAGACAATACTGAAACCCATTTGAACCTACGGACTTGAACTTTGGGGGACAGCAAAATTCTCTAACGCATCCAATCCTTTCAATCCAAAGTCCTCCGAACAATAGTCGATGCTCCGTTCTATGTAACCAACAAAACCCTACATCATGATCTTAATATCCCATTTTTCCTTGACCTTATCCCTGAAAATTTTTCAAAATTCCATCAGAATCTTATCAATCATCCAAATCCCCTAGCCCAATCCCTATCTAGTTCCACTCATCCCTACAACCCTCCTCGAAGGTTGAAACGGCAGTGGCCCAGAGATCTTTTATAGTATTTATTTTGGAGTTCTGGCAATGGCCAGATTCTCCACTCAAGACATGAGTGTATGTGGCTAAAGCGCTCTTGCTCAAACTCCACCGGCTTTAGCACCGGTGTGGCGGTTGAGAGAGTAGCGCAGGGATTTGGGTTCCCTGCCTGATTGTATATATTGTATATAGGTATGACTATATTTCTATGTTTTTAGTTTACTTATATTTAGGTTATTTTATTTTTTGTAATGTATATAGTTTTTATTTATTATTATTTAGTTATTATTTTACTTTTGTTAATTTTATTTCTTTTTTGTATATACGGGGTGAATGTGTTAATTTATCAATATAATTATTGTCCCTGTGACAGAATGTTATATGTCTAATAAAAAAAAAAAAATAATAATAAAAAAATAAATAAAATCATTGGTAGCAACAGAATCTTATCTCTCAGGATAAAAATGGCGATCCATATTAATGACGTGATAAATATAAGGAATTAAAACATATGAATACAGCTATTTAATCAGAACCCATTGAAATGTCTTCAGTTAAGTTAGGGAGGACGGTGGAATAACGAAGAAACTTTGCGAAAAACGCCTTTACATATTCTAATTTATGCTTGCAATGTGTTGTAAGGGTTCTAATCCCATAAATGTTTTATCTTCCTTAAAGCCAGAAAGAAGAAGTGGAAGGGCGTGGGTTGCGGTTGATATAGGAGGATCAGCCCACACTGGTGGTTGATCCTCAATAATCCTCTGTTTGTGACTAGTGAGGAAAGTCTTTAATGGTTCTCGAGAATCGATTGCGGTTCTCAGGCTTTGGTCTGGTAACAATGTCTCAACTGGAAAGGCGTCTTTATTCTCAATAATCCTGGTTAAATTATATTTTTTGAACAAAAGTTTTATGGTTTATATAAATTATTATATAAACTTGGATCCAATATATGTACATATTAATAAAACCAATGTTCGATATCATACATTTACTTTTGTATATAGATCGTTTCCATTTCTTGAATTTAATGAGATGAACAGTCAATAAAAAAAAATCCAAAAAAATGTGACATTTTTAAAAGTTCAAACATTCTGAAATGCGATGTTTATGGTTTTTTGTGCATACTTTACACTCATTTTATAAGAGTTTTACATTAAATAAATGCAGAAGTACACACCCGCCCCCCCCCAAAGGTTGATGGCGCACGGACTTTCCAGTCCTCCCAAGATATTTTATTGCTCTTCTCTTCTTAACACCAATGCTAGCTAAAGTAGAATTTTAAAAATCCTTGGTCATATACAATTACACTTTCAGTGATCTGTTCTATGCTTTCTTCTTGTCCCGTGGTTTGAAATGTTTCAATTAAAAAATTCATAACCCCGTCGAAATTCGCTCCCCATAAAAATTCAAAAACCCGTCAAAATGTGCCCCCTCAAAAATTTTGAATGATACCCTCTCATAGGCAACCCTGATAAATATAATTGATGGGAATAAGTGTTTTTACTACACTTTAGTTTAATGTGAAATAAGATTCATAATAAAATGTTTAGGCTATATTTGAATGCAGATAAAACCAAGGCTATTATCATCGGGTCCAGACATCTCATCAGCTCCCTTCCTTACTTCCCTCTACTTAACCTTAATAACCGTCCCATCCATTTTTTCCCTACAGTCAAAAACCTACGAATAACCTTTGACCAGAACCTCTCCTGGAATAACCATATCTCCCACATTACCCGAAAATCCATAACTGCCCTTAAACAACTCCTACGATTCCGTGATTGTATTCCTCTAAAATCCTGACAGCTCCTTTTAACCTCCTTTGTTTTCCCCCATTTCGACTATTGCTGTTTGGTGTAAGGAGGGCTATCTGCCAGGCTGGAAATGAGACTAAAGAGACTCATGAATTGTTTCATAAGGTACATTTTCGGGATCCCCAAGCATTCAAATATTTCACACTGGTACACCGAGTTGAAGTGGCTTTATCCTACTTCCCGATGACAATTCCTCCTTGGTGTTTTCCTTTTCCAAGTCTTCAGAACCAAAAACCCTACCTACATCCTGGTACTCCTTACTCTACGCTCCTCTATCCACTCTCTCAATACTAGGTCTCAACCTATAGACTTATATATTCCCTTCCTTAGAACTTCCTTCTTCAGCAAATCCTTCGTCATTCGTGCTGCTTCCTTATGGAACTCACTTCCTACCTCCATGCGTCAATTCTCGTCCACAAATTCCTTCAAACAACTCCTGTTCCAACAACTACTCCACATTCAAACTTCCCCTAACATGTAAAATTACTTGCATCTATACAATGTTTAATTTCAATCCATTGCACAATTGAAATAACAATTAACAGTAAATTAGTTTGTATTTTTATTATGTCAGACTGAAATCCATAAATTTGTTACTCTGTTATTATTCTTAGGGGACAGTAGTCCCAGAATAAAATTATTTTTTCATTTCATATTTGTTTCACCGTTTTTTTTTTTTACATTTTTCTTTTTCTCATTCCACTGACAAAATTTCGGCTGTTGAGTACTGAACAAGCAACTTGTGCTAACATAACGAACATCATTATTAAAATGGCGACAAGCCGAAACGTTGCCAATGTAATGAGAAAAAGAAAAATATAAAAAATGGTGAAACAAATATAGCCAAAACATTAAATGTTTTTATTTTTGTTGCTTTATTCCTTTATTACAATGATTGCAAGTGCTTAAAGTATCAATTCATTTAAATAATATACCGTACGTATTTCGGTTCTGAAAGTACATCAAACCATCTTTATTTTATCTACGATTGAGAATTTGTTTTGTCTAATGGTTATAACAGCGTGTGGTAACCATGGATATTGGTGTTTAATGGAAATTATTAATGCCATACCCAAACTATAATTTTCATTCA
Organism: Nezara viridula; assembly: GCA_928085145.1. NCBI lineage: Eukaryota > Metazoa > Arthropoda > Insecta > Hemiptera > Pentatomidae > Nezara > Nezara viridula. The sequence goes on from OV725077.1 coordinate 177,759,219, forward strand.
TATTTAATAATTCATACATTTCTTTGAAAGGAAATCGCGCTTTTCTTTTGCAACCTCTGACTAGGAAAACTACTGTCCCGCCGAAGTGGATTCCTTAGGGAGTAACAAGATTGCTCCAATGGTTTTAAAAGTTTTTTGTCCTGACTGTGGCCCACCGGTGGTAGGCTAAGTAACGCAATGACTCTGTGATAGAGATAAATAATTTCTTACGATCGCTAGGTGTAAAGTATATAGGAAGGATACACATAGATAGACTAGTGATTTCCTTTCTATTCATGTTATTATTGTATAAAACTAAGTATTAAGATTTTTATAGATGAATCACCACTTCTTGTAATATGAACTTATTTCTTATTTGTTCACATTTTATCAGCAATTAAGAAGCAAGTTATAATTTTATATTAGAATCTCTAAGTTATTCATAATTTCCGAAAATGTGAACGAGAATAACATTGCATTTGAAATCAGAGATACGTTCTTCTAGTAATCGTATCTTCACATGTGGTAATAAGTTTCCTGATTTTATTTAGTCTGATTTAAAAAAAAAAATCTTAATTTGAACTATAGCAGTAATATAAGAAGGAATTGATTGAGAGGTGCGGTCAAATAAGTACTAAATTATAAAAATAGTATTATTAATTTATTAGGCCAATAATTTATTCGGAATAATAAATTAATAATACTATTTTTATAATTTAGTATTTATTTGAAACCACCTCTCGACCAACTCCTTCTCATGTTATATCACGGTCAACAATCTCTACATCATTATAGCAGTAATATTATTATTGGAAGCTCGCCGATTGTTCTACACATCATGGATAATTGTTAGTCAGGATAAAAAACTAAAAAATCATCCTAAATGTATACCATCTATGATACTAATTTTAAATTAATTAAAAATATATATTTTTAATTTTTTCTCCACCTTGCCAATAGGTAAATATAAGAAGAAACACTCGTAATTTATAGCTTATTTATTTCTATTTGTACGTTTTGGGGATGCTTTTGAATGATGCCAGACACATTATTGGATTCATCAATTACTAGAGAAGATTAGTTGCTAAAGAGATGAAGAGACAATGGATCCCTTAAACGTACAGATAAAATTAAAAACGCTACAAATTATATGTATTTTTTCTTGACTTTGATCTATAGGTACGGTTGTAGAGAAAAAATAAAAATGGATCAAGAAAGGCGAAGAATATAAACTAATAAAACATTTATATATGTAATTTGGATTTGTTTTTTAATGAAACTTTCGGTTTAGACACATTTTTTTTTTATTTATGGTTACCTTTATTTCAATGGTAAATATTTATGTAGTTTAAAAAAAAAAGTCCTTCTGATTACAAAAAAATATATTATTGTAATATGTTTAAACATATAATGCGTTTTTTAGTTATTCCTATTAAAAGGTGAAAAATGTATTCGTTTTGAAGGGAGATCAGAGGTTGTGATTATATAAGTATATTACATTTTATTTATATATGTAATAGTTAAAAATAAAATTATGGAGAATTAGAAAAAAAAGTGATTTCTTTTATCAAGATAGATGTAAGCCCTAACACCATGATTAACAGTAAACAAATAAGGATTAAACTGAAATGAGAAATGCCAAAAATACCTTAAAATATCTCTGAACCTGAGGATATAAAAAAAGAAAAGAAAAAAGGTGGATCGTGTTTTTAATTGAGGCACCCTTAAACTTCACCAACTATTGATTCTCAGGTGTTTTACTGATTTTTATAGAGTGGTGCAAATTCTTCCAAACGACCAATATTGCTTCACTGTTTTATTTAAAAAACAAGACTATGAAGCTGAAGCATAAGCATTAATTATTCTGAATATTGTGATTCATATACGCAAAACTTAAACAAAAAAAAAAAGAAATAACTGTTCTCAAGTAACCCATTTTGATAGTATCAATATTTTTAAAATGGTAACTACAGCATATTTTTTTTTCATTAATCATCTTCAACATACTTTTTGGTTATAGGTCCAATCCAATAAATTATCACTCTCAATTTGTAGGTTATTCTTTATTAATTATTATGTTTCGTGGAATCTTTGTCCCGCTCTTCAGCATATAGGAGCTTTGACACTGACCAAACTTATAATTGACTAAGAACTACTCAATATTGGGGCATATGTTGAAGAAGGGGAAACGATTTATTGCATTATTTAAATTAGGCTGTGGAGAAAACCGGTATCTAAACATTTGCAAAAAAAAAATTAATTTATTTTTTAATCTACTTTATATTATATACGATTTGAATTTTATTTAATAAAACATTTATCTAATACGGTTAATTTATTATTAGGCGAAAATTAACTTTTTTAATACCTTTTGTATTTTTTTATTTCCAATAAGACGCCCCTTCAGGTCGGCGCTTTGGGGCAATATTCCCGTTTGCCCTACCATAAGGCCATCACCGGAATTGGGAAACAGAACTGAAGATATTATTTAATTATTTTATGTTTATTAAAGTAACAGTCTTCAGACTGAATCGACTCTCTCTGTCTAGTCGATGTTTTTATTGATTAGTCTTTTTGTTCGTATTTCTTATATGTAGGAAAGAAACAAATATAATTCAAGTTAAAGAGATGAAAACCTATATAAATTTTTAATGTTTTATATTTTCTATATAGTTTGAATTAAAAACTATTTATAACCGGTTCAAAGTTAATAATGCTTTGTTTTATTTTGAAATATAAGTTTCAAAGCGGAAGCAAAGCAAACAAAAATTTCTTTCATATACAAATTTTATGAATACGAAGAGAGGTATTAGTTTTGAATGTGTTCTCATTTATCAGGTTTCCTTTTGTAAGCTTTCATACTGTTTTGAAAGTGTTTCAAAGAAAACATAACTCCGCGTCCGCTGACCGTTTCAGCGAAATTGATGTAATGCACCAAAGTGAGTTTGCCACTCCCTGGCGAGGACCGAAGTTGATTCGGAGATGGAAGATGAAAGGATCGCGGCCTTACTTTGATGAATTAAAGCAGCCAGTGTCTGCCAACATTTTTCCATCCAAAGGGAGGAGAATGTTCCAGAAGGTACTTCGTGGTATTTATTGATTATGGAACTCGTTTTCGAAGTTTCATAACCAAGAATAACTGAATTAAAATGGATTCTTTGAATCACATGTTTAGAGCATTTTAGATAGTATCTCTTCATTGTAATTTCTCCTATTAAATCATCAATTGGAGAAGGGAAGTGACTAAAAAATTGTGTGTTTTTTTTTATCTTAGTATTTGGACCAAGATTTACCATGTTCGATAGTGTAAATAACTGAGTTAGAGAATGTTTCTAGACTCAGCGCTGAGGTCATCGATAACATCGGAAATCAATCAGACTTATCCTAAACTCATTGATAGAATTCTGCGCGTTCCTTTACCCATCAATCGGATCACGATGGACCGCTGGATGCAATCTCATTACAACCTCAGTGTTGTTACTTATCAATTTACTTCACAGATTTATATTTAGTTTAATTTTAGTTTAGCCCACCTGTCAAAATTAAAATAAATACTTTAAACAAGCGACTGAAAGTACTATACCCACTTTATTCCCAATCAATATTGAATATCTGACACAGACTAAATACATAAGTATAATAACTCAAAGCAATACGAACATATTTCACACAGATTTACGGGTCAGCAAAAAGACTCACTCCATTCTTCACGTTTTTGTAATCTTTCATAATCTAACAAAGTTATCATCCTTTTGAATCAAGTAGCTCGTTCCAAAAATGAGCATTAATCGACGTCCTCCAATGCTGGATTAAAACGATTTATGGATTCTCTCGATAGAATTATTGCTGGGTTTAGAACTATTTGGCAGATCATTCAGACGTACAGAGTTTAAGTGGGCATGCGGGCTTACGGTATTTTTTTCCTAATTAAAATACATAATGATTTTCAGTCTATTTAATCTAAAGAGGGCCATCGCTACATATGTTATTTTATGTATATTATATCATTATAACATGTATATTATGCTGCAGTATGTTTTTACATAAGTAGATTGTGAGTCGATGTTAGTATTTGATTTTCATAGTACTAGTTACCTTCCCACAGAAAAATCAATCTATTTTTAAAAGAGCCTCAATGTTTTTTGACCTACAAATATAAGTTTAAATGACAAGTCCAGCTTAATTATAACGATGTAATACTAGTGATGCAACATCAGGAAATTTGTTGGCATCTTACTAGCCTAAAATGTCTGCTAATGCCTAAACAGCCAACATGCATTGGAATAGTGCATCCATCGATGTTCAACTAGGAAGGACTGACTCGGGGGAGGTAAATCAGGTAGTTTCTATAGATAACTCAGGAGGTATAAATGACACCTCTGATTGTATTGAAAAAATCATTTAAAGTGAGAATCAATAGAAAATTATTTTAATAAATAAACGTTTTGATTAAATTTGGCGTTATTGAATAAGGGAAAGATAAATTTTACTAAGTTTAAAGGAGAAATATTATTGCAGGATGAAAAAGAAATTTCGAAAATATCAGTAGTAATACAGATGGATGAATACAGTATATTATATAGTGCTATGTTCCTGGCCTCGCGTTTCTACAGCGAGTAGGGGGTTCCAGGAATCGCATTTATTTGTATTAATATGTATTTATATCGGTCCCAGAAGGGAACCGATCAACTTAAAATATATTAATGATGTATTTAAATGTTAGATACCACAGACCCCCTACTGTAGTATCCTAGATTGAACCATATACTCTATATTGGATTTCCTTTCTAAAGGTATCATGTTTATAAATTTACTATTTGTTTCTATTGCTAATTGGTGGCATGCAAGGTAGAATGTAAAATTACAACGTTGGTTTACTAACTATTATATTTACAAGCTTAAATAAAACCAAAAACATCTATATACAAAATAATAACTAAACTTATATACATAATGAATAGTTGAGAATCATACTGGAGGAGAATGCTTGATGTTTGATTAAAGTTACGTGTTATATTGATTATATTAATTAATGATGTATGGTTGCCAACACAAATTTACATTAGTATAACTAAATGCTTTTTACCACTTAGCTGGTCCTTCATATTGTTTCTAGCCGTCATATCTGGATTCCCTGTCTCTGCTCTCCTTCAGCGTCTAGTCCGTCCATCAGCTCTCTCCGGCTGTCTTCGTCTTCCTCTCTCCGCTTCTCCTGGTCCAGTCTCAGTCTGTGTCCCAGCTCTCCTCCGCCGAGTCTCCAGAAGAAGTGTCCTCAGCTGCGTTCCAAGAAGAAGTCTTCCCAGCTGCGTCCCAAGCAGAAGTCTCCTCCTCTCCGAGTCCCAAGAAGAAGTGTTCAGTCCCAATTCTCTATTTCCCACCTTTTTTCATCCCCCTCTCTTTTGGTAGTCTTTTTCCTGATTGGCTGAATATTCTCAGCCTAAGGGATGACCACGCCCTCTCCCCTAGGCCAAGGTAAAGCAGCAGGTACAGATTTCCATATTTCTGGTGGAAGGTGTGAAAAGGTTTTTCGGGATCCTGTTTAAACACTTAGTTGTCGGTCTTGGTCGGTGGTTCTTAAGGGTTTTTATTACCACTTACAAAAGGTTGTCCTAATGGGTCGTTACCTTCCCTCAGGTATTCAACCGCCAGATGTTAGCACTTCTGATGTTTATTTGTTTATACCTTTAAACTAATTATTCCACCGACGGTCTTTACAATACATAGCAATAGATATATTGAAAAGCTGAATATTTCAGTAAATTTAATATCTATAATAGCATAAAGGTCGTAAAAGGTAATGAAGAATGATCAAAAACGAATGATTATTATTTCTTTAGGCAATATTATCTACTTTTATACCTTGGGAAATAAACGTTTCCATAAAATTTAAATGTAATTTCCAAAGAAAATAAAAGATTTTTTTTTCAGTTTGATTTACAAAAATGTTTATTGCACGACGTTTTCATCATTTATGTTTTCTTTCTCTGAAGCCTTCCCAATAAAGTGCCTGCACTTTTATATGGGATACGTAATTTTGAGACCAGCGCATTTCTAATTATATACTATTTGTAACAACAGGCCAAAGAGTGAAGGCTAAAACACCGCACTAAAGATAGTGAATTATAAAATACAAATAAAAGATAATTACCGCTAATGATATAGATCCGAGATAAGTTAAAATTTTCAGCGTTTAAAAAATTAAATCATGCTGCAACCACAAAACTTTTTATCAAATTATTAACATCCGCCTAAAACTTTGTGAATGAATTCATCTTACTGCATAAATGTTTTACGAATGGAAATTCTCAGAAATAGGGCGTTTTCTGATTTGATAGATTAATTTAATTAGTTACTGAAACACATAGATACCCATTTAGTTTCCACTTTAATCGTAAGATAATTTAATAAAAAAAAAAAAAAATGACCTACAATAATATTGGTTCGTTTAGCCTATATGACCTCTCTATTTTGAGAATTTAGGAGTGAAGATCACGGCCACAAACGAGCCAATATTTTTGTATGCCACCCTTTTTTCAATTTTGTTATCAAATTATCTTACGATTCAAGAGGAAAGGAAATGTGTGTTCACGAGTTTTGAGTATCTAATTAAATAGACAAATTTTGACGATATACAAATTGAAAACATTGTAGGTTACGATGAGATTAAGCTATTCACGAAAACGTAGGCGGATTTTAATAATTTGATAAAACAAAGTCTAAACGACAGAATATTTGTTTATGAAATAGTGACCGTTTTATAAGTGGGCCGTTTGGTATGACCTCACCTACTGCATGTCAAAATAACGAGGTTACCTATGCCAAACGGATCAATATTTTTTTGACTACGTTTTTAATTTTCGAATTTATGATCAAATTATCATATGATTCAAATAGAAAGCCAATAAATATTTATGAGTTTCTATTAATTCATTCAAATTATTAATTTAATCAGGAAATGCTTCAATTCCGAGACATTTCGTAAATAAATAAGTTATAGGATACGATAAGATGAAGCTATTCATGAAGTTTTAGGCAGATGTTAATAATTTAGTAAAAATGTGTCTGTGCCGCTGCCAATCTGTTTATTAATCAGTGGCCGTTTTGTAAGCGGATTAATAATGTTTTGTATACTTTATAATCGATTTCCAGTGAAGTGGCTGAGGGAGAAGCGTAGGGATCTCCTAAGCCTCCCTTTTCCCTCCACATGTGGAGGGGACAGGATTGGTTCGGAGATCACCTGGCAAATTGTAAATAATGTATATAGGTATGTTTTATATAAGGTGTTTGTTTTACTTTTATTTCTATTTTTATTTACTTATGTATATATATATATATATTTTTTTTCTTTACTCTTTTGTTCTTTTTTCTTATTCTTTTGTTATTACTTTATTTATTTATATCTTTGTATATACGGTATGAATGCAATCTCTGAACTCTATTATAAGTGTCCTTAAACTGTGAAAAATTGTAATATTTCTGAATAAAGTGTTTTAATACTACTATAATCGATTTATCAAAACTTACTTGCAGAAATCAGAATTGACAAAAACTCAACTTTAAACCAATAATTCATAAATTCGCTCTCACAGCCCGGTAGATTAGTTATGAAGAAAGGCTAGTAATAGTGAAATGTAATAAACCTCTCACTCCACCTCTCACTTTTTCTATCCATTCTTATTCAGTGTTATCATAAAACTTGATCATATAAATTGGTATGAGGGAAGAGGTTGTACGGTGATGAGATGGTACTGAATATAAATATTGGAAAATACTCAAGCGTGTATTGGTGTGGAAGAAAGGAAAGCAATATTGTATAGGCTGTGGAAGACCGAATATTACTAAACAAATTGTAAAGAAAAGAAAATAAGGAAAATATATGGGGAAATATATTGAACATTTTTGAGAAAGGGGAATTGACTAAAATACGTAGAAGGTTTCTTTGTATTGGTATTTGACCAATAAAAATATAATTTTAAAAATGGATTTTCTTCATTGTTGGAAATATCAATAGGGATTCACAAAATGAAAGGAATAGTTAAGGACTTCCTTAAACTGAAGGTTTTCTGAGAAATTAGAACAATTTACGATTTCACAAAAACTTTTGCAATCATATCAACCATTTTCAACATTCATATTACATATTTAGCAATATGTGTTGAATGTAATGTTTACCCTCCGAGGCGTCTGAAAAGAAGATGGCCTCATAATATCCTAATGTAAACATATCATTAGAGTGCTACCATTGGGTAGTTACTCAGCAAGTGTTTTCATGTCATTATATCCATATGTTCAAATTTACTAGATGTATTTATTTAATACAGTTGTAAATATCATTATGAAATAATAAAAAAAAAATGTAATATTTAAATATCGTAATTTATATTTCGAAGTATCAAGTACCAAGTTAACTCATTCTGAACGGAGTTCCAATTTCATTGGAGACAGTTACAAATATTTTAAAATGATCAAGGCTCTTTTAGAGGCTCAACAGATAAATTTTGCTTGTGAATATTATTTTTGTCAACGAAAGAATTCATAACCGTTATTTTTAACGTTCATCGTTAATAAAACTGTTAGAAAGCTTCATTACTGGTATTCCAACCAATATATATGACTTTAGTATTTTATTTCGTTATGATGTTGAAAAATATATAAACTTCTAAAACGTTTTTATTTTACACCATTGGTTCTAATTTGTTTATAGAGTTTTGATTTGTACCATATCGAGTAGTCTTTAAGGCCCCAAATCTCTTAAAATTTTCGAGTGTATCAGTGGAGTCTTCTTGAAATTATCACGAATTTTATGGTGGTCCGAAAAAAAATTGGATGGTTCCAACTAAAGCAAACATTTCGTTTAAAAAATATTTATTTTTGTGCGTTTAAATCTCCAGTTATTATTTTTATAACATACCGCGGGCTTGGATCAGGGTCTTGTTCCACAGAACTGTAAAATTAAACCTTTTGCTGTTCCTCTTCTTGTAATTGTAGAATTGGCTTGTTAGTCTTAGATGGCCTGTATGGGATTGATAAGTCCGAAGCCCACACACGCAGAGACGCACTCATACCAACAAAGTCCTGAAAGTGTGATGCTTTTCGTTGCAGCTATAATATACGGTGTGGTTACTATTACTTATCATTTCCAAGCCATCGGATTTCCTGGATTGCAGCTGTATCAATCCGAAAGTGTTCAATTGGATTAGCAGTAGCTTTAATGCTCCAGTTCGGTTAAGCGATATTACATTCCATGATCCTACTCGAATGTCCTTTGGATGGACGTTATAATCGTAACCGTGAGATCAGTCCGCCTTTTCTTTCTTCAGAATTCACAGTTAATTGATTTTTTTCGGATTTGAGTTACTAGCCCAACGCCCAAACTCCAACCTGGAGGACCGGGAGGATTTATTTCTGACTTATCATGCACTAAAGAGGCTGTTTTTACCATGGCTTGGAGCTCCTCTCACTCCCCCTCTTCACCGGCCGGTTCTGGTCCCCCCTGGGTATTTTATTTCCCCAGTAACGCCATATCTGATGAGCTCGTCCCGAATCACCAGATGGAGGACCAGTATAACTCGAACATTATCCAATTAAAATTGGTATGACATCTTTTAACATATCAATGGTAAGGCAATGAAAATCTCCTAACTCCATTTTATTGAATTTTATAAAGGGGAAAAAAAAGAGTTTAATAGCATATAGAATATTATTTAGAATTAGTTCCTATATGTTTTACCATGTAATGAAATGAAGTGAAAATAACTTGATTATTCTGAGACTATTGTCTCTTTAGAACAAATTATAAATTTCAGTATAAATAAACATGTTAGTGTGTCCCATGACTTCAGTTAAATATTTATAAAATCATTGGTAATATTAAATGAAAATACAGGTAATAAAAAGATATAAAAAACATATATACATAAAAAATAAACAGAGAAAGATAAAATAAAATAATTATATGGAGATGGTTGACCATGATTATAATATGAGAAGAAGCTGGTCGGAAATGCGGTCAAATTAAAAATTCTGTATCATAATATATCAATAAGATGCTATTACAATACATATTTCGTAATTTTGACACCCTGACCAACTTCTCCTCATAAAGTAAAATAAAGAAAGAAAACATTATCTGGGGGTACATAAAGGGTTTTAAGACTCTTAAATAACATCAAGGTTTTTAACAGTAGTATGGAAGGAGGAGAGATGTGAGTTATTCAGGAGAAGATTAGGAGTTGCGGGAAAAAAGGTTTGCCCAAGCGCATATTCTTTTGATTTTTTCTGGAGTTTTAAGATGACATAAAAAAATATAATACAATCCATACTTTTTTTTTCTATTCCTAAGTAACGCCTGCTTGATCAGCTATGGGTACTCTTGCAGGCTAATATAATTTTGCTCTCCTAGTATAAGGGCTGTCCATTTCACTAAAGGGACATCTTATGTCCTGTAATGCAGGGCATATATCAAGATGTTCTCCTGTCGTTATATCCAGGGAGCACAGATGACATGTCGGGCTATCGTTCTAAAGGATGCCACGGCTTGCCCTCTAGAGAAGACTTTCGGGTTCCTTCCACTTTCTTCCAGCAATCCACTCCATCAATTCCCTTCAATTGTTTGCACATATTTCTTCTTCAGTGAACTTTGGAGGGTCTGTTTTATTATTCTTTTAGTTGAATCCATGCCCAGAGGAATGGATCATTCCTGTTATCTGGTTGGATCATTCCAAAGCCTATTCTGACATATTAGTCAGCTTCATCGTTTCCTTGGAGCCAGCAATGGTCTGGAATGCGACTTCTGTCCCATTTTCCTTTAATCGGTCCAAATATAGATGAAATTTAAGGACATTTAGATTTATATTATATCTATTTTGGAGTCACAAAATGGCTACCTGTGAGTCAACAAAGAAAGCAACTTTCTTGTCTTTCCATTCAACCAATCTCTGAAGACTTAAGAGAATGGCCTTTACTTCCCCTTCAAAGTTTGGTGCTACCTTTCCGACCGGAGCGGCAAGTTGATACTCCTTTGAATGAACTCTAGCTCCGGCATGTTTGCGTGCTTCCAGTGCAGAACCATCAGTATATACATGGAGCCATTCTGTTTCTGAACAGTTTTCCGATAGTTTCTAGGGTTATAGCCATTAGTTGTAAATTGGTGTTAAGCCCTTGGAAACGTTCTGAAGAAGATCACAGTGCATAATAAATTAGCTCGTGTGTCAATGTCTATAGAGGCTCCCTTTCAACTAGTTCTAGTCCATCCTAATCCATCTATACTACTTTATAGATAAAATATATAGATGAACTTTCAAATCTCTCCTGGTATGTATCGCTCAGAGATTGAAGTTATATGGTTAAAAAACAGATGGAGTTATATATTTTTTATTGTCCACCGTCGATATAATTAAATAAGGTTTGTATTATTTTGATGACCTTAACGAATTGTTACAGCTAAGCTCTGTTAAGGTTTTAGTTAAGCTTAGCTCCGTTAAAAATGAACTTCAAAAACTTTGTAATAGCCCAACTTTTTCGGAAAATGATTTTAATTCAATGTAAAGCGTTAGGTACGTGAAATTTGTGTGATGCGCGCATCAGGTTTTTTCCATTTCTTTTTATTGCGATACAGTATCTAATTTTATTCTGATTATTTTTTATTTAACATTAGGCACGTTCTTTTGTACACAAATGAAAAAAAAAAATCGCTACTGGTTAGGCAAATAAAAGTATTTTTAATCACACCACTGTCAATTGTTTTCTTTTAATTAAATATATTTAAAGCATAGTTATTAAGCGTTGTAGATTACTTTGATAATCATACCGAAAAATAAATTAAATAAGAACCGAAAAGACAGGTGTGAATGAAAGAAGGGAATTAGAGAGTCAATTAGATATAATTAGAAAGCACGGCCGAGGCTTACAATTTACCAGCTCCTCTCTAATCAGGCTCAGCCTCCCCCAAATTGAAGAGCACCCGCCCCCTCTGATAGCCTTTACCCCACCTTTTCCCCAACGGCCCTCTAGCTTCTGTCTGTTCTGGTCTTAAGATAATTTGTTGGAATTCCATCGCTCTTAATCATTGTTATTTAGTGGTACATGAGCTACAAATATAGTCAGACATTATAAATATAGGAATATATCGTAAATAAAAGGATAGGAAATATATCGTACAACCTACTCAGGATTTATGATTATATAAACTTTGGACATTTCAAGCATCGAAAAAATGCCATATGACATAACGCTTCCAGTATAGGTAAAGACACTAGAAGCTTATTTTTTATCATAGGCTAGGATGTAGGGATTGATACCATATAAGGAAAGGGTGTCAATGGTAAAATTAGGATCATGATTCGCCGATGTTATAAGGGATGTTTAATAAAGATGGTGAGCCAGTGACGCGTGGCCCAGTGGGCTAACGCGTTCGCGTCTCGTTGCCAAAGGGAGAGGTTTTAACTCTGAAACTATTCCGCATAGCATAAAAAGGCGAGGAAGAAACAAGTTAAATGAGGATGATTATAATTATTTTAATAGTAATAATAGTCTTCTATAATTCACTTTAATAAAATTGGTGTTCATCAAGTTCTTAATAAACACTAAGACGCAGTACGCTCAGCAACAGTCCATCCTCCCCTCCCCCCAAAGTCGATGGCGCATGAACCTTCGTCCTCTCCTACCCTAAAATAAGATATTTTATTGATTGACGAGGTTTGTTCCATGTATTCCCTTTGTCTTCTTGTTTGAAACTTTTCAATCCAAAACATCATAACTCCGTCGAAATGTGTCCAGCTAAAAAAATCAAAATCCCGTCAAAATTTGCTCCCCTTAACAATTGTGATGATTTGCGCCATGAAACACCCTTATGGCCACACCTGAGCATCAGAATGTATCTTTTCTGCCCTCACCAAGAACAGTTATTTATAAAGAATGAAATAAATATAGACGAATCCTAAGTTTAACCATGCTTTCCATGCGGAAGGATATGACAGACATAAACTTCATTATAACAGATGAAAAGTGAACAGCATTATAATTAATGAATTTAACTGTTTAAACTACGTATTTGATAAGATTCACATTTTCCTTAAAGCCTAATGGGTCATTGATTAAGTATATAAAGTAAGCGGTTGATAATTTTAATAAATAATAATTTAATGTAAACCGGATTTGACTCCTTACCTCTCCTGAAGCTATATGAAGTTACTTAGCACGTTATATTCATTTTCATTTTACCAAAAATATAACTAAATATTCTACCCTAAGCACACAAGACCAACCTATTAGATACCCGGTATGGCTTGCCAGATTCAGGAGAAGAAAGAAGTCATAGAATTAATTCTGGAAAGGTTAGTGAAAGAAAATAGTGTTCAAGATGATGTATTTCACTGCCGTGAAATTTGTATATAAATAATAATTAAGTATCATTGATATCCTTTACACAGTTTATACAGCTGACATCCCAACCCAATCCAACACTGTCATCACCACCTATGCCGATGACACGTGTATCCTATCAGTTAATAACAATCCATCTATTGCATCCCAAACTCTTCAATCGCACATCACAAGCCTTGAAAAATGGTGTCAAAACTGGAGGATTAAAATAAATTCCAATAAATCCCATCCAATAACCTTCACTCTTCGTCGTAAACCTATGACTTCCTGTCCTAGAGTATCCTTCAATAATAGCCCTCTTATCCCTGTCGAACAAATCCGATACTTAGGACTCCACCTTGACAAACGACTCACTTGGAACCCCCATACCAGACTGAAACGACTAGAAACCGCCCGACGTTTTCGACTACTGCAGCACTTACTAGACAAACGATCTAATCTTTCAATCAATTATAAACGACTCGTATATATGACAATAATAAGACCTATTTGGACTTACGGAATTGAGCTTTGGGGCTCCACTAAACCATCGAATTCCTCTCGTATCCAATCCTTACAATCCAAAATCCTTCGTAAAATCCTCAACGCTCCTTACTTTGTCACAAATAAAATCATCCATAAAGACCTTAAAAGGTTCCATATGTTTCCGATTTGGCCCAATCCAGATACCTGTCCTTCCATAGCAAACTGCAGAACCATCCAAATCCTCTCGTTTCAAACCTTGCTTCCTCCTCGATCCCTGATAACTCTCCGAAGCGTCTGAAAAGAAGATGGCCTCGGGATCTTCTAATATAGAACTTTAATTTGGGTTCAACCAATGGGTAGTTTCTCGTCATGTTGTACATGTCATGTTATCAATTTCACATTTACTTATTGTATTTTATATGTAATACAGTTGTAAATTCCATTAAAAAAAAAAAAAAAAGTATCACTGAAACAGTTGGATTTTTAAATTTGTTTGCGATTTAGCACTAAAATTCGTATAGTTCACAGTAGTCAAATACCGCTTGTTCTATCACTAATGATATGAAGAATGTTTCACTTTGTAATCAAATGTCGCTAGATGTAGCTTATATCTCGTTCAGTTCACTCGGATTTGTAGGGCGTTGTTGTTTCCTGCTCATGAAAAGACTCTGTCGCAAAATATCTAAATTACCCCTCATAAACAATAGACTAATGAAGATGTAAATCAATAATTAATGCCATTTAAATTAACTGGATCTTTTTAAGTATATGGATTGAGGGAGAGAGAATGGATTTCAGGAATGCGAGAGCAAAGGCATAAGGTGTAGTTTCTAGAACGTTGACCTTCTTTGAAATCTTTAAAACTGCGACATCAGTGATACAGACATAGAAGGGAATATGTTTGAATATTTGGAGAAATTTATTTATTTAGTCATTAGAACATTTACAAAACAAACAAACAAATTGAATGGTAAATTTAGGTTAGGTTAAAAACTAGAAATAGTTGCTAGATTTCTGTTATAAAAATATTTATCTCGCACAATCTCTACCGAAACTTTTACAAAACCATAACATCCTACCGTTTTTTACTGATATGAATAGTGGCCGCTAACATTAAGGAATTTCTGATGGTTTTTGAAAAAAAAAAAAAAAATATTGCGCAACATATTTGGTGGAAGGACGAGTAAACCAGAGAATTAAGACGGTTGGTTACACTAGGTCGAATCGCGTGAACTGTACCCGATTAATATAATTGAGATGGCAACTTAGCGGAAAATAAAATTGTTGGTATTAGTAGCAAACGCATAGTGTGCACGTGGCCTTATCTTACTATATTCCCTCAGAGACAGAATGTTATATTATCCAATAAATAAATAATATAAGTGGCAAATAAATTCTTAAAAGTTTAATATCCTATGTTCCGACTGGTAAGAGAGGAGACTAAAGCGTAGATAGGAGGATTACATTAGATCTGATCTAGCGAGGTTATGTTTCGAAGGCAAACTGTGGATGGGAGTATATAGACCGCTTCTAGTGGTATCTGCATCTCCGGGTTTGCTAAGTCTTTTATTATTTATATTTTTACTATAAGTTTAAGTTAAAATAACTGGTTATCGTTAGTTATTTGAATGGCTTATAAAGTTTAAAATATTTTCACAAAAATAATATACATGAATGAATGAAGAGGAAACAACTTTTTTTTTATTTTTATTTTAGTTGTTTGGCAATAAAAACTTCCAGTTGTTATCGATTGAGTATATTTTACTATCAACGTTACATGTTAACAAGTTAGTTGACGTTTCGGGACATTTATTCCCATCTTCAGAACTGCAATTCCAATACTCTTGTGGATACAAGGCTAAACATTTTTTAAGTTATAATATTGTGCTTATTACATTACATATTTGAATTTTGTTTGTTACAATGAATTCGTAATCACATTAAATTTAATAATAATAATAATGTGCTCCCATTTATTTATCCCAAAGTCCCCCGTTCGGGTCTCCTGGTGGGGACTGCTTTAGGGGATTCATGGCGAAAGTTGAAATATAGGGATTTAAATATTGGTACGTGGAACGTAAGGAGTTTAAACACAGCAGGGGGGCTGAAATCGGTCGCGAATGAGGTGAATGGGTACAATTTGGATGTCGTGGCTCTGCAAGAGGTTCGCTGGCCAGGGGAGGGCTCGATGAGGGAAGGAAAGTACACTATTTGGTACGGAGGAAGCGGGAATCATTGTTTGGGTACCGCGTTTTTAATTAGGAGTAGATTACTATCCGCTTTGAGGAGTAGATTACTATCCGTACTATTCTTTAGTGATAGAATTTCGTTAGCTATATTTCAGGGACGTTGGTTAAAAATCGCATTAATAAACATACATTGTCCGACCGAAGACAGTGACGATGAAGTCAAAAGTGAATTTTACGATAAACTCGAATGGATTTATGATAAACTACCGCGAAACTACATGAAAATAATTATAGGTGACGCTAACGCAAAGGTAGGAAGGGAAGAAGTTTATATTCCAACGATTGGTAAAGAAAGTTTGCACGAATATAGTAATGATAATGGGATCCGTCTGATAAACTTTGCCATCTCGAAAAACCTGATAATTAAAAGTACGACGTTTAAACATAAGGATATTCATAAATATACTTGGACATCACCGGATTCGCAAACACGAAATCAAATCGATCATGTCTTGATACAACATAGCTGGCAAAGCAGTATAATTAATGTACGGTCTTATCGCGGAGCAGAATGTGGGTCGGATCATGAATTAGTAATAGCGAAACTTCGACAAAAACTTAATATAAAAAAGAGAAAAGAAAACCGTTTCGATTTTGAGAATTTTAATTTGGACAAATTAAAAAATCCATCAATTAGAACTCAATTCGAGCTAGATGTTAAGAATAGGTTTGAAGCTTTAGAGCTTCCTGACGAGGACCACGAGGATATTGACAAGTTATGGGTAGAGATCAGGGATAATATTAAAGCGGTCGGTAACTCGTGTCTAGGAAAAAAGGAAAATAAGAATAACAAACCGTGGTTTGATGAAGATTGCTTAAACATGTGCGAAAAACGAAAAGCCGCTAAATTAAAACCTCTAAATAATCCTAGCGAAGACAATCTGGAATACTTCCGAACCTCAAAGAACGAAACGACAAAATTGCTCAAAAATAAAAAAAGGGAGTATCTTAAAAATAAAATAATTGAAATAGAAACTAATAGAATCGAAAATAACGTAAGAGACATGTACAAAGGTATAAACAGATCACGTAAATGTGTAGGGTCCGTAACATCTGGAATTAGGGATGATAATAACAATATTTTGACCGATCCGGTTGACATAATGAATAAATTTAAGGACCACTTTGACAATATTTTAAATACGGGAAATTATGATCTGTGTCCTCCTTCTGAGTACCAGAGTGCTGAACCGTTAATAGAAGGACCAAGTAAAGAGGAAGTTGAATTAGCTATCGGAAAATTAAAATCATATAAAGCAGCGGGAACCGATAATATTCCTACTGAACTAATTAAGGCATGCGGGGAAGCTGGAATTTCTAAAATACATTAGTTGGTTAAAAAGATCTGGGTGAATGAGAAATTACCTGAAGAATGGAAAGAATCTATTCTTATTCCGATTCACAAAAAGGGCCCGAGGACCGATTGTAATAACTATCGAGGAATTTCACTCCTTCCGCGGTATGTTATAAAATATTCACTTTAATCTTAACCAGTCGAATAACGGAATACGCCGAGGAAATTATCGGAGACTACCAATGCGGATTTAGACGAAATCGTTCGACCATTGATCAAATATTTTCTTTACGACAAATATTAGAGAACAAATTGAAGTACAATGGTATTGTTCACCAGCTGTATATAGATTTTAAAAAGGCTTACGATTCTATTGACCGCCAGAAACTGTATAATATTCTAATCGAGCAGAGGATTCCTAAAAAATTAGTAAATCTAGTCAGGATGTGCTTGAAGGAGACACTCAATAAAGTTAGAATCGGTAATAATCTGTCCAGAAATTTGAGGTTCGTTCGGGTTTAAACCAGGGAGATTCCCTTTCGCCTGTCCTGTTCAATTTGGCATTAGAACATGCCATTGGGGAGGTAATGCGTACCGAGAAAGGGTTGGATCTGGGTGGGATAACATCCGTGCTGGGCTATGCGGATGATCTGGTAATGTTAAGCGAAGACCTTGAAACTATAAAACTAAATACGACATCGTTAATGAAAGCCGGTAAAGAACTAGGACTCGAAATAAACGTGGATAAAACAAAATATATGGTTAGCTGCAAAAATGGCGATACTACTGGTGATATCGATATAGATGGTAATATGTTTGAACAGGTAGATAAGTTTAGGTATCTAGGTTCTACGATAACTAGAAAAAACGAAATTGAAGAAGAAATTAAGGTTAGACTGAAGGCGGGAAATGCTTGTTATTTTTTTGTGACAAAACTACTTAGTTCGCGGCTGTTGTCCCGAAACTTAAAAATTAGAATCTATAAAACAATTATCTTGCCTACAGTTCTTTATGGGTGCGAAACTTGGCCGCTTACATTAAGGGATGAGCAGCGTCTTAAGGTTTTTGAAAATAAAGTATTGCGTAGAATATTCGGACCGAAGAAGGATGAGTTAAATGGAGAGTTCAGACGGTTACACAACGCCGAATTGCGTGAACTGTATCCGAGTAATATAATTGAGATAATTTCATCGCGGTGAATCAAATGGGCATGCAAAGTGGTTGGACTTAGTAACGAGAGAATTCCTAAAAGGCTAATATTTGCTGTGCCGAATGGTAAGCGTCCGAGTGGTAGACCGAAGCGAAGGTGGGAAGATTGCATTAAAGCCGATCTGAAGGGACTGGATTTGGACGGCGAACGATGGAGGGAGGTGTGCAATAAGCGATTGGTGGTGTCGGCATCGAACCTTCGGGTTCGCTAAGCCTTTTTATTATTATTAATAATGTGCTCCATCGTCAAATTTCTAATTCATGTTGTAAAATGTATCATCTAGAGCAACATCCTCCTTTTGTCCAATAATTGGGTTTCTGCCATAGTGAAAAAATTGACCTTTGGATCTGACTGTTTCATCTGACTATTTTTATTGTTGTTGTTAATGTTTATTTTATGTGTCTGTGATTTCACTTCTATTAAATTTTAATTTTGTTCAATATGTCCGTATAATGGGTTCCTAAATGTTTAGTGTCTGTTTTGTTGTTGACTGTTGTTCTGTTGTTTTTTGTAATGTGTATTGCTTCAAGTAATTTTCTATTGGTGTTTTTTGGTTCTGTGCCTATTATCTGTGGTTTGTTAAAATTAAATTTATGCTGTTGTTTTATACTGTGATGTGCTAAGGCTGTTGTGTTAATGTTTTTTGGATTTTTACAGTTGGTGATATGTTGTGAGATTCAAGTTCCTAATTGTTTGGATGTTTCACCAATTTAGATTTTGGAGCAGTTTTGACAGTTTAATTTATATATTGCATCTTTCTTGTTCATTGGTTCTATGTTATCCTTTATGTGTTTATAAAAGAAAAAAGAAACAACTTTGTTTGTTGAAGATTTGTGTGATATGGAAGCTTATCCCAGTTTCGAACTATCTCTTTACTAATGGATATTTTGTGTTTTTTTTTTTTAAGAATTCTCTTTTTATCAAATTTTTTATTCAATAAATTCGTTCCAAAGGGTGAAAAAATATCCTTGTTTAAAGAACGTGACGAAAGAAAGCACGAGGGGAAAAAAAAGGAAATTTAATCAATATGAAAAACTATCAAACGGATTGGAATTGGAAACCGTATAGTTTATTTGTGGTTTCAAATTTGAAAAACAATTGAATCTAAACAAAACGTTTCTTGTTTTCTGATATCATATTTTATAAATGTTATTAAAAAAACTAAGTGTTAAAAATAATTTTTATTGTTGTAAACCTTACTTATTATACTGTTATAAACGTTTAGAAACATATTGTTATTGAAATGAAATTATTGAAATACAATATATAATTGAAACAAAACTGACTAAAATATAACGCAATGTATAAATTGTCAAAAATAAATCATATGCAATTGTCGTGACTGTTTGTTGTATAATTAATTCAACAAAATGTTATTTTTATTGTTTTCTAATTGAATTGCGTGTACCAATAGCATAAAGGGCCTAGGGAAACGTTAGCCGTCGAGTTCTCTTGTACGTAAAATTTATTGTTTTTTGCGAGAGGTTTGTTGCACTCCAAGGATCAGTTCTGTTAGTACGGAAAGTAGAAACCGCTTCCTCATGGGAGAAGTTTTCGTTGATAGCCTCGAGTACTGTTCTAAAATATTTAAAAAGAGTCTTGTTCTATTTTTCACTGTTCTGAGAAATAGAATGTGATGATTTGGCGATTGAGGAAAGATAATGTTTACTTGGTACTTGGAAATTGAGTCGTAATATTTTTAATTTATAAATATAAACTTTTTAGGTGGAATATGTGATATATCAAAAGTATAGAATTATAGGTCATTTTATTGCCTGAATTTTATATTATTGATTTTTTTTTTCTTTACTTAGGATCTTCTTTAAAATATTTCGATATGTAGTTACAAATATTGTCGCAAATAAACTGAGTAAAATTGAAAAATGAAATGAATAAATATGGGTTCATATTTTAGTAATAGTTAAACATTCACTTAGTAAATAGTGTGCCAAAGGAATAAATTACTTTTTTATCGCAATGCATAACGTAAATTTACAAGTGATTTGTTATGCAGACATGTGTATTAACTCACTTATCTTAAAGGTAGTGTAGGGAGGAAAATAGAATAAATAAATCATTACTGCTCAACGTTTGTTACGAGATTATTTTCAGACTTAAAAAATATCCCTTGCAAACATTATTCGAAAAACAATAGGCTCAACCATTAAAATTTTAATTCCTCATCACCCGTTCCTTGCCCAACGAGATTAAATGGTTAAACACATTTAACAAGCTTAAAAATTCCTAATAATTTCAAGGCTCAATCTTTGCAACAGATTTGCAGCTTTAATTAATGAACCAATTGCCATCCATCTTTCAATTGAAGGAGTGAAGTAATAATTTCTCAACAAGTAGACGTCACAAAGAGATGAAATAGCATGGCGACATCAGACCACAACGATTCCTATGGACTTGGGAGGATATCTTAAAAATAAAATGAGTGGAAATAACCTGCGGACACTTACTCAAAAGGAAATTATTACAGCTTAATTAATAAAAGGAAAATATTACAGTAGAAATGGTACCAATGTCTGAAGCTATGTTTCACATTGTTGGATATCTTCGGTTGTGGTTAGAACAATGTTGTGAACATTACATATGGAGCATTATCGTTGGAAAATAATTTTCAGTTAATATCAGATTTTTTATAAATAAATTATTTCCTTTGACGATTTTTTAAAATTTATTTATGTAACGTTTTAATATCTTACTTCTAAATCATCCTTTTTGAACACCCAATATTTTCATTCTAATTGCCTTCCGAAAAGACGATATCTGAAAAGACAAGTTTCTACATAATAAAGCATAAATTATTGTTCATAGTTGATTGCTCAATATCTTTTGAAATAAATGAGAGCTAGAACTTTGTTATAATTGATATGATAAAATATATACAACTAATTTTTTCTTCGGACAGTGGAGTTGACAAATTATTTCACATAGACTGACGGATAGCACCTGACAAATTACCAGAGACTTTAAAACTCAAGTTGAAGCTACTAAAGATTAATTATTCGTTTAAAAAAGGTTCCACTACTGAGCCTAGGTCCTAAATAAATTATAAGAGGGGGGGGGAGGGTTTGGAAGAAATATTGCTCTCATACCGGGTCTATTCTCTACCTCCCTTCACGATATTATCGCATCACATAAATTACATCCATAACCGCTTCAGATTTACAATACAGTCATAAATTTCTAATAAATTTATTTAATATAAAATATAATAAAGCGTATAATAGAGAATTGGTAGAGAATGCTGAATATATTATACAATTTATGCTGAACTTATATTATACAAAATAAACTTCTTCACATTTCGTGAAATATTATGATTTGAATTTTAACATATGATATATAATTCAAAAATGTTTTTGTAATAAAATAATACTCAGGAACAGTTAGGTACATTTTCCAGTCTCGTTTACACAGTGAATGTTTTTGTCGTACCATTAACACGACAGTGAGACATCGATTGTGTTCTTTTCTACACACTTATAGTAACTCTGGTACCAGATGGACAAAATAGATAATATAGAACAAGTAGTGAAACATTACACCACGAAAATTGTTATGGAGGCAATTCATTAGAAAAAAAAAAGAAAAAGATTCACTGAAATTAATTTCATAAACTGTTTAATGTAAACTGTATTATGCATTTTCTCTTCATTCCATAACAATTCCATACCATACAAATATTAAACATCAGCGATTGCTTGTTCAGAAATTAGATAAGGAGCGACAGTCCAGTGTCAAGACGTTTCATGGATTTTTCGGCATTTCCATAACTGATACTGTCAACTATCACGTCAAATCTGATATTCTGAAAGAACTTCGGCGGTGAAAAATATTCTTATGATGGCAAATTTTTTTACTGTTATCGTGTAAACGGACCTTAAACTAGTTTCTGTACCCAATGAAAGGCAAGAACACTTTATAGTATTAGACGATATTATAGTTTAGTATTTTTTTTTTCGCTCTCTTAAAAAATATTAAACCAGTCTTGATAATCAGGACGTTTGCTATTTCTGGCATAACGAGTAGTCTAGATTTCTGAATCAAATCAAGTTACTGTCAAAGAAAAACTCAATTCCTGTTTGTTGTTTTATTCAAGAAAGTAAGAGCTTCCCATCTAATTCCTGGAAAATTCTTACAGAAAAGACAAACAGATTTACTAAAATACTCTTATTCTGCGAAGCAGTTTTAGGCTTAAGCCTAAAGAACCTAATGTTGAGATGAAGGTTATAAAAACATTATGAAAAAGGACGAGCACGCAAGTTTTAGTTGACTCAGAGTTTATTGTAATACAAAAAAAAAAATCCTTTAAACTTGTTCAGATCTAACACTTCAAATTTTTAGTTGGGTTGATTAAACGTTTCGATTTCGCACTTTACAATTTAAACAAAGTAAACCCCAGAAGGATGACCTGGGGCCCACACGTCAAAATGAAAAGAAAGACTTTGAACAAGAGACTGAAAATATTATACTCCTTGTTTTCTAAATCAAATTTGAAAATTAGACAAAAACTAAATACATACACTTACCTGCTCAAAACCATTTGGACATACGCCTCACAGATTTACGGTCTGTGAGGCGTATGACCAAATAGACTAAAATCGATGGTCTACATTTACAAAAACTACAATCCTTTCTATCTAAAATTTTAAGACTAATAACTGCAGCTCTCTGGTACGTCAACAACAAAACTTTACATATCGACCTAAGACAACCAACCATTGACCAGCACATACGTACTCTCTACTCCCGATTTCATTGTTGACTACACGGATATCACAATTTACTTATCAACGACATGGCCACGGCTGAAATGCGAATCAGGAGGCGACTAAAAAGGAGCTGGATGAGAGATCTCCTTTCCTGATTTTAGGATGTAACCAGACCAGGGAAGAGGTGCTGCTGGGTTCCATTCTTCGTCATGCCTATCATGCCATTTTCTACCTGACCACAAATCTGCTAATTGTCATTACCATGACAGGTGCGGATGAAAAATTGAAGACAAAAAACAAAACAAAAACAAAGTAAACTAATGCAATTAAACAAAAAATAAAAATGTTATACTGGTGATTTTGATTATATTTTATTTTTTCACATGACCTCAATTTATTTCAATAAAGTTTTATAAATTTGTATTAAATACAATTGTAAATTCAGAGATTAATTTGTTATGTCTTAAATATACCTTCACTAATTCAACAATTCAGTAGGCCGACACTATCAATCCGATATAATCTCTTTAAAAGAAATCCGATCCATATGGTGTCCAGATACTATTTTGAAATTTTATGTAATTGCAAGGAATCCATAAAAAAAAAAAGCATTGAAGAAAATATTCAAGTTGTTAAGTTAAAATAGTGAGGTTAAGATGGGCGGGAGGACATGTTTCTCGGAGTAATCCATCAGGGTATCTTAAAACAATAATAAATTCCTTTATAGTAGGAAACACGGGAATGGCAAAAAAAAAAAAAAAAAACATAACTTGAAAAAAATTGCTTAAGTTATCTGTAGAAAGAGAAGAGACGTTGAAAATGTCTACAAGGCCCGTAAAGCGAAAAAAAAAACCGAAAAAAAAACGGAAAATGGACACGACTTTATTAAATTACCCTAAATAAATAGATATTTCGTCAATTTAACATTTAGTCAGCGTTATATACCATTTAACACTTTCATTTGTTAGGTTCTCTCTTTTTATATACATGATAAGATGATATCCAGGGAGCACGGTTTATATTAATCGGACGCGATCACATTAACTCCCTCTTCATTAGAGTGGTTGGCAACCTTTTGCAGACCACTATCCTTTTTTTTTTTTTTTTTTTTAAACCGAATAGGATTATTAGATCTGTGTCCAACCTCCAAATCTGGAAGACCAAAGGAGCTATGTTATTAGGGGTCGCTCTCATCTTCTTGTGAATGTTAGGGCGGGAACGTTACCATTCCCATACGTGAATAGATTCCGCGCCGTAGTGACCTAAGCAATAGAGTAGTGACTGCACTTATTTATTTATTATTAAAATTATTTTTTTTTATCTTTTGTTTTCTTTATTCAATTTAACGGTGGGGATTTAAACTCATGGCATAAAATTTTCGCATCGATCCTCTGATCGAGTAAAATTAAAATAAATGAAATCAAGTAATATTATATTTAATGATAAAAAAAAGAAGATAGGATAACAATTTTATACATTATTAATAATTTTAGAATATTATGTATTGTAATTATTATCTACTTCTTATAAAATGTTAGGTTATTCCCATAAACATTAGCAGTTATTTCAATATCAATGGAAGATAAAGAATTTCTCCATTGGGTACTACAGGCACGTCCACGCCATCTCTATGCAAATGTTCTATATACGTACGACAGAACAATTTCCTGTACACAACAAACTGCCTGGACTCAGAGGATGCTGGTGGATTGTCAATTACAGCCTCTGGATCAGGCAGGATTCACTCTGGATTTCGCTTTTGTCGGTGTAATGTGTTATGAATGGAAAACGAAATATGATACTACAGTTTAAACTCTTAGTTTCAGGTCGTTTGTTTTATTTTTATGATCAGATATTTGGCCATCCAATGATTTTGATTTCTTGTTCCATGTATGTAGTTTTATTCAAATTCAACTGTAATATAATTGTTCAAAAGCTGAATTACTACTCTTCCAATTGACACTAACAACTCTTGAATTTTTTTTTTTTCTAGCCCTATATTAATAAAAACTTCTAAACAATTTTTATTTTATATCTTTATTTTTAATTTAGTTACGAAGATCGGGTGTATAATATTTCGTGTAGCATACAGAGGCCTAAATCCCTATTAATTTTTGTGCGGATCAGCGAAGTCGTTCTAAATTTACCACAAGTTGTGTTGTTGTTTGCGAAATTTCCCGAAACATTGTTGGCGAAAGAGCCCAGCCTACGCAAAGTTTCGAGCATACAATTTTAATGTTTTGAATGCTATATAAATTTGTATTTAATTTTTTTTTTCTTTCTGTTTCTCCATCAAAAATTATTTACTATAAATACCAGAGCGGTTTTTAATAAATATTTGATTTGGTAGATAGCTACATGTATGGAAACAATTTGAACCGACTGACTTAGCGATGTTGGAGTAAATTATTCTATAGTGAGAAACAGAGTTGATATTCGTTTTTCGCACATCAAAAAACCTTTAAATACGAATTTTTATAGCAATCGAAAAATTAAAAATTCGACCACATTTCCATGTTATTGCACATTCTATTCGCTTGCGTATAAAAACCCTGGACCCGGATATCTATGCATTTCAGGATCTGCGGAATAACATATTTAAATTTTATATTACGGTTTGTCGTTTTTGGCTTAAATGGCCCGATTTTGATTTTTGTTGTATTAAATTGCACCTTTTTGTACAGTTTGTGCTAAATTAAATGATTTATAAATATAAATATATATGGGCGTGTAAATATTTATTTTTTTTATTTCTCTATCTTGTCCATGTTAAATTTATAACTTAAGAAAGAAAAAATGTAAGGGAAGGTAAATGAATCTGTGGCGCAGATTCGAATTCAACGTTACAAAAGAACGAAGTAAACATACATAATATATACTTATGTTCAAGTTCCTCAATATTACTTGATTGATTGTTAAAGTCAATTAACTAATTTAAGGTCAATTTAAACAAATATATTTAATTATTTGTCGGTTCTTTTTCGTTTTTTCAAATCCACCTGAAAAAATATTTTTTTTTTTCTTATTGCTCCTTATAAGTGATAAAAATGATCTATATGAATATAAGACCACATGTGAATGAAATATTTACAGAATGAGACGAAGTGTAAAAAAATGCCAAAAAAATGTGAACAAAGGAATATATGATACATGAAAAGACTAGTTCAGAAATTACCCACTGGTAGGATTCTAATAATATTTCTGCATTAGGAGATCACAAGGGCATCGTCTTTTCAGACGTCTCGGATTGTTATTAGAGATCAAAGAGGGTTAGAAACAAGAGGTCCGGATGGTTCTGAAGCTTATTATGGAAGGATAAGTATCTGGATTGTATCAAAAAGGAAATATATCGAACCCCCAAAACTCATCTCAGTAGGTCTAAACAGGTCTTACTATAGTCACGAATATGCATATTTTGTGATTAATTGGAGGTTTTTTTTAGAGTAAGTGTTGATTTTGCTGTAAACTTCGAGCGGTTTCTTGTCGATTTAGATTTATATGAGGATTCCAAGTTCTTAGGTGTCGAATTTGTACGATAGGGATAAATGGAGTATTATTAAAGAATACTATCGGACAATAAGTCATAGGTATACGACTAAGGATAAAGATGACATATCAAAGGTGATATCATTCTATTAAGTTTAAGATGCAGTCGATGAGTATAGAATAGTGTTAGAATGGGTTTGGGATGTCAGCTGTATAAAGGATAGGGCTTAGGATACAGTATTGAAGGAAACCAGCAGACTGGGAAAAGAGGTGAATAGGCAACATTATGCGAATCGTTTGAAGTATTTATCAGTAAGCTAGAAACGGATAATGAAAAAGAATGTAGGCTATAGAAATTTAGGGAGTTTGTAAAGAATTACCGGATGCCAGACTCGATCAAAAGCCTGAGATAAATATTTAATATCCTATTTCGGAATAAGGTTATATGGAAATGGAATATGAAATAATTTAATAAAATGGGGTTTGAAAAATATTTGCTAATATTAAAAATAAAATTAATGAAAAACGTTTAGTTTCAGAATGCTGTTTTATTAAGGCTATTAATTCTAAGTAATACTTCAAGCCCCGCAGAGCTTTGGAGGGCCATAGCTTAGGCAGGCTTAACATACACTTTGCCTATATCCCTGTTGTAGAGAACACCGCTGCTTCAACCTTCCTTCTTTATGAGATTACCATGTCCCACGTCATTTAGAACACCTTACGAGTATGTGTAATGAATCGGAATTTCAAGAACATAATATATTAAATTTTAAGTCGCCTTTACTTGTGTAGACCGACTATGTTCTATATTCATTTATCTAGCAGAAAATTTGAACAAACACTTCAAATATATATTTACCATAATTATTATTTTATTTTATTTTATGGATGTTGTAGAATTGTTAGCAATCCCAACATATGAATGGCTAAATATCCAAGACGGACGTCTACCATTTTTAAAAAGTTGAGAAAAATCCCATTTTTGTATATATAGCTTTAGATAGATAGAAAAAAAACTTTATTCTGGGACTAAGTCCCTTCAGAATAACAATAATGTACAAAATAATAGAATATTACTGGCCTGAACGTTGAAACAATAAATAAAATTGATGAAATAAAATAAAAAGTAAAGAAAACCTTAGGTGCACAAGCTATATACAATACAGAAAAAACTATGTACAGTGCATTTAAAATTATGAATAAAACAATTAAAACTATGAACGAATCATTTGAACTATGAACAAAATTATATTTAAGGGTTGAACAACATAAACATACACTTTGAGAAATGAAGAACGAAAAAGAGATACAATGAGTTCATTTCATAAAAAAAAAAAACTTTACTTGAATATATATATGAAAATAAATAGTTACTTATAATTGAATAAAAAAAAAATACAAAAAAATATGTATTGAAATTCCTACGTCGATAGTAGGAAATACATGTACTATCTCTTACCAAGTGTTATGATTATATGATTGCTACACAATACATATATAATATTAATCGTTAGCTGGTATCTGACTGTTTTTGGAACAGGAATTGGAATAGGAGGTTTTTGAATGTGTACAGGGAAGGGGCATGTCGAATTTTGATCGGGAGGGAATTCCAAAAGTTGACAGAGCGGGCTATAAAGGAATTTTGGAATGAGGCAGATCTATGAGAAGGGATGTATAGGTCGGAGGGTCGGGATCATGTAGTGAGTGAATGGATTGAGGACTTAAATTGGAGAAGGTTGTAGGCATAAGAAGGACGATGATCGGTAATGATTTGATTAAGGAAAGTGCCAAGGAAATATTGTCTTCTTAAGGAGGGGAAGAGCCACCCTAACTCAGTGTAGTGGTGGGAGACACGGGAGCGTCTCGGGGTTCCGATTACAAATCTTACGAAGCAATTCATAAGTCTTTTGAGTCTATCACGCAGTTCCACCGAGAGGCCATCGTACACCACACAGCTGTAGTCAAAGTGGGGAAAGATGAGAGAGGAAACTAGGAGTCTACGGGTATTTTGGGGTAGAAGATGGCGGAAGTGA
This sequence comes from Nezara viridula, assembly GCA_928085145.1. NCBI lineage: Eukaryota > Metazoa > Arthropoda > Insecta > Hemiptera > Pentatomidae > Nezara > Nezara viridula. The sequence continues at coordinate 177,788,042 of OV725077.1, forward strand.
TGGAATAGTTTGAGGGTAGAAATTGCACGGCGGGATATATGAGAGATATGGTGATTCCAGGAAAGGGTTTGATCTATGAGAAAGCCTAAGTTTTTAACAAAGGGATAGAAGGTGATGGGGTGGTTGTTTAGATAGAGTGAGGGACAGTTGGTGTGGGATCTAAGAAGGGACTTGGAACCAATGAGAATGGCCTGAGTTTTGGCAGCATTTAGCCTTAATCCATTTAGCTTCAATTTGGATCAATTATAATAAATTTTTATAAAGATTAAACTAGAAAATTCTTAAATAAAACCATCATAAACAGTATGAGTTGAACCAATAAAACAAAATTGACTTTTTCTCCACTTTCTGAATATGACAGATGCCCGTCTTTGATATGATACCACACATATGATCCTTTAATTATTTGTTATATAATTATCGGAGTTTATAGATTAATTTGTGATTTTTTAAGAATTGTATTTAAAAACTTAAAAACAATATTTTATTTGAACTATATTTGTTAGTATTCTCGCTATTTAATGGCCTTCGCTTGATTACGTGTGTAATATTCAATAAAATAAATAGTATTGATCCTTTCCCGGCTCTGAGAAGAAAAGGATTTCGATAAACTAGTTGTCAAAAGAAGGAAAATTTCATACAGAAATTTCGATTTCGTTCTATTTTTTTAATATTTATTTATTTTTTATATATTGAAAATGTTTATCATATTTGTTTATATTAAATATTACTTACTTCTTTTTGTATGTACATATTATTTTTGTTATTGTTTCTATTGTATAATTTTAAACATTTAGAATAAAATGAAGTTGAATAAAGAGAGAGAAGGGAAAGAATGGGAAATTAAATGTTAAAGTAAGAAAAAAAAAGAGAAAAAAGAAATATATATATATTTGTGTATCAAGTCACTGTTGCAAACTCCCGTATTGACTTAAAGGCAGGGTAGGGAGGAAAATAAAATAAAATAATATATATATATATATATATATATATATGTATATATTTATATTCATTTATTTATTAATTATGTTTTAAAACAAATGATGAACTTTACCAACAGATTAAAAACTTGGTATGATCGATGAGAAAAAAAAATTAACATTCTTGAGTCATATGAAGAGAATGCATCGGAATAGGCTAAACAAAGAAATATTCGATAAAGTAGAGGAACTGAAGAACATAAAAGGTTATTCGTAATAAAAAAATAAGTGGAAAAATGAATATCAAAGAGGAGGAATACCAAGGTAGGGATGAATTCGGGACAATAGTAAAAAACATAAAGGTTCTTGTAGTCGATAAGAAGAAACAAGAAAGTAAAAAATGGACCATGGAGGGATGGAGGGTGATGGGATACGAAATGAAAAAAATATGGACAGGAAAGAAAAAGACCTAGAAATGGTATACGCGTGGTCCATCGTTGCTCCTGTATTGCTATAAATAAATAAATAAATATATTTATTGTAGTAATACATGTTCAAATAGTTCTTAATATTTATATGTCAGTTTTATTGATTGTCTATAGCAAATAACTAGAATGCTGTGGACTTAGCAACCCAATATAATTGGGCAGCACTCTTTTATATGAAAAGGAAGTGTTTCTCTCTCGTCAACTTTAATAAAAATATTTGAAAAATTTATGAGGTTTTAAAGCTCTAACGAAAGTTCCTTCGGTCCGCACCTGACCCTTCGTTTCAAATCAACAAAATGTACATTACAGTTTGTTACGTTTTTTGAGATAAAGTGTAAGTATCATTTCAAACTAGCGAGTTTCGTATGGTACGGTTCAACTATAAACATTTCCGAGTACTTTACACTTCTACTTTTCTTATCAGGTTTCCTTTGGACAGTAGTAACAGTAGTTTCTTTTGAGCTTTGAATCTGACTCTTATATGGTCTAAAATGTACCCTATTGATCGTACGGCATTCGGACAAATGTTGCCAGATTAGAGCCGTACTGAACCGCATAAGTGCGAACCAAATCTAATTCTTTTCAAAAACCTTTTAGATGACCGTTATTTATTTAACGACATAGGTTTTAAAAATTAAAATATTGCTATTTATTATATTCCAAACCTTAAAATCAGTTGAAAAATCGTAGTTGTCTGATTTCACACCTGATAACACAAAGAAACTGATATTTTTGGTAAATTTATACTTATAATTAATAACTCAATTATTATCTTGGTTTTAATTATGGCTAAAGCGGTGGTGAAATTCTAATCTATAGCCGACTTCTTTATTCCACTCTTAATAAATGAGAAAACTACAGACCATGGATTTTTCCGTGTAAAAGCAACCCTGCTGGTCTCGAAGAGTAAAATAGTGGGATTAGTTAAGGATAAATATTCGAAATGAAATTTTAATTTTTACATTGGATAATTTTTTAATAATCTTTATTTTCTGATTTTTTTTCCGAATCAGAACTTTTGTCCTATCAAAGTTTCAAGTAAAGGTTTTACAGATATTTTATTTTTTAAAAATATTAATTTAGATATTGCCTAAATAACTATTTTTTTTAAGCTACTAAAAAGAAAATGACACATTCATAGCAGTAAAAAGTAATTCATTAATTTCACATAAATTAAAATTCTTATCTAAGCCTAATAACTGGTCATTTCTCATTCAACTTAATTGCTTTTCAGAATTAAATAAATTCTCTCTATTTTTTTTCTCTATAGTTTATTTAGGATATTTACAACTATATTAAGGAAAAATACATTCAGTAAATGTGATATCAGAAAAGAAAAACATGAAAGCACTTGTTGAGAAACTACCCACTGGCAGCACTCTAAAAAATAAAAATGTATTTACAATAGAAGATCTCGAGGCCATCTTCTTTTCAGACGCCTCGGAGGGTTATGCGGGATCAAGGAGGAAGCAAGATTAGAAACGAGAGGGTTCGGATGGTTCTGAAGTTTATTATGGAAGGATTGGTATCTGGATTGAAACATTATTAACTGATAGGACGCATGCATCATCGGTATACGTGGTGATGACAGTGTTGGAATGGATTGGGATGTCAGCTGTATAAACTGTGTAAAGAATAGGCCCTAGGATATTAGTTTGAGGAACACCAGCGTACTGGGAAAAGAGGGATGAATTAGCCTTATTGTGACTCACTTTAAAGTATTTATCAGTTAAGTAGGGACGAATAATGACGAAGTATGTAGGATCTAGGAATTTACGGAGTTTGTAAAACAGTCTCGGATGCCAGACTCGATCAGACGCCTGTTCAACGTCGATAAAGACTCCCGTACAGTACATTCCGCGCTTCAATGCAGAGGAGACAACATCCACCACACGATGGCATTCCTGGATAGTGGAATGGGATCTGCGGAATCTGAATTGGTGATCTGGGATTATGTGATTCGAATCTATAGGATGGGATACAGTCGTTTTAGGATGAGTTTTTCGAGGATTTTAAATAAATTCAAGATACAATTTTACTATAAACCTTATTAGTAAAAAGTTCCTTTGAACATTTTTTTTTAATTCCTAAAATGTTACACATAAATCGCTATAATGGAGCTTTTTATAAAAGTTCCAATCCCTAGCGAATTCGTTGTTGAATATTTACGGATACCTAAAATGTTTTTATCTTTAAGTGTCCATGAGTAAAATTGAGTTTTAATTGCAGCAACATTTGCAATGTGGAGCAGTATATCTTTCTATTCCAGTTGTTTCTTTCTGCCAATCCATGAAGTAGAATATTTTGGATCAGGAGTAATAGATAGCTTTAAATAATTTCAAATTGGTATTACTTGCGATCTATATCAATATGGATATGGCAGCAATAAAACAACATAAAGCACATAATAATGTATTCAAATAAATTTTTAATTTGATAACCATTGTATTCTTGGAGAAGGGGTCTTACGAAGTTTATAGGATAGATTCCAAATCACCATATTTGACTGCAGTGAATGGTGAGAGTCTGTAGTGAAACTAAATACAAGTTTTATTGTACTTAACATTCAGCATTAATCATATCCGTTAATAATAACTCTTAGGATACTCTCGTTTGCTTTGTTTGTTGTTGTTTTTTTTTGCCAGTAATTTATATTTTCCAAGTATTAACGCGATTATTTTATTTTTCTAATGAACATTCTAAATTGATTGTATTTTTTCACAAGTTTGCTCCTTTATTATTTTAGGAATATTTAGTACCAATCTCTTGATATATTTTCTTCTCTATTCGATAAAACGCTTACGCAATATTGCTAGATGTAGTTTGTCCTCGACTTCGTCAAATATCTACGCAAGCTGGTGTTGTCTATCAATTTTAAGAATTTACTTGTATTTCCATGATTTGTTCTCAACCTAATTAAATTCGTCACCTCACTTCATTCCAAACATATTTCAATTGAGGCTAACCAAGATCTTTAAGAGATTTTTGGTTGGGTTAAATAGTGGGCTCTCCCTTTACTTTGAGACTCCCATTAATATAAAGTCTCCCATTCGTTGACAATTGTTTTACTTATTGAAAGGAAAATGTCTGTTTTGGGGACTTTAGAATTGATCCTGAGTCTGAGGCATACTGAGGGCTCCTTTTATAAAAATACTTCCAATTTTATAGACATGTATCGATTTAATATAAGTTTTCGAGATCGCTAATGATGAATATGCTATCGATTCTATAAATCGAAAATCATTGAATAAGTGAAGAAGATATACGGTAAAATTTTTAGGCCAGCATTTGAATTAGTCGATACGACATAGCTGAACACAGTTCGAAGTGATATTATAGACAACTTGATTTATCGTATAAAATATTCGGCAGGATAGAGTGGAAGTGAGGTGTTTCCACATCAATCATAATGTAAATACATCATAAATATATCGTTGAGTGAACGCATCAACATGTTTGTTAGTCTTCATTAATGTAATCATAGAAACACCAAGTCCTCTAATAACCAAATTATAACTATTTTTTCATCAGAATAAAAATAGAAGAAAAATAAAACTAGATTAGTTTAAAAAAACATATAAGAAAAATGCATTCAATAAAATCAACTTAAAGTTGTTAAAATATGAACTTTAGAATTAGTTCACTTACCTGAGCGGGTTGAGGACCGCCCTATGCCTGTCAACTGCTATCGCGGTGAGGGTGAAGACGCTCACGTTGACGCTGAGGATCTGGACGAACGGGCAGAACGGGCACATGAAGTGCGGCAGGTTCCATCGCTGCAGCAGCGCCGCCTGGAACTAAATTTAGTCCATTTATGGTTAGAAACCAAGGATTTTAGGTGAATATGGAGGTAAAAAATGAAGGGTAAATATCTATTTCGCCCAAAATTTGGATTATTAAGGAGCATTAATGCTATCACGAACAATTTTATGTGAGATTTAATAAAAACAATGAAGATTTTAGGTTATCAATAATTGAATATGGAAGTAATTTAATGGTTCAGCGATGTCAATTAATTTACTCACTATGCCCAAACAAGTCTGATAATAAGCATCTTAATACAGTTTTCTGATCAATTGAGTATAATATCCGTTAAAATATATAGAACGACGAATACCACCTCGAGTTGTAAAGAAGAAAACTGGAAGAAATTATTGTTTCCTGGGTTTAACACAAAATTCAAAATAAAATGAAGTCTACATTACAGGATTATTCACCTTGCTAAATTATAATATAACAAATTGTAGACCTAAGTTGATAACAACTTATTTAAGTAATCGAAAATGATGTACTCTAATGATGTAATCTAAATTGCAGTATGCGACTGATAATCATTGAGACAAGAAAACAGAAGAGAAAATATCTCTGAAATTGATCATCGATACAAGTACAAGATTACTAGAGAAAGATAGAAATTACACATAAAAATCATGTTGAATACAAAATTATTGAATAGAAGAAAAAATAATCTTGCTCAAAATAATGTTTGTTATTGGACAAAACAACAAAGAGTAGAAACTCGTCATATAAAATTAGTAGAACTTAATTTGATTATAACATTATGAATTTAAAAAGAAATGGAATTATTTATACATTTTATTTAATTACATATTGAAATAAATATTTAATTTTTAAATACTTATTAGAAAATGTAATTACGTGAGATTCAAGCAGGACTGCAAAGAATTTATATAAATAAGTTTTAAATACATAAACTCTAAAAAGAAACTTTTTTAACATTCATCTTTTGATCCTTAGGCATGAGAAAAAACAAATACGAATATTATAGTAAAATAATTTCTTAGCTTAGGCACAAATTGGCTTCAACAAAAATTACAAGAATTACTAAAAATATTACAACCACAACACTTGGTGGTTCTGTACTTGGTAAAGAAGTACTGACGAATGAAGTACTGACCGACACCACGCTTAGCCGCTATTCGTCTCACTTCAATTAAATATTTAATTAATCGTCCTTATTTTATAAAGATTGGGTGTGCCCCAGAAGATCTTCCGAACCTAGGATCGATGTATGTCTGATGTAATAATTACCTACCAAAGCTGAACTCGAACTCGAATCACAGAACCCAGGGCATAGAAAAAAAAGTGCCTATTCCGCTTCCAAATGGTAATACAAATGAAATTTATCAATTCAAATTAGTGTTATTTACAATTGTTTTCGTGAAATCCGTAGGGCAATATTTTTTAAAAAGATGAATTAAAAATTAAATAATGATATTGAGCTCCAATAAACATTTCAACGTTGGATGCATTATTAGGTTTCATTTTGGAATTAATATTTATTTCGTTTTTCATAACTAAACAATGATATATAATACTATGACTAATTACAGAATTAAAAAAAAACTAGTACCCTTGGATGCGACAGGATGTAATATTTCTCAATAAACAATCGATGAATTGGAATTTATAAAATTATGAAATATAATTTAGAGGTCTATAAATTAACATATGATTTATAGATAAAGACGAATCATCATCTTTTATTTTTTTACAGATCTCTCTTTCGCAGATATTTATTGACAATGAAAATTTATCTATTTTTGCGCAACTCTTTTTACTATAACAGAGATACATTGCAAGATTGTCAACGAAGATCAAAATTCTTTAGCCAATATGACATCGAAGTAAATTTATTTTTAGGTTTTCATTAATTCCTTTGGTAAGCGAAAGTTTTTATGTGGAGTTGAAAAGAAAATCTCTGAAAGATCTTTAGAATAGTTATGAAAAGCAATCTTAATTCGCTCCTTGTTAGGTCCTGCATTCTTCTCTCTGGTCTGAATACTTCATCCTAGATATTTTTATCCGATATTTCTCTACTTCGCACGGCATATAGATTTTTTTTATTTAAATAAATTATTATTTTCTTCTGTTTTCTATGTATCCCGTTATCTATAAATGGCAGCGAAATAATTAAATTAAATCATAAAGAGAACAGAAAGAAAATAAAAAGAGTAGACGAAAATCTGAGAGATAGTTCATGAATATGTTATAACTTCCTCCATTTTCAATCGTTCTCTAATTTGTCATCATCAGAAGAATCGAATTGGGAGAATTGTTGAAATATAAACCTAATTGAAGTGGTATAATATAAAAACTCAAATAAAGTGGTCTAAAATAAAATATTGAAGAACTTTCAATTTTCGGGTTTATTTATTCAATGGCAAAAAAGATTGGAATCAAACTTTGGATGACCAGTGGTCCAATTTGTTCAGCACAATATCCGGCAATCCAATATATAAGTATCCTGCTGAAGCTCAAAGTTACAAAATTTTATTACAATGGGGAAAACATTTTTAACACTACCATGCTTATTTTCTTTTAAATAAACTTAATGTGGTTTATACTACCAAAGAAGAATATTTTTATGTATCATATGTAGATATTTGCTTTACCCAACAAAGTAGAATTTTGTTTCATAGATTATTCATTTTACAGGTAACAAAACATATGAGCGTTTACACCGCATTAATTAAAGAAAATACTGATATAACATTATAAACAACTGATAAATAAAATAATGCTGTTTTTATTGTTATTATTGATAAAAGATGTGTAATGCACATTTTTAATAATATATTTTAAATTAATAAATATCTTTCAGAAGGAATTCACTGCTCACAAATCGGCAATAGCTGCCCTATCCCCAGTGGACACCCATTCAATGTCCGATGATCAGCAAACAGTCTGCAATAAGCTGTGGGAATAAGGGCTATGTTGGCTGAAATTCATCGGTTCTTTCCGGAGTAAGTTTAACTGACGAACCCAGCATCCGATATTTTGCCAAACTCATTTTCCAATAATACAGTGTATGTATAAAGGATTTCTCGATAAATTAAAATATATATATTACTAAACAATGAATTTTTATTATATTTGTTTATTTAGAAATATTAAATTCTGTCACATCAAGGACATTTATAATAGTGTTCAGAGAGCTCACTCACAGTCTATTTACAATAACTAAAAATAAAGAATACAGAAACTAATAATAATAAAAATAAATGTAAACAATGGATAGGGATATTTTTAATTATGTATGATTTGTTTTCCATAGAATTTTTTGGGGTTATTTACACTTGGCGAAATTAATATAAATAAGATTGAATTTGATGACGGGAAATTTTATAAAAGGTGTTTTGAAAAAAATAATAAAATTAATGGTATATATGATAATGATTTCATGATTGCGAATTGTAAACATTTTGTGAAATTTAATAATTTGTGTAATATCCTCTGTTAAGCACTACCTCTCTTTACCTACTGTTTATAATTTTGTAACTGATTTCAAAAGGAATTTCATACCATAAACATGGTGATACTGCTCTCAGTTTCTGAAGGTTTATTAGCCGTAAATGGTGGTCGAAAAGCCTTATCTTCAGTGCTTCTCCCATATGCTCAATGGGATTTAGATGTGGAGATAATTAGGAAAGGAGTAGATGTCCAGACTTTCAAGACATTGGTACAGAAAATTTCCTCTATGAGGTCTTATATTGTCGTCAAGAAAATCAAAATCTAAAATTATGACCCTGGTTCGAAGAATGTACTCCTCTATGATTTCTTGAACATTACGAATTTCTAAAAGGTTTTGGAGAACAACTTCGCAATATGGAGTCATCAATTAAAAAAAAAAAAAGAATTTGTACTGGCTCGTATATTTAATAATCAAATTCGTAGAAAAAATATTTAATAGACATTAAATTTTTAGGGTAAAATTTGAATTTTAAAGCAATAATTGAGGGTTCGAAAAAAGAATTATATTGATTTATTTTTTGTAACTAAAAAAAAAGTAAATCGAAATTCATTATCTAAAAACTCGAAGAAATATTTAATTTTATAAAAAGTTAACCTTTCGCAGAAATTAGATGTGAGTTTTTACTTTTCTTTTGTTGTATTCCTGATGACGATGGATGAACAATCTAGTTCCAAACATTATTTTATGTTATTCTTCTTCTCCATACGAACGACCTCCTTTTTAATATATCATAATTTTTTTGGTCAACCATAATTACACAATAAATAACAAATTTTTTTTTTCATAATTTATATCGAGCTATTTAATCGCACCCGTATGAGATAAGAGAAATTATAAAATGAAGAAAAAAAATTCAATACTAAAATAATAATTAAGTAGAAGTAGTAATTTAAGAAAAAGGAAGAATTTGCTAGAAATAGAATAAACTTTAATTTAATAAAAATAATTATTTCCAGTTCGGTAACCATGTTCGTTGGATTTGTTCTAGGTTCTGTGTTTGGTATTCCGCATTTTATCAATGTCTGATATGTCAGTTTGATCAAATGTTCAGATTTGTCAAAGTAAACTGGGCATATCCTGACCCATTCTTCTTCGCTGTATATCTCTGATGGTGGACAACAAGTATTTATATGAATAGAGGCAGGTAAATTCATGAACGAAATTACTCTCGCTCGGTCATATGTTCTGACACTAAATCTGTCCTACGATGTCTACTAGATCCCCTTACCACTAATCCAATAATAACAGAAATAATAATACGATTAAAACATTAAAAAAATTTTGTAGTATTTTTTTTTTTTATGGGTACCTGCTCACAGTGGAATTCCTGGAAATGAAAATGCAGATACTCAGGCAAAACTAACAATAAAAAATGGCAAATAAACAAATAAATTCATGAACGTCCTTTTTAGATGTTGGAACTGTCTACTTGATAAAGCTCACTCATTTTATATAAGAATTTTTGTACTTTCGCATTGACCGCAGAATATTTTTGTAGTGATATATTAGCCTGAATGAAAATATACTTCTTGATATACTTCTTTAACTCTATCAGTAGTTTTATAAGTTCAATTACTTTTCTTTCCGCGTATTTGTAGCAAATAAATTTCAATCTAACATCAACAGAAAAATACGTTCACGGTTAGAGAACGGTCGGCCAATATTTCACCTTTCCTCCTTTAGTTATAACAAAATTCCAATTTTTATATTCGTATTATATCTTTATATATAATATGGTAGTATCTTACAGTGTAGATTCTTTTTATGGAATTTTTTTTTTTTTTTTTTGTGCCCTCCCCTTCCTCGCCGTTAAGGTTATAGGGGGTTTTCCCGGGCCAGGGAGTGTGGGCGGGGATTCAAAAGACTCCCTCGGCACCGGGACGCGAACTCGTGACACTTTTATATCATTAGATTCATATACCAGGTTGCCGGGCAACGGCGGTGCTGTGCACACGCTTTAGCCCATTCGGCCACCCCGGCCACTGGGTCTAACAAGGAATGAATTTTGACGAATGAGGTATATTGAAATGAAAGGACATTTCATGGAGAAGTGACGAATCATATTAACATTCTTCCCCCTTCGAAATTTCAGAAAAAAAAGTTATGAAAGAAAATAAATTTTACTTGCAAATAATTAAAAAAAGGAATGGACCTATGATTAAAAAAAAAAAAAAAAAAAAAAAAAAAAAAAAAAATCGAAATATATTATTACTAAAAATACAGCTTATAGTTTTGCTTTATTTTTACGAATGAAGTAATCTCATTCGACTGAAACAAATATTTTTTTCTCTATTTCATTATGCTCTTCATTGACTAATTTCTATATTATATTGTCAATTGTTCGATGCCACCATACTGTGCAAATTATTCGCAAGGGACAATTAGTTTTTTAAACTAAACAAAGTTTAATGCACGTTAGCGAATGAATTTTTAAATATTCGGCATTTAAGTGTCTTGTCAGGCTATTTAAATGGGGATGATATTAAAAACTTGCAATGTAGCTGTAATTGCGGACTATCAAAAGGAGTTTAATAAAAATCGTTAGAGGCGTTTGCAAGGAAATTTAAAGGATGTGTAAAATAGATGAAAAATTTTATTTTAATGAGTAAGTACCTGATAAAAACATTTTTTTACGTTTTTGTACATTTGTATGATTTTTGTAACTTATTTATCTATGCAAAACACATGAAGTAATTCAAAATGGCTGAAACCCTTTTATAAATGAAAAAATAGTAACTTTAAGTGCAGAACGTTCTCATTTCACATAGAGCTAATTCATAAATGTACTTATTGGTATGATTTTATTAAAAATTACTTAATGCCTTTTAGTGAAAAAAAATCACGATAATTTTATATTAAACAATATTTCATGAAAAATAAATTAATAGTAGTGCTAGAAAACATAAACAAATTATAAAGAAAAACGCAAAAGAAGAATCTTAAACTAAATACAAGTATTTCTCCGCTCCTTATTTAATTTTTTGGGTTCAAAAAGTTACATGGGAAACTTTCATTTTCTTATAATAGTAAATTACAATTTAACAAGCTTACATCCAGTTACTGGTACTGAAAAAAAAACATTAAACGACATGGGTTTGATTGGGAATTAAAATTTTAAATTTAGGATATCTTTAGCGCACGTGACAAACTGCTGAGTAATTTATTTTGCCTGAGTGGTGCTCAAAGGCAATTTGCTGGCGGGAAATTAATTGAGAATTATTTCCACTACTCTGACACTTTTGTTTGAAAGTCTAGGCTGCCACTGAGGCTATAAAGAACGATTGTAGCCACTGCAAATAATACAAAAGTTTATTCCTTCAGGCAATTTCTTTTTCTCTTTACCTTCTCGTTCCTCAGTTGATCAATCTATCTCCGTATATCTCTGTTATAGTCTCTCTTTATCAATCTCTGCTTACTGGTTTTTATCCATTTCTCCCTCTTAGTTTTATCTTTTGTTTTTATATTCATGACACAATTTATTTATTCAATTTTGTTCTATAATAAATGATTTGCTTTTTTTTAATGATATTCTAATTTCAGTAAATATCTAAATTAATTTTTTTTAAACACAATTTTTTATAAACAAAAAAAAAATTCACAAAAACAAACTTCAAATCATTCAAGCAAAAACATTCAGAACAATCACAAAAGCACCTTGGTACGTTGGCAACAACACCTTACATAGTGATCCCCACATGCCAAATGTTAATGAACACATACGAACTCATTACAAACGACTCCACGAAAACTTACAATGACATCCTAACACACTTACCAATGACATGGCTGATATCACGCCAGGAGGAGGTGCCGCTGTGTTCTACTCTCTCTCATGCCGTAAATGCCATTATATTTTTTTCCACTATCATCACATTCACTAATTGCCATTACTTTATGAAAGGTGTGAATAAAAAAATAAAAGTTAACAATATTTCGAAGTTTCGAGTTTATTAAGTATGATCATTTATTTACTTAGAAAAATATTTAAAACAGGAAAATGTTTTAGATGAGCTATAAAAAGGGATCTCTCTGACCTGTGACCACCTCCAAAATAGCCCAGGAACGTTTCTTGATTTGATATCAACATTTTTAAAATTACACAAATTAAATGAAATGCAATAAGTTATTCATTGTAGGATTCTTTTTATCTAAGAAAGTTCATTTCACAAAGTATTTTGACAATATTGGAAAAAAAGTATTGGTTTTTTTACGATCATTCACAAATTGCTGAGTTATGGTAGAAATTTGATGGAAAATCAAACTCTCTTAAATTTCTTAAACTACGATATCTGCGCTTGGATGCACTGCTCAGGATAATAATTTTAATGAAAACTAAAACCACATTTTTTACAAAATTGCATCCGCCTTGATCTTCAACTGTTTGATCTAACATTTTTTAAATTAGTGGCTTTGGTTCTTTTTATCACATTCAAACCATCTATGACTATGAAATTTGGTGGATTAAAGAGAAAGATTGCTAGATGAACCAAATGAAAAGTTACAAAACTACTGATACATAAAATAATCAAAAAAACATCAATGATTTATATAAATATAACGGTAACCATATTTGACAGTTAATTTTTTTTTTTTTTTAAATTGACATATCGGACTTAATTATTAATGGCCTTTGTGTCATTGAGACCTCCACCAAAGTCTCTAATCAAATTGAATCTTTTAGTTAAAAAGTTATACACATTAATACTTATTGTTATAAACAGCGAGTTATTAAATAATTAGCTATGTGATACCCAAAATTCATCTTTACTCAATTGCTTAACATAATAATAATTTATAAAATTTTGAACGTTTTTTCTTCTTATTATTATTAATCTAAAAAAACAAATACTTACATTATCCTTAATAATATATGTATAAGTAAGGTAGCAACAATTTTGGAACAGATAATATTATATATATTGAGTCAAATTACTATTGACTTCTCATAATGAAAAGTATCAAAGCATAGTAGATCTCTTGATGGGATTGGATTGAATTAGTGGACACAGTCAAGTGACGCAGTACATTCTTCAATTAGTTCGTAGCTGAACTCAGTTGGCGATGAAGTCTTTCATAGTTTGTAGCATATTCTTCGGTACGTTTTGTGCTCATCGTGCTTTTAGTAGTTCTTACCTCCAGAGCGAACCCATTCCTTGTAATACTGAAGTAGGAGAGCCGCTGTTCCTGACCCCCTACATTGATGCAGGGAAGATACAAGAAGGACAAGATGCAGCGAGAGTTCGACTTTTTGGAACAAATATAACCAGCTACAGTGGCTACCTCACCGTTAATAAGACCTTCAACTCCAATCTCTTCTTGTGGTTCTTCCCTTCTGAGAAAGACCCCCAAAACGCATCCGTACTCCTCTGGCTACAGGGAGGTCCCGGATCACCTTCTATGTCTGGAATCTTCACTGAGAATGGTCCATTCTATATTGATATTAATGGCACTTTAAAAAAACGCCAATACTATTGGTCACAGCAATTCAACGTGATATACATCGACAATCCGATCGGAACAGGGTTCAGTTTTACAGAAGATGGCGCAGGATATGCCACCGACCAAGTCAGGATAGGAAAAGATCTTTACTGTGCCTTGATTCAATTCTTCAAGCTATTCCCGTATCTACAGAAGAATGATTTTTTCCTTAGTGGAGAGTCTTACGCTGGAAAATATTTACCAGCACTTGGGTTTACTATTCACACACACAATAAAATTGAAAATCAAACAATCAACTTGAAAGGGCTTGCGATAGCTAGTGGATTTAGTGATCCGGAGAACATGATGAATTTCGCAGACCATGTTTATCAAATAGGACTTGTTGATTCAAAAACCAAAGAGACGATGCGTACAAGACAAGATTCACTTGTTAATCATATACGTAGAAAGGATTATTTAAATGCAGCTGTAGACTATTATTTTTTGTTATATACTCTTTATCGGCAGGCCGGAGAACAATTCAACGTTTATAATTACTTGAATCCTTCAACCAAACAAAATAGTTTGTGGAATGACTACATACAAACTAGTGATTTCAGGAGTAGTGTACACGTAGGAAACCGAAGTTTTTATGACGGTAGCAAGGTTTCAGACATCCTTGAAAACGACTTCATGCAATCAGTCAGACCATGGGTGGAAGTTCTGATGGATAATTACAGAGTAATGTTCTACAATGGGCAATTAGACGTGATTGTCGCATATCCGCTGTCTATCAACTTCTTTAAGAAACTCAACTGGAGCGGAGCCGAAATTTACAAAAGTGCACCTAGGAAAAGCTGGATAGTCGAAAACGAACTGGCTGGCTTCACAAAGTCGGCCAAAGGGTTCACAGAGGTACTGGTGAGGAATGCTGGACACTATATACCCATGGATCAACCAAAGTGGACCATGGATTTGATTAATCGTTTTGTTAACAATATTCCTTTTTGATCGACAAGAGTACATTCAAATATTAAAAAATGGAATTAAAAAAATCGAAAAATTTCTTATCCAGTTTTTCATTCCAGAAGAATTTAAATTCCTTGATTTAGTGACGAGAAAAGTCCATTCTCATGTTGAAATAAGAAAGCCCAGGAAATAAAATGATAGTGAGATTTGTATTAGACTATATTATGTATTAAATGAGGATATTTTGTCGAAAAGCATTATTGAATGGACTCCGATAGACGAAGTGAGAAGCATAGAAAAATAATACACAAGTTGGAGAGATGAAATAACTCACCAAGTGAGAACAGGCTGGATGGAAGTGACGAGGGACATAAAGTGCTGGTTCAAAATTGTTAAGAAAGGGTGATAAGTAATAATAATAATTAAATCATTTTGAAATAATTATTCTGTTACAATATTATACGAATTTTGAAGATTTATTTTAAAAGTAATAATTATATCTATATTATTTTTGTTGTGTGTTGTATTTAATAAGTTATATTTTTTTAATTTATATTATTATTATTGAAATATACATGACATTAATATTTTCGATATTTTATTTGTATAATTACATTTTTAGAGCTGTACTCTACTGAGAAGGTGCATTTATCGTTAAAAATTATGTTAATTGAAACTAATTATATATTTATTTACAATAATTATCAATCAATGAATCAGTCCATTCATCAAATGAACTTTTTTGTTGTAAATTTTGATTAGAATCACCCTTCAGAGTTTAGCTATTAAGAACTGAGAACCCTTGTATATAAGATTACGTCTGAGACCATTATTAAAAGGATACTATGATTGAAGTTTTCAATAAAAAAACAAACAAAACTAAATAAAATAATAATAAAACAAATATTTAAATATAATAATAAAAGTATAATAATATTACGAAAAATGTGCTACTAATAAAAAAAAATATAATGACAATAAGAAAAATATAACAATAAGAGAAAAGTATCCAAATAGATAGTGTACTACAAGCTTGCACCATAAGGCAATGTTGTTCTTAACAGTTCCTTGCCCCCTAAAGCAGTTAATCCTTCTGAAGTCAAACATCACTTACAAAAACTTAATCTCCGTAAATCTGCTGGATACGACCTCCTCACCTCTCAAATCCTTCGACAACTTCCTCCTAAAGCTGTTATATTTCTCACTTATTTATACAATACCATCCTTAGAACCACCCACTTTCCTCTTTTGTGGAATCATTCCACTATTATCCTGTTTCCGAAACCAGGCAAATCTCCCAACACCTCTACGTCCTACAGACCAATTAGCCTACTTCCAATCCTCTCCAAAATCTTTGAAAAGATCCTCCAGAAACGAATCCTATCTTTTATAGAATTCCAAAATCTTCCTTACCATCAGTTCGGATTTCGTTCACAACACTCCACAGTCCAACAAGGGCTCCGAGTGGTCGATCATATATCCGCAGCACTAGAAAGCAAGCAATATTGCTCGGGTGCTTTTCTGGACATAGTTCAAGCTCTTAACCGGGTATGGCATTCCGGGCTTCTTTCCAAGCTGAAAACCTATCGACCCCAGCCCTTGTACCTAATCCTCCGCTCCTACCTCTCTGATCGTACCTTTCGGGTTCGCTGTGGTTCAGAATTTTCCAATTCCTACCCAGTTGAAGCCGGTGTTCCTCAAGGTAGCGTCTTGGGCCCCGTCCTTTATATCCTTTTTACCGCCGATATCCCTATCCATCCCAATAGCTTCCTGGCAACATTTGCTGATGACACCGCCATCCTATCATCCAACTCAGATCCCGAAATAGCATATTTAAATCTTCAAAGGCACCTCTCCATGATTGAGCACTGGTGTAATAAATGGTGCATCAAAGTAAACGAATCTAAATGCAAACACATTACCTTCACACTCCGCCGCAGATCCTATCCATCAGTCTACTTTAATTCCATCCAGCTTCCTTTTTCAGATACAGTCCGATATATTGGCTTTATCTTAGACCGAAGACTAACGTGGAACCCACATAGTAGGCTTAAAAGACAAGAACTTAACCGACGATACTGCCAATTATACAGACTACTGACCAGAAAATCTCAACTTTCAATTGACAACAAATTACTGATCTACAAGACAATCCTGAAACCCATTTGGACCTATGGAGTTGAATTTTGGGGGACAGCAAAATTCTCTAACATCAAACGCATCCAATCCTTTCAATCCAAAGTCCTCCGAACAATAGTCGATGCTCCGTTCTATGTAACCAACAAAACCCTACATCAGGACCTTAATATCCCATTTGTCCCAGATCTTATTCCTGAAAATTTTTCAAAATTCCATCAGAACCTTATCAATCATCCAAATCCCCTAGCCCAATCCCTATCTAGTTCCACTCATCCCTACAACCCTCCTCGAAGGTTGAAGCGGCAGTGGCCCAGAGATCTTTTATATTATTTATTTTGGAGTTCTGGCAATGGCCAGATTCTCCACTCATGACATGAGTGTATGTGGCTAAAGCGCTCTCGCTCAAACTCCACCGGCTTTAGCACCGTTAAGGCGGCTGAGAGAGTAGCGGAAGGATTTGGGTTCCCCGCCTGATTGTATATATTGTATATTGGTATGTCTGTATTTTTATGTTTTTAGTTTACTTATATTCAGGTTATTTTATTTTTTTTTATTGTATAGAGTTTTTATTTATTATTATTTAGTTATTATTTTACTTTTGTTAATTTTGTTTCTTTTTTGTATATACGGTGTGAATGTGTTCATTTATCAATATAATTATTGTCCCTATGACAGAATATTATATGTCTAAATAAATAAATAAAAAAAATAATATGAGACTTCTAACTTTTTTAATTTTTTGGTGAATTACAATAGTTCATCAGTGAAATAATAAATCAAAATTGATTAAATATTAGTAAATGTACTCCTAAAATTTAACCAACTAGTTAAAATACAATATATTATAGAATAGAACTACATACTTGAAGAAAGGAAATACAAATTATTAATAAAAAAACAACAATTATAAGAATGTTACTATTTATAAATCATTCACAAATAACTATTGAAATTCTTAAATTACATATGGGTCTTGAAGTAAGAAATCGCTATTGTTAGTGCAAAGGTCGTATGTTACATTTGAGATTGTGAGAAGAACATCACAAAAACTGATTATTTCTTTATAATTTCATATTTTATTTCCCTCTCCTATTTATCAGACTACTTATAGCAGTTGCAGATAGTGTTGTTCGAAATCGGTTTTGGTCTTGCACTTTGTAAGACCAAGACACAGGCCGCTTAACTGTTGCAAGATCAAGACTGGTAAAAAAAAAAGTCGATTTTATATATAAAAATCAAAGCAAAATAGTTACTAATACTCGAGAATGTTAGCTACTAGTTAATAATCGGTATAGCTAATATACTTTTGCATTTATCTCCTCTAATTTTTCATTCGGGTTTAGTTAGGTTTCCCCTATCTAAAAAAATACAATCATATCTCTATAGTAATAAGCCAATAAGTAACTGCAAGACTGTAACGAAGACTCTTGCGCAAGACCAAGACCATGACTAAGTCTGAATTTGCATTTGGGCAACACTAGTTGCTGACTACAAAATGTCAAATTTAGCTCAAATAAAAATGTAAAATTGTTCCATACGACATTTTGTACTAACGCTAGTGATATATTATTTCTATTCTACCTAATGTGATATATATATTTTCCGTTCTGATTATGGTTGGATTGCCAAAATATCAATGAAGTTATGTAGTTACTTACTGTCTGAGAGTCAAAAATCGTTTTATTGGTAATATGATTAGAAATATAATTATGAGGTAGCTTTTAATGCCATCCCATGTTAATTTTACCTATGTTAAAATTCGCATAAAATATGAAAAAATTTATTTATGTTATATATTATATATATATATATATATATATATATCACAATATAATAAGTTCACAAAACCTCTAGAGAATATATATTCTCTAGCGGTTTTGTGAACTTTGAATTGTCAGGAATAAGCTTATAAATGTTCTTGGTGCTATCTACAATGTATGGTGGAAACATATTGTATTTTCTACATTTTAGAAGAAATACCCCCTGCGGTTCCAAATGTGACAGCTTTTTTATTAATTTCGAATACTCTTTTGCTGTTTTGCTAATATCATTCCCGTTTTTATATTTTATCTCCTGAAAGATGCCCATGTTTTTTTTTTTATCAACTAAAACTTTAAAATAGTAACAAGAAAACAAAAACTGAAACCAACCAATAAGTCAGTCGTAATTCTAGCAAACAATAATTTCTCCCTTAATTCTATATCTTTACAACTTTTCCTTAATCGACCTTTGAGTATTAAATTTAAACTTAACTATTTAATTGGGAATAAGGTCACTTAATTATTATTTAATAAACTATTGAATGTTCATTTCTTCTGTTTATTGTCGTTTCGATCCCGGTATTTTCTTTTTATTAGTCAACCATGGGATCCTCTTCAAAGCTAGAATTTTAAAAATAGAGCTTCGATCAGGCCAGGGACACACCGACAGTCTCAGCACCGTCCACTTGCACATATATTAAGCTATTCATATTACGTTATAAATATTACGTTATACATATATATAGATATCTATCGATCTATCTATCTATCTATTATATATATATATATATATATATATATATATATATATATATATATATATATGGATTTTTAATGGAAATACACGTTTTGAGGTCCCCTGAGTCTAAATAACCTGTTCTCGCAAAGTGGAATGAATGCTTGTCAGTGTGTATTTAAATTGTCTAGCTCAAAAATGAAACAAGTTTACATATGCATGGGATGTTACAGCAACTATTTCGACAAAACCGGCTAACTGGTAGTTTTTGTTTTAATTTTAAACATTTTATATTTTCAATTTTAAACATTTTTCTCTAAAATAATTCTAACGATTTTAAACATGGTTTAAAGTGCATCTAAATTAAGTTTGAGTGTAGGGGAAGGGAGCTTAGCTTTTCTTTCTCCACTCAAGTCCACCTTGCCAAGACGTCTCTCCAGATCCACTTCACCTCTTCACCAAAGCAACCACTTTATACCGAAAAAGCGTTATTTAATTTTCTTCAAATTTTGCTCAAATGTTTATTAAAAGAAGGAATTTTAATGAAAAATAGAAAGCAATGGCGAGGATGGTTAAATAATCAAATTTTAAAAAAATAGATACTCCCCGCTTCTGTTTTCATGAATTTATATACGTTCAAAATTACATTTTTTGTCCGAGAGTAGATAGTTTTCCCTCTACCCAGCTTACTTGACATAATAAACGAAAATTGATAAAAGATATGGAAAAAAAAATAAGGTCACTTAATTATTATTTAATAAACTATTGAATGTTCATTTCTTCTGTTTATTGTCGTTTCGATCCCGGTATTTTCTTTTTATTAGTCAACTATGGGATCCTCTTCAAAGCTAGAATTTTAAAAAATAAAGCTTCGATCAGGCCAGGGACACACCGACAGTCTCAGCACCGTCCACTAGCACATATATTAAGCTACTCATATTACGTTATAAATATTACGTTATACATATATATAGATATCTATCGATCTATCTATCTATCTATTATATATATATATATATATATATATATATATATATATATATATATATATATATATATATATATATATATATATATATATATATATATATATCAAATGCATATCTATTATATAAACATCTTTATATAATCTTCTGCCTCTTTGAGAGACTGACTGTATCTTAAATTCGTTTGCTGTCTTATTTGAAGAACTCCTTGTCTTAGATTGATTTCTTAATGGACTGTTACAAAGATACGTGATCGATATATATGTATATAGACATGACATACTTTTCTACAGTTGAATCAATCTTTCCAACCTTCCTAGGTAGCAGATAACTGTTCAATCATAAAAAAGCTACAAGGTTGGATGCTAAGCTGGAATAGGGCCCTGGGGTGATATCGAACCTCCGCCGCTGAATCAGTTCCGACGTTACCTACCCTCCAAGGGCCAATGTACCTGAATTTTTTATTTCTGTGTTATTTCATAAATCAATGAGATGAGAGTTAAAATTTATATCTTTTGATTCATCTTTGCATTTAACCTATTTTACATACCTAGCAGGATATATGTACTGAAATAAGAATATTTGAATGAAGTTATGTGCAAGTATACGTGGTGTGAAAGTAACGATTTCGTTATTCTGATAATTAACAACTTCAAATTTGAAGGGAAAAAAAGTTAATTATTTATTTAAATACAATCAAATGATTGTTTTTTACTATCAGGTCTTATCTAACTATCTATTGCATCTCTTTGTTTATTTCCCTGCTATGTCCTTCACCATGATCCTGTCTATTAATAAAACTTGGTCGCTGTCCGTCTCCCTTCCAATTAACCTTCATTCCATTCAATTACAGACGTCCTTGTTCCGATATTTTATGTCACACTGTTCTTGGGTTGCTAAAATCTTTTGAATATTTATAATTTACTTCATTTTTAAAGGACTAATGAAGACATGCATTAATATCATTCATATTGACTTAAAATTACTTTCCACGAAGAAAGAAGTTAAAGATGGAAAATTTTTGATTTATAGATTTTTTTTTGTATATAAAAATGTATTTGCGCCTGTCAACTTATTGTTCACAA
This sequence comes from Nezara viridula, assembly GCA_928085145.1. Classification (NCBI taxonomy): domain Eukaryota; kingdom Metazoa; phylum Arthropoda; class Insecta; order Hemiptera; family Pentatomidae; genus Nezara; species Nezara viridula. The sequence goes on from OV725077.1 coordinate 177,809,819, forward strand.
TCAGCAAATGTGATGGCGATACATGAAATAATGACATGACAGGCATGGGGAAGTATAGTACTCAGCTGTACCTCTTCTCTAACTTCAATTACTTGGGTTGTTTAAGGAAGGAGATCTCTCATCCAACGCCTTTTTAGTCTCCTCCTTATGTTCTGAGGTATGTCAGCTGTGGGCATGTCTCGGATTAGTCTGATATTACGTTATATGTTTATATATAATGGGTCGTTATACGTTCGTCAACTGTTGGAAGGTGGACGTCAGTATGTAGAGTTTTATTAGTCCCAAGGTGCTTTTGTTATGAGTAGCAATAATTTTGATTGGAAGATTTGAAGTTTTTGTAGGTGGGTCTTTTTAGCCAAATATATGTATATCTGTATATGTATTCAGTTTCTGTTTTAGTTTTAGTTTTGAAGATTTAGAATAAAAGAGAGTAAAGAAGTTTATTAAATATCTTACGTTTCATTTTAACATGCGGGCCCGATAGAATTGTGAATAAATATTTGATTTAAAAGAGTATTGTTGTAATCAACTACCCATTATATTGTTCATTTTTATTTTAACATTAATCAATTTCAGAACTATGAAGAACTACTGCCAGCTTGAGTAACCACCGAAAGTGTCCAATTTTGAGAATAAATAGTCATTTTTATAAAACGATTTTATTGTTTTGTTGTTTCTACCATGTAGGGTCATTTGCAACACCTTCAAATTACAATCTATTGTAGAATTTTATCGCATTTAAGAATGTTAAAGTTTTTTAACTGCTCTTAAATGTCTTGTAAATTAAATCCGCACTGCCTTGTAAATTTTCTTTTAGGCTTTGTGGCATGTCCAATGTTTTCCTTGCAGTTTCAAATATAGGCCAGTATTTTATAATATGCTTTATTGTCCTTTGGACATTGCAGCAAATTTTGTGTAACATTATACAGCAGTTCATTTTATAAAATTGTATGTATACAAATATCAATAATTGTGATGAATCTATTGTTTGACTCTGTGTTTTTATTTATAATTTTATTATTTTTTTTTTTTTGGTTTATTTTTTTTATTAACACTTATCATAATGGTAATGACAACCAGTGAATGTGAGGTTGATTGAAAAAAAAAAATGTCATGAAAGGCATTACGAGGATCAGTGCCCAGCGGCACCTCACTCGGCGTGATATTTACGTTAGGCGAGGATATCCCTCATCCAGTTCCTATTCAGTCTCCTTCAAACGTTACCTGGCATATTCGTAGTGGCCATGTCATTTATAAGTATATTAGGATGTCCTTGTATGTTGTCATGGAATCGTTTGTAATGAGTTCGTATGTGTTAGTTAACAGTCGGCATATCGAGGTTAGTATGTTGCTAACGTACCAAGGTGCTTTTGCGATTGTCCTGAATGTTTTTGCTTGAAAGGTTTGAAGTTTGTTTAAGTGAATCTTTTTAGCAGTTCCAAATATTTGTGATGCGTAAGTCCAAATAGGTTTTAGTAAGTAATTGTATGTGTTCAATTTCTGTCTAAGTTTTAGTTTTGAATTTTTCGAAAGAAGTGAGTTAAGAATTCTTAACCTTTGATTTAGCGTTTTTCGTTTCTTGATTATATGTGGGACCCACGTCATTTTTCTGTCAAATGTCAGACCAAGGTAGTGAACGGTGTCTGTCTGTGGAATCTGTGTACTGTCAAGGGAAACTTGAGGGCATGTTTCATGTCGATGCGTAAATGTGATATGCTGTGATTTGTCTTGATTTAGTCGGATTTTCCAAATTTTGAACCAGTCATGTAATCTTGTTAAATACTGTTGTAGGGTCTGGGAGGCGTATGTTGGATTTTTGTGTCTTGCTAAAATTGTTGTGTCGTCTGCATATGTCGCTGTTAAAATGTTGGGACTGCAAGGTATGTCATGTGTGTATGTGATAAGAGTAGCGGAGCGAGTACTGAACCATGAGGTACTCCTGCTGAGATAGACCTGATGGAAGATAATTCTGAGCCGTGTCGGACCGAGAAAAATCTATCGGAAAGGAAGGATTGTAGAATTAAATAATATGTAGGTGGGAGTATTGTCTTGAGTTTAAAGAGAAGACCCTGGTGCCAAACTCTGTCAAACGCTTGAGCAACATCCAGAAATACGCCAGTTGCATATACTTTCTGCTCTAGTGCTGTAGATATGTAGTCCGTTACTGTATGTAGTTGGTGTACAGTTGAGTGATGTGCCCTAAATCCAAATTGATGGTCAGGTATTATTTTGGTGTTTGTTGGTATACCAATAAGTCTTTTGTTCAGTAAGCTTTCAACAATTTTGGAACAGATAGGTAGTAAGCTGATTGGTCGGTATGAGGAAGGTGAGTTTTTGTCCTTGTTAGGCTTGTGAATCATTATTATACGTGAGTATTTCCACTGTAGTTGAAATTTAGTTATCCTAAGTATTGCATTATAAATAGTTGCCAAAAGCACTAGAGCTTTTCTAGGCATTTGTTGGAGCACTTCAGCGTTCAAGTCATGTCCAGGAGCTTTTCTTTTAGGCAACTTTTTGATTTGTTCAGCAATCTGGGAAGGTGTGAATGAAATAGGAGGTGAAGTTAGTTGTAAGAGCACGTCTAAAGTGTTTAGTACATTGTTATCGTTCACAGTGTTAGTGAAGTCGGTGTGTGGTCCAAAAACAGAGAAAAGATATTTGGCAAAGAGTTCTGATTTTTCTCCGTCTGTCACGGCCCAGGTATCATCTTCTCTTCGAAGGGGTGCTGACACTTCACGATGCTTAATAAGGTTTTTGGTATGTCTCCACAAGCTTCCATCGTCGTTTGAGAGTTCATTATTAAGTCCGTTGTAAGTTCGTTTATCTGATGGGAGTCTATCAGTCTGCCATATTTTGCGAGCTCTCCTCTACGCTCTGATTAAGTCCCTTATGTATTGTGGGTACATTGGTAACAACTCATATTTTTGAGGTTTCGCTACTGATGAAGACCATGCTGCTTCTTGAATATTTCAAGTGAAGTATTCAACGGCATCCTCAAGTTCTTCTTCGTGTTTAATGGATAGAGGAACAGAGAGAGCAGTGTCCAATTGGTTCTTGTACCTGTTCCAATCCATTACGCCATTGATCAGGGACAGTTTTTTTGTAGCTTCACAAGGCTCTTCAAACAATACCAAATGCAAAAGGGAATGATCAGAGCAAAGATCTGAACTCGTTGTTATGGTGTGAGGTGTTGTTCGGAGTCCTTTAGTTATGAAAAAATCGAGTAAGTCTGGTGTTTTCCGTCTAGAAGTTGGCCAGTAAGTGGGTGAATTAGGTGATATTGTGTCTAATGAAAACTCATAAAGAACATACCTAAGATTCCTTCCTCTTGGAGTAGATAGTCTGGATCCCCAGAACTGATCTTTGGCATTGTAGTAGCCATCTGCCACAAAGAATCTACCAAGACGTTTAAAGAAATTATTAAACATCGTGGGTGTTGTTGTGTTGATAGTGTAATGGCTGTAGTTTGAATCTCTGGTGTTAATTGTAATGGATTATGTTTTAGAACTGTTTTGATAATCATGGCCGTGCCTCCGTGTGAAGTTCCGTCTGGGTGGTCAGTTCTGTAGATTTTGTAACCACGGATGTAAAATTTAGAATGCGGTGTCAGATGTGTTCCTGTTATTAGTGCAATTTCAATGCATTTCTCGTGTAAGTATATGTCCAGTTCGGTTCTATGTTGGTTCACTCGGTTTGCGTTCCATAGTATAACAGACATGGAACCCACAGTTAGCTGATTAATGGCCATTTGGAAGACAGATACCTTGAGTCACCTGCGCGAGCTGTTGGAGAAGGCTAAAAAGGGGCTGGGTGAGAGTGTTGAGACCATTTAGTAACTGAAACAGTTGTGGTGTGAAATATGCATCAGCTGATGTGTGCTGGGTACTTTCTCCTCTCATGGCTGCCGAAGGAAGTTGAGTGTTCTGTGTTACTGGTTCAGGCTGTTTCTGGACTGGCGGTTGCGGCTGTACAACATGATGCTGATGATCTGACTTCAGCTGCTGCGTTGGAAGATGTCGCTGAGATTGCTTCTGCTTCTGCACTTGTTGATTCTGATTCTGCACATCAATAGAAGGTTGTGGAAGATTTTGGAAATCTAGAAGATTCGATGAAGGAGGTGATGCTCTCTGGTGATTTCTCGTCGTTCATTGTGCTCTCAAATCACGAAGAGTTTGACACCCACGATAGTTCGCCTCCTCCTTATATTAGCGATATGTCAGCCTTTTCTTTCTTATTAAATTATTAATATGACTAGTTCCGGCCTTTGAGCAATTGCCAACGGGTAATTTTACAATTATCTAATTGGTAGAAATTAAAAAAAAATTCAAAGCACATGAGCATAATTAATTTTAGCATATTACTGAAGCAACTGAATTAGAGATATATTGGATTAATTAAAATTCAAATATTACTTAATATAAAGTAGCAACTCAAGAAATAAGTTTTCATTTTTTGAGATGTGAGGGGACATATCATTGTCCGAGGGCGGTAAATGTCTAAGGCTGTCACTTGACATGACCGTTTGAATTAATATTTCAGGTAAGGATGGAAAAATACAGTCGCGGTCATAGAAATTTCATCATTTCATTTTATTCATTCTTATGTTGATAACATTGATACAATTGAATGTTTTTTGTTTTTTTTTTACTTATTGAGGTTACATGAAAACTTTAACAATATTTTTCAGTTCAGTTTTAACCAATGCCAGGATAGGAGGTGTAATTATGAATTGTATAAAAAAGTGTCACCTTAAAAAAAATTAACATTGTGACGTTAGATGAACTAAAGTAATTTTACAGAAAATAGTAACGAGAATAGGAAACCACTAATCAACGGCAGTCTTAGTTAAAAAAAAAGTCTCCATCGAGCGAATGAGAGAAACTAGGAGAAAAAAAAAAACCTAACAATTCAACCGCTTAATAGTGCGATTGGGTTTAGGATACCGTTTCATAACTGGTAAAGAAATATCCGGAGATCATGCAGTAGCAAACTGGTAAATATAATAAAATTTGAACTGTATGATGTAGTGTTGCCCAAAATCAAGTGTAGTGTTGCAAGACCAAGATCAAGCCCGCCTTACTGTGCAACAGCAAGACAAAGACCAAGATTGGTAAAAAGAAAAAAAAATCGTTTAGTTACTTCAGGCAATTAGGTACTAATACTTGACAATTTTACTAACTATATGTAAAGAACTAGTATAACCAATATGCTTTTGAATTCAACTCTTCCAATTTTTCATTTGGGCTTAGTTATCTGCCTAGGGCTATCTGAAAAATTACATTAATATCTCTATTTTAATAAGATAATATGTAACTGCAAGACTCGTCTTGGTCTCGCATGTGGGTAACATTAGGATGATGCAATTTATATGCCCACGATTGTAAAAGGGAACAAAATATATACGATAGTCAATAAAGAGCCATTATTTGTTCGTAAAATGTTGACTGGTGGATTTCAGTATGTAATATTTTGTCAGGAACGAACAATACAAGCAAAAACGATGGTGATTTTTGTTATGAGTTACAGAAATTTGGATTAAAAAGTTTGAAGTTTTTTGCTGTTCTACCGATTATGTCCTTAAAAGTTAAGTAAGTATGTAGATGTATTAAATTTCTAACTCAGTTTCAGTCCTTTTAATTAACATTACAATATTATTAAACTAATGCAAAGATTGAACTAAGCAATGTCAATGTACGAATAATTTTAGATAATATTTATTAACGTATGAAAACGTATTATGTATGCACCAATCCTTCTAATTGATCAAGTTGAAACAAATTTCAGGACTTAAGGAAGGTTGTTCAGAGATTTCGGTTAGGCATGGGTTAGATTACCATCTAGTTCAGAGAGCATTCATTTCAAAAGAAATAATTATTGATACTCTGACTCCAGAATATAACAGGACACAACGTATAGCTAGCCGCCTGAAAACGACAAAAAGAAAAACAAGGGATTGGTTCCTACTTTCTCTAATTACTGTAATTGTACTAGCCATGAACTAGTATTTAGTTTTTACTGAAAATGAACTTCTTATAACTAAGAATGAGGGAAAGATACATGAGTGAGATCTTAGTCTATTTCAGTTTGGAACATACCCCAAATATTTTTGTTCCTTGTAACGTGCGAGTTTTTATAAAGTTTTCAAGCCCTTGTGGCGTTGAGTCGATGAAACCAAAGAGGACAAAAGTCAGTTAATGGCCCTCCTTTCCACGGCGGCAGTCCTAATGCTTCACTCTAACAGGTAATTTTCGTAAGGCCCCGTTCAATCTTTTATTTTCTTTGTTTGCAGGAAAAGCAGCTGTTTTTCTCTTTATTTTTCTTTATTCCTAAGGAATGAAAACACTAAAAAAAATCTTAGTAAGTTACTGTCAGAGACAATGGTTGACTTAACCAATGGATTATTGTTGCTTATTTAAATTTTGAGACCCGTGACAGGTTGTTCACTTACTTGAAATCTTCTACTAAAAACACTAAAGCAGGGCGCTCTCTTGGTCTACTCCGGATTTCTTTGCCCCGATCCGCATTTAGCCTAAAAACACACGCTAGCTTGTACGGATTGCCTCCGCTCTAGTGTTTTTAAAAGTGAATTTGACTAAATAGGTAGAGAGTTCGCGCACTAGGCCACACAGTGGATCCAAACTAGATGTTTTTGGCCATAACTCTATAGCTCCGTTATTTTTCATCTGATTTCCTGGTGTCTTCGTTTTATAACACCATTACTTATTGTACTATATTATCTGTGGAGTATAAAATATCATTAGAAATAATATACGAAAATACAAAAATAAGTGACACTATGGTATATAACTTGAGATAACTTATTATAAAATCAATTTTTTTTTCTCTTTCGAGCGTTAAAAATTCTTTGTTTTATCTTCTAAAGACTTTATTTATTTTTAGAATAGAATAGAATAGAAAATAGAACTTTATTCTGGTGACTAGTCCTTATGAATAAAAAGTATGAATTAATACAGAATAAATACCTTTTGTATATATATATATAGTATATATATATTTTTTTTTTTTTTTATTTTTTTGTATTCATGCATTTATTCAACTAACACCTGTCAGAAGTTCCGACAATCAGCGAGGATGATGTCGAGATGTAGAAGATTAATAGGTCTTGGAATAGGGCTGAGGGAGAGGAGTGCCCTGTCTTTAATTTAATATTTATATTTAGCATTGGTGATCCCTCATCCAGCTTCTTTTAAGCCACCTTCGGGTGCTATCGGACATATTAGTTGTGACCATGCCTCGAGTGATGTTATGTCCGTGTATGGTATTATGAAATCGTTTGTAGTATGTTAACTGTCTTTATGTAAGGTAATGTTGCAGACGTTCCAGGGAGCCTTGGTTATAGTTCTGAAAGTTTTAAATTGAAAAATCTGTTAGTTTACGTATGTGACACTTTTTGGCTGTCCCGTATATCTCTGAAGCTTAGGTCCAAATGGGCTTAAGTTTGTAAGTATACGTATTCAATTTTTGTCTAAGTTTTAATTTCAATTGTCTTGCTAGGAGTGAGTACAACAGTCGTAGTCTTAGGTTTAGAGTTTTGTTTTGTTTTTCATATGCGGGTTCCATATCATTCTTCTGCCAAAGGTCAGTCCAAGATATTGAACTTTGTCTGTCTGAGGAATTTGGACATTGTAAATGTAAATATCAGGGCTAATATTAAGTTTCATGTCGAAGGGTGAAAGTGATATGTAGTGGTTTGTCTTGTATATAAATAAATAAATATATATACAATAAATATATATATACATTGAGCTTCCAATGCAAAGGTCGCAGGTTCGAACCCTTGCTCATGGTCAGAAAATTTATTTATCTGTTTCACTAGCCGTGGAGCGACACTGGGTCGGGAGACCCTCCTGGGGCACACCTAGCCTCTATAAAGTGGGTATCCTTAATTAAATAATTAATTAAGGGGGAAAACCTGGCGGTTGAGCGTGATCTCTGTCAAATCACCTCCTTGCACAACCGTTGATCTAGAAACAGTCCTTTCCCTAAATAGTACTGAATCCAAGAACCTTCATGGGTTTTAGTGGTATATATATATATATATATATATATATATATATATATATATATATATATATATATATATATATATATATTTATTTATTTATTTATTTATTTATTTATATGTAAAATAAGATATTACACTTTGTTTAATTCTTGATAAATTTTATTAATTTGATGTTTGGTTCAATCAATTGAAAACCTAGATTCTCGAAAACTGGTAGATTTTTTGATAATATTGTAAAAATATTTTGACAAACATTGTTCATTCGGTGAAAATTTGAGCTTTTTTATTTTTTTATTGCTATGAAAATTTATATATGATTGGTTTTCCAGGAACGAAAAACCAATCTCAATTTGATTTCTCCTTAATTTGGAGTTACGGTACAGAACTGTGGGGATCTGCTAAGATAAAATTAGGAATATCCAGACTTTTCATTCCAAAGTGTTGCGAAGGATAGTTGACGCAGCGTTTTATGTCACAATTGAAAAAATACATAAGAAATTAAACACCCCAACAACTCAAGACGCTGCAAAAGAAAATTACAATAACTTTCATCTTGCGCATACTTACAACATGAACCCATTGACATAAATTCTTAATCACAAAAGACACCGCTAGAGCTCCCCACGACGAATGAATAGGCGGTTGCCAAGAGATACATATGCTGAGCTTATCTATATCCTGCTATGTGAAGCTCATCCGAATTCGCACATTGTAAACTAATTAATACATCGCAAATTTAATTTTATGATCAAATTTTATTTTCGGAGGTTGAATAAATAAACATTCGTTACCTAAGTAATGTAGTATGCTTAGTAAGTTTTTTTTTTAATCGTATACCTTAACTGTCAGTATATTTATAGTGACGGTATAAAGCGAAGAAATAACGAAATCCGATGAAAAATAATGGAGTTATGGAATTGTACACAGAAATATCGAGAATGGGAATTTCGTACGATCTCGGCTTCAGTCGGTATTAGTTAGTTAACAGGCGGAATCCGGATTGGTCGAAAAGTGCAGAGCGGACAAGTGAGAGGGATCCCTAACTATTCGGTCAGAGTTACTTTTTCAAGTGTGGCCAAGCCAGGCCGGAGTCGCCAAGTGAGCGCTACCCTTAAAGCGTGTTTTTTACAGAACATATATCCAAATATAATCATAGTTAATAACATTTGATCTATAGATTAGTCACGTTAATATTATATATAACGAAAATGAAAAAGTTTTCGCTTGAAACGAATAATGTTTGCTTTCTTTAACTAATTAGGCCTAGATAAAAACCGAGGAGTCGGAAACAATTTTCTCTTAGTCACGGAAGGCACGCAAGGCAAATAACTCAAGACTCGTATAATTTGTATTTAGAGACACGTCTGCTGTGTTCGTAATTAAGGCCTTAAACATACTGTTCTTTTTTTATTTTCATCATTAATTAAAACGCACAACATTTCATTATTTGGTTAAATAAAAAACTATAATTTTTAAAAATCAAAAATTGTAATTATTTCGAAATACTTTTTAAAGCTTTATGCAGTAAAGCTAGAATAGCTCTTCAATGTTTTTTCCTTTTTTTTTTTTACTTATAACATATTTAGGCTAACAAAAAAATATGGTATAAATAATGAAAATTACCGATTTAAGGATTTCTAGCTACCTGAAAGTCAGTTGTATAACACCCATATATGACATGAATGTATGCACCCACGCAAGTATGCGCAAACTTACACAAAATCAGAGTACAATTATGTGTGCAAGTATTATTATCAAGTTATTTTAAAAAAAATGATACCACTTAATCCAACAGGAATATATTTAAGTATATGGACTTGGATACGTAGGGCTCGGAAGTATTTTGAATTCAAGAAATTTATAATATATTTATGAATCTCTAATTATTTTTGTGTCGATACGTCATATATTTCTATATAAATTAAATTATCAAATCTAATGATTAAATATATTCTTATATTTTTATTCATCAAATCTAATAATTAAGCATTAGTTTGAAACTATTCCCAGAAAAAGCAGGAAAAATAATTCGGGGGAAAAGAAACTTTGATTGTATTGGATCGTTCTTATATTATATAAATTTATAGTCACAGACCGATACGCGAATTATTCGGTCAGGCCAGCTAGTAACTATTTTTTTAATAATATCAACTTGATAATAATTTATTTTTTAGTTGTCTATAAATTACCACTAAATCGTTGGTGAATAACTCGAAACAATCACTATATTTTATTTTTAACATTTTTAAAATTTTTATTTATCACTGCAAGATGATGTTATTGTTTTTGAATCGTTATAGTATAAATAGAAGAAATAAAATGGAAAAACGAAAATCTATATTCAATATTGAAAATCAATCAATTACAAAAAAAAAAAAGGAATATCATTACCGATAATTTTAAACTATTGAACGACATACAAAAGATATATTCATTTGATAGTATTAATATAGAAAGTAAAGCAAACATTTGAATAAATGCTATAAATTGAAATATAAACTGAGACTCACAAGATAAATTAAAATGATATTTAGTTATATGCGGCGCCGAAACTAGGAATTTTCCAGTTAAGGTAAGCGTACTTTTGCCACCTATCCTTTCGTTCTCTCCTATCCTCAATTAAAGTAAATCGTTATATAATAGTATTTTAGGTAACATATAGATATATATATAATTATACAATATAATATAAGTAATATCTTAAATTTCTTATTGAAATAAATATTTCGTATAAATTATATTAACTCGTTTTATTGACTGAATCACGGCCTAGAAAATCAAAAATCAGGAGCAAATATTTTCATTTATTCTTTTTATTTGTTTATTTAGAAATATTACATTCTGTCACATCAAGGACATTTATAATAGTGTTCAGAGAAAGCACACTCACACTCTATTTATAATAAAAAAAAAAATAAAATAATACAGAAACTTAATAATAATAAATACAATGAATAAAATAAAAATAAATACAATAAAATAAAATGAATGTATATAAACAAAAGAACTAACCTAATCATACACACTCGGGCTTGAGTGGAGGATCTGGCCATTGCCAAAACTCCAATAGATGCTTATTTACAAAAGGTCTCTGGGCCACTGCCGCTTCAACCTTCGAGGAGGATTGTAAGGATGGGTGGTGCTGGATAGAGATTGTGCAAGGGGATTTGGATGATAGGTAAGGTTCTGGTGAAATTTGGAGAATTTTTCTGGAATAAGGTCTAGGACAAATGGGATATTAAGGTCATGGTGTAGGATTTTGTTATTTACATAGAACGGAGCATCAACTATTGTTCGAAGGACTTTAGATTGAAAGGATTGAATACGTTTGATGTTAGAAGCTTTTGCTGTACCCCACAGTTCAAGTCCGTATGTCCATATAGGTTTCAGTATTGTCTTGTAGATAAGTAATTTGTTTTCAATAGAAAGTTTGGATTTTCTGTTTAGTAGTCTGTATAGCTGGCCGTATCGTCGGTTGAGTTCTTGTCTTTTGAGTCTAGTATGTGGGTTCCACGTCAGTCTTCGGTCTAAATGAAAGCCAAGATACCGGACTGTGTCTGAGTAAGGAAGCTGGATGGAATTAAAGTGTACTGGTGGACAGGAACTGCGTCGGAGTGTAAAGGTAATGTGTTGGCATTTAGATTCATTAACTTTAATGCGCCAGTTATTACACCAGTGCTCAATCAAGGTGAGGTGGTTTTGGAGATTTAAGGATGCTATGTTGGGATCTGAGTCGGATGATAGAATAGCGGTGTCATCAGCAAAAGTTGCCAGGAAGGTATCGGGATGGACAGGGATATCGGCGGTAAAGAGGATGTAAAGGACGGGACCCAATACGCTACCTTGAGGAACACCTGCCTCAATTGGATAGCAATGCGAAAATTCAGTACCGCAACGAACTCGGAAGGTACGATCTGAGAGGTAGGAACGGAGAACAAGGTACAAGGACTGAGGAAGATAGTTTTTCAGCTTGGAAAGAAGCCCGGCGTGCCATACCCGGTCGAAAGCTTGAGCTATGTCCAGAAATGCACCCGAGCAATATTGCTTGCTTTCCAATGCTGCGGAAATATGATCAACCACTCGGAGTCCTTGTTGGACTGTAGAGTGTTGTGAACGAAATCCGAACTGATGGGAAGGAAGAGTTTGGGATTCTATAAAGGGTAGGATGCGTTTTAGGAGGATCTTTTCAAAGATTTTTGAGAGAATAGGAAGAAGGCTAATTGGTCTGTAGGACGTTGAGGTGTTGGGAGGTTTGCCTGGTTTCGGAAACAGGATAATAGTGGAATGTTTCCACAAAAGAGGAAAGTGGGTGGTTCGTAGGATGCTATTGTATATGTATGTAAGGAATATGACAGCTTTAGGAGGGAGTTGTCTAAGGATCTGAGAGGTAAGCAGGTCGTATCCAGGTGATTTACGGGTAGGTAGTTTTTGTAAAAGGAATTTGACCTCAGAAGGATTAACTGCTTTAGGCGGTAAGGAGAGTGGGATGGGTGAATTAAGGAATTCCTCTACTGCTGACGTGTGGGTGGGATTGGATTCTGGATGAGAGGTGAATGTAAGGGAAAGGTTTTTGGCGAATTCTTCGGCTCTATCTTCGTCAGATGCTGCCCAAGAGCCATCACCTCGACGGAGAGGATGTGATATGTGATGGGGTTTTAGGATATGTTTGGTGGTCTTCCATAGGGAATTGTCATGAGAAGAGAGGGAAGTGAGGTAGGAGTTGAAGGATTGGGATCTGAAGGTGGCCAATTCTATCTTTAGTTTTTTGCAAAAATAATTATAGGATTGGCGATCGGTGGGGTGTCTAGTACGTTGCCATAATAATCTGGCACGGCGTTTGGTATGGATTAGGTCTATGAGGTGTTGAGGTAACTTATTTTTCTTAGGAGTTCTTGAGGAGTGGTTTGGAAAGGAAGCAGTCCAGATTGCTTGTTGGATAGTGGTGGTAAAAAAGTGTACGGTATTGTCAAGGTCATCTGGGGTTTTCAGGGTCATTCTGAGGTCAATTTTATCGGTAAGGATTTGGTGAAAGAGTTTCCAGTTAACTGGGCCTCTGATGAAGGACGGTGGAGAAGACTTAGGAATAGGAGCTAGAGATAATTGGAGTAATAATGGACTATGATCTGAGGATAGTTCGCCAAGAGGGGTAAGGGAATGATTGAGGGGACCTAAGCCACTGTGGATGAAAAAATCAAGGATATCGGGATTGCGGTTAGGATCTGTGGGCCAGTAGGTAGGTGAGTTGGGTGGAAGGAGACTGAAACGTTGGGTATTGAGTGCAGACAGAAATGTTCTGCCACGAGAATTCGTGGTTCTTGAACCCCAAACTTGATGCTTGGCATTTAAGTCTGCACCCAGGATGAAATGATGACCTAAGGAGTTGAGGAGAGAACTGAACTGGACTTTGGATATGGATCTGTTAGGAGGGCAATATGCTGATGCAAGGGTGACTGGAAAGGAGAAGGCTTTGATTACAATAGCGGTTGACTGTAGGAAATCTTGAGTAGGTAATGGGAGTAAGTGATGGGAGAGGGATTGGTGTACGATGACAGCAGTGCCGGCATGTGCTCTGCCATCAGGGTGGTCAGTACGGTATGTTAAATACTGTGGGATTTTTAAATGCTGTTTTATGGTCAGTCGAGTTTCTGTAATTAGGGCTACGTCAATGTTCTTGTCTTGTAGTAAAGCTGTTAGTTCGTCAACGTGATTTCTAACACCATTCGCATTCCAAAGGAGAATGGACATGGGTTTTGGTATGTGGGTCATTAAGGATTTTTCAAAGGAGGGATGAGGTGAGATACGAGATTTGTAAGGAGTGATATGAGTGGAGTGACTAGGGATTTGAAATCGGTTAGGAAAGATGCTAACAAACTAGTGAGATCTGTTGCATTTGAAGGAGGAGGAATATGAGGAATTTGAGGTTGTTGATGATTATGTGTGTTAGGATGAACAGAATATTGAGATTGGGGCTGAGGTAGTTGCTGCGGCAGGGCTTCACATGTATTATTGGGGTTCTTACCTCCAAGTAGTTCGGAGTATGATAAATTATTGTTAACAATTCTAGAAGGTTCTCTTCTTGGTCTGGTTGTCTCATCTTGAATCCGGTTCTTCTGGTATCTGGATTTGAGGCTCTTATAGGTTTGGCAGCCTTTGTAGTTGGCCGGGTGTCCCTCCTGGCATAGTGCACACACTGCAGGATCTTGTGTTGGTTTGGTGCACTCCACAGATTTGTGCTGTTCACCGCATTTCACGCAACGCGGCAGATGGTGACAATAAGTTTTCGTGTGGCCATACGCCTGGCAATTGTGGCACTGCACAATTTCCTTCTTGGGGTATGGCTTCTCTATCTTCACGATAGTGTAGTACAATCTCTTGATATCATATATTTTTTCAATGCCAGGTGATGGCTCTAGATCCACGAAAAATAAAGGTAGTGGAACTTTATTACTCACTCCTGGCTGCTCCTTATTCTCCTTCAGAACGTTGGTTACCTGACGCACTTTGAAACCAAGCGTCGCTAGTTCTTCTTTTATCACTTCAGTTGGGGTTGAGGAGTGTAAATTTCTAACCACCACTCGTAGCGATCTCTCCTGTTTCAGCTGGTACGTGTGGAAATTTGCATTAGTTTCTGACAGGTATTTCACAATTTTTCGGTAGGCTTCTGCAGTATCAGGTGTTATTTTTGTGTCGTTAGTCCTGTTGAGGCAAGAATAACTGCCGGAGCAGATTTCGTTTAGCTGTGTACACAGAAGTTGAAAATTTTTGATGTTTTTAACAAATATCGGAGGAGGCCTTGGTTCCCTGGGTACTGCTGCTGACTCCATTACTTCTCTGTCATTATGAAGCACTTGGAACGGGTTTGGAGTGAAGAAAGGAGATTCTTCAACCATTTCTTGCGAAGAAGTACCTGGTTGAGGCTGAGGTTCTGTATCTGAAGTTTTCACTGTGGTTATTGGAGCTATTTCTCGCAGGCAGCGACGAGTTCTGTGTTTCACTGGTGAATCACGAGGGGTACTAACTCCGTCTGACCGAGTCCTCTTAGTGGGCACCTTACTGGATATCACTGGCTGACAATGCCGCATATCATAAGAAAAGAAAAAAAAAATTAAAAAAAAAAAAAAAAAAATATTAAAAAAAAAAATGTAGCAAACTAAATAACAACTGCTCTGGTGTACAGTTCAACTATATTCAGTAAATAATCAAAGAGATTCCGCTGAAAAAATAGGCAACAACTGAGAGAAGATTTCAGAACACGTCCTTCGCATCAGCTCATTTATTCTAAAAATAAAATGTTGTTTAAAACTTTCTAAATTGCCACTTTCTTAATCGTACCGCCAGGAACAAGTGCTCCAACTTCGTTATGGCCCTGGTTAATTACCACATAATGACATTTTTAAAAATAATTTTAAATTTATTATTATTTAAAATAATAATATTATTTTAAAATTAAATTAAATTAAAAATTCTAGATAAACTTACCTGGAAAGGTATGGCGAAGAGCCCTATGACTATATCGGCCAGGGCTAGGTTGGCTATGAAACAGTTGGTAACGTTCTGCATCCTCCTGCTGGTGGCCACGATCCACATCACCAGGAAGTTGCCGACCACTGCCACCACTGAGATAGTCCCGTAGAAGACGGAAAGCAGGACGATGATGCCGCCGGGAACTTCATAAAGGGCTGTAAATATAAGTGAGTTATGATGATTACCTTTACAGCTTACACAAGTAATCTTCATCAATAAATGAAAGGAAAATATCCAGCCCGGAGGACCAAATTTACTACATGATAACAATATTTATCACTATCATTGCATACGTTGAATAATGTATATAGCTTGCTTGTGTATTGGTGTCTCATTATTACTTTATAATTCTATTGTAATGGGTGATAAATATTCAGGACGCAGTCTTTTAAAAAATATTTTAATTTTTTATTTGTGCCAACGTTTCAACCCAAACATGTGTGTCATCTTCAGCGCTTGAAATTTTAAAATACAATAAGAGATATAATACTATACGATCGATAACGGTAAATAATAAACTATAGTGATTTGATGGTACATGAATCTTAACTATTATTACAATATACAATATTAAAAATATGTAAAAAGTTATACAAACTAAAAATAATATATATATATATATATATATATATATATATATATATATATATATATATATATATATATATATATAATATATATATATATATATATATATATATAATCTATTTATAAAAATTTGTAATATTTTCTCTTACTAACCGTGATTCTAAGACTGAAAGCTTTCAAGTACTGACACATTTAGTAGATAAGTGGAAAGGTAGGGGGAGGATTCTCCAGTTATCCTTTTTCAGATAGCAAAAGGTAGGTAAACATTGTCAGAGGGAAAGGGAGGTAACATTTCTGTTAGTAGAATGTACCTAATTTGCTGACTAAATATTTTAGATGTGTACAAGATTTGCTATGTTTATTATGGTTAAGAAATTATGAATATTTTCTAGTAATGAAATGAACATAAGCAAGAGGTGCCAACCAATATAAATATAACATAGTCTGATTAAAGGTATACAATGGTTAGTCAAATAATATTCATAATAAAGACAATTGTAATGGATTGAAAACATACGTAGGTCAATATATTATACAGTGTTTTAAATATAACAACATTAATCATAATAGAAGTATGTATTACATTAAGGATTACATAGTTTTAATATTAATATTTAATAGTAGTAGTAGTAGTAGTAGTATTTAATTGTGTATTGTAATAATAGTTAAGATTCATGTACCATCAAATCACTATAGTTTATTATTTACCATTATCGGTCGTATGATATTATATCTCAGATTGTATTTTAAAATTTTCAGCCCTGAAGATGATCCACATGTTTGGGTTGAAACGTTGGCACAAATAAAAAATTGAGAAAAATTTTTAAAAGACTGCATCCTGAATATTTATCACCTATGATGTGTAAAACTGTCGACAAGCTTCCTTTAATAATTCTATTTTAATTTTTATATAGATAACTGTTTGAATTTATTACATTTAATCAATAATGGATAAGGATTTTAAAAGAACAACAGTACTCCTATAATTGTCTTTCAGTAATAAGAAGCTTTTTAAGAAAAATATTTTTAAAATATATAATATGATGTCTGATGATGATGGTGATTACTGAAATACAATTATGAGAGTGTTGTGGTTTTTTGAAAATCTTAATCCATTATTGATTAAATGTAATAAATTCAAACAGTTATCTATATCAAAATTACAATAGACATAGCGATTCCATGAAAAACTAATAAAAATATAACTAACATTTAGAACGCGAGTTCATCTTTTTATCTTATTTAAAACTATATCAATAAATTTATAAAATATATCATATTGAAGAACTCACTCTCATCTTCATAGGGTACGTAGAAGGATAAGTTATTGTCATGCCACAGCCACGTGCAGTTGAAACCAGGGAGTGGAATAAAGCCTTCAGGAACAGTACAGTTCATTTTCTGAAACAATGAAATATACGTTACTTTACAATAATTATAGAAGTAAAATTATATTTTGTATAAATATTTTTTTGAACACAAAATATGTCAGATGAAGTTGTCAAGATAGATAAATAGAGAAAACAGAAGGTCTCAACAGAGCGCGTTCTAATATATTTTTGTCTGCACCTTTTTTTTTTTTTTTTTTGGTTAAGATAAAGTTATCTTACGATTCAAGTGGAAAGCAAATGGGTATTTACAAGTTTTTAGTACCTAATTAAATAGACAAAGTTTGCAGACCTCCGATTGAAAACGCCCGACTTCCGAGAATTTTCGTAAATAAAATAGTTGTAGGTTACGATGAAATGAAGCTGTTTACGAAGTTTCAGCCGGATGTTAATAATTATATAAAAAGGGGTACCACGGAATATATCTAAATTATTAATTTGTTTTAAAATTTTAAATAAATTAATAATCTAGATAGTAAATATATAATAATTGTTTTCAGTATTTTGTATTCAAATTGTTTCATAAGATTTTTAAGATCTCAATGAGTAATTACAGCAGTCAAAATTAAAAATCGGTCAATCCAGCAGCTCAGAAAATCGATTAATACCTTTTAGCGAATTTAATAAACACACTTTACACAGTAATTTTCCAGAAGTCAAGCAAGCAATTTAAACTCGAATTCTTCCAAAACACTTACGGGATCTCATCGAATAATTTGAGATATTAAACTTGAAAATCAACCTACCCCTTCACTCATAAAATTGTTACATTAAATAGATTTTATTTAATCACTACTCAGTATTTTTAGCTCAAATTGTTTTAAAGCGCTCAGAGAATCTCCGACTGCCATCAAACTTAAAAATGTATCAAGCCGTTCTCTTAAATAGGCGTTGCATAATTTTAACGGACAACCCAAGCATATAACCCTCATGGCGCTTCACTTCTATTCGGATAAAGATAGATAAAATTACTCCGGTCATGAAAAATACCAACTTTTCACGGGTTACTGGGTTGAATAAAATAAATGTTATTGATGATGGATTGGACTAAACTGAAAGATAGAAGATAGATCAATTATATGATTAGCAGAAGTTTTGCATAACATAAAACTTTAAGAATAGTTGTTGGGAACAGCCGATGGTTTTCAAAATTGGTTTTTGAATGATATCAAACTGATAACAAATAAAAAGTTCTTAGATGGGGATGTATAGTATGAAGATATTCAATTTTAAAATACATAAAAATTAAATATTGCTCATGAAAGTCGAGAATATTAAGGATAAGAAAAAAAGCAAATGTAGTTCAAATAAAACTTGCTACGTTTAAATATAGAATTTAGCGTTAGGTATAATAATCAACGAAATTAACAATGACCACATTTTAATTATTAGTGATTCCTACTCAGCCCTCAAACTATTAGAAAACTTTCAATCATGCAACAACCCCATTGTCTTCCAAATTACACAAATTACAAAAAAAAACGATAAAATTTTTGTGGGTCCCCAGTCACATAGGAATACCAGGCAACTAACTGGCTGATAGCGCCGCAAAAGAAGCATCCACCATACTTCCAGCACCAGACAATAAAATAGCGCTCTACGATTACAATAACGCAATTTTGAACCAGTGTAGAGAGGCCTGGCGATATTGTTGGGCAAAGGTTACTATCACAAAAAAAAAAAATGAAAAGAATGTTTCATGACATGAATCCACTTCCAGAGATTCAAGGAAACCGACGGAAGCAGACTACCATCACACGCCTCAGAATAGGGCACACCAGGCTCACGCATGGGCACCTACTCGACGGAAGTTCGCCACCAAGATGTCGCAACTGCAATACAGCTTTAACAATGTTTCACATCTTGGAAAATTGTTCGAGCTTAGATTCATCAAGGACCTCATATCTGCTGTTAGGATATCGACAAGCCCTACAACCTGGAAATCAGAAACACCTCCAATTACTAAAGACATATTTAAACAATATCATCCTCATAAACGAATTCACAACGTAAATTAGAAATAACCTATTTAGTTGTAACAACACGTTCTTTAAACAAAAATACTAACAAAATATACATCCAAAATTTTACATACATAAGACATATTGAAATGCAAATCAACAATCAAGATGGTGCCTATAAAGTTGCACACGGCCTCTAAAATATAACCAAATAAATAGATAATAAATATAGAAAAATAAAAAAAAAGTTTTGTAATGTCGAAATGAAAGAAAGACACACCAATATCATGAATCAGTTTGTGAGGTTTTTTCCATCCAATTTCCTCAGATACGGTTTGGGAAACTCCTAACCAATTCATTCTTCAAAAACTTTTTCCATCTTCAGTATTCTTTTACTTTGAGTGTTGACAGGCAATGTTTGGAACTAAACGAATACTTATTCAGTTTTTAACTTTTATGGCGTTCTTCATCGCAGGTATGATTTATATTTGCGGTTTTTTTATTCTTAAAATACATTTTAACAGACTGGTAAAACAAATTTACTCCTCTGAATTATTAAAATATATATAATTCTTGTATCTTGTTGTTCTAGAAGTCTTGATATATATATATATATAGTTGTAATTATTCTTGCACATATAGTGGTTTAAATATTTTTTTACGTGTGTAATGAATTCATGTTGGACAACATTTAATCATAGTGTTTTGGTATAAATTAAATTCTTAAGATTATTCTAATTAGATTCTTAAGAATATTTGTATCTAATACAACGAATAATGCTTATAAGCGAACATTCTGAATGTAGGCAAGATTTATCTAAGTATAAAACTCGAAAATACCAGAGGCTGTGTCAACGGTATTGCACAGAAATCTGAAAAAGCAGCTCTCATCGGTGACTCGAAAGAGCTCATATCACAGAAACTGTTTCGAAGAATGGCATCCGCCAAACTCGCCAAATGAAGAGCAAAGCAGTATTACTCTAACTGCGATCGATTTAAATCGATGGCATTTCGACAGAAATTCCAAAGATAGACGCACGACCTCTTATAATATATAATTGAACCATTTTTAGGAAAATATAGAAAGAAGAGATAATGTGAAATTTTAACTGTGAAAATGTCAAGAAAGGCAACATCTCTGAAAGCAGGAACTGGTGAATAGTCCCACTGCTTCATGTACCGAGTAAGATGACAAAGCAGCCGTGCGATTCTGAAGAGGGTCAAACAATCAGTTGGACTATGTTTGAGGAAGCAACAGGCCTAATTCAAGTTATCACAAATCTCATAAATACCCTGCGGATAATAGTGAACCAAAGCGTCAAATGCGGTCTCCTGAGGGGGCGAGATGCCAAACAGGCTAACGCCTTAAAAGTGAGAAAGAGGAGGACTCTCCAAAAAAAGTCTCCTGTATCTTTCATTTATAGATATTGAAAAGATATTCGACGTAACCAACCAGGCTAACATGGGGAAGCTTCTAGAGCAGTGTGGACTCCCCAGCAACATTATAAACTTGAGGAGCCAATATGATGGGTAAGAGTTCCGAATAGTTCAGAAAGGAACTCTCTCTATTCCATTCAAAGTAACCAGAGTGAACTAGGGATGCGTGCTTTCACCAACTTTATTTATCATTTTACTTGATTGTATTATGAGAGCAACGCTTGAAGGAAGGAGGTGTGGTATTCATTGGTGACTAAGGGAGACTCTTGAGGACATTAACTCTTCGGATAGTCTCTTTTGCTTAACGCGGAGGTTCAGCGACTCGCAATGCAAGTTGGATGCTCTTACCCAAATCGCAAGCCGAATGGAACCGTCTGGCAAGAAGAAGGAAGGCCTCTCCAAGAGGTATGTGGCGCAGGTCCGCAGATAAGAAATTAGGCCGTGATGGCAAATCTTGGAATGAGGCAAGGAAGATTGCTGCTGATAAAGACAAATGAAAAGCACTCTTGGATATCCTATGATTCAGAGGGAGTCAAAGAAGTTAATAAATAAAATATGCTTTAAACTATAAAATAAGCTAAAAAATAAGTAAATTTATAATGACATTTTACGTAAATCTACTGTCATTATTAATTTCATCAATTTCACATTGCAAATATGCTGTACACCGATACTGTATAAGTAGAAGGTGTTTTCTGTTATAAAGCAAATTTCACTCAGGAGTAACCAATCTACCTTCCATAGTGTTGTATTATAGTGTTGCATTACACGAAGTGGTTAAAAAGATTTTATTACTTTTTTGTGTAATCTGTGATATAATGTAATAAATTAATTAGTTAATACAATTATTTTTTTATTTTTAGAAGATGTGATAGTTTTATGTTGTATAGTTTATCAATTTTCCTGAAAACAAAATTACAAATTGACTTAAAATACTATATTTTATTATTCTCATATTTAATTTTTCTTGCACCAAATCTCTGAGCTCGTTGATTTAATATTAATGTATTACAAGTTTCAGTAGCAGCAATCGTGCACACTCGAAGGAGGATAGAGTGGCCTAGCAGAATCCAAAATGACCAATATCAAGCACCAGTGGCTTCAATCACAACGCTTCATTGCTCCACCCCCACCTCCCTCCCCCCGCTATAAACTCATACTTGATTAGGTTTAATAACTTATGAAATGACCCTGCGCTGTTTTAGCACACGGTGGAATGAGACGCCGTATTTACCTAGACATTGGATAACATTTGGACTTCAATTTTTATTTTTACTGCTGTGCTAATAATTGCTGAACTTTATTTGTGTATATAACACACACAGGTGGTCAATTGGAGTTTAACGGCCTTAAGAAGGAATAAGTGTAATTAGGTTTGGAAAATAATCTATTCCTACAATAGGTCACTAATCTAAATGATAGAAAGATTCATTTAACCATAAAGTCAGGAATTAGGTAATTATTACCTACAAATGATATTTTCACCCCATGACTAACCTTCCTATTGTGCCTGTCAATCAATTTCTCCCTATCTTTCTACCATTTATATGAAAACTTATACAAAAAAACGAATACAAATTTTTGTAACGCTGTAGGTACAAATTTTCTAGACTAGTGAGATTGGCCAGGTTTTGTGCAG
This sequence comes from Nezara viridula, assembly GCA_928085145.1. Lineage (NCBI taxonomy): Eukaryota > Metazoa > Arthropoda > Insecta > Hemiptera > Pentatomidae > Nezara > Nezara viridula. The sequence continues at coordinate 177,832,382 of OV725077.1, forward strand.
ATAAAACTATATTAGTTCAAGATTTCGAAATGCCTTTTCGGTATTTGTTTGAATAAATGTCATATCATTTTTAGCCAAATGGAAAATAGATAGATAGATACATAAAAATTTTATTTGTTTTTGGAGGTTTCCCCATAGAAATAGAGCCTAGCTTGGCTATGTAGAATTATATGGTTTTACACGTTACTTACATATCATTTTTTTTTTATTTCTTAATGACTATTACAACTGTATTACATAAATACATCTAGTAAATTACATAATATATATAATGACATGAATACACTTGCTGAGTAACTACCCAATGGTAGCACTCTAATGATATGACTACATTAGGAGATCACGGGACCATCTTCTTTTCAGACGCCTCGGAGGGTTATCAGGAATTGAAGAGGAAGCAAGGTTAGAAACGAGAGGGTTGGGATGATTCTGAAGTTTATTATGGAAGGATAGGTACCTGGATTGGGCCAGATTTGAAACACTTAGGAACATTAAGATCTTTATGGATAATTTTATTAGTGACAAAGTAAGGAGCATTGAGGATTTTACGAAGGATTTTGGATTGTAAGGATTGGATGCGAGAGGAATTCGATGGTTTAGTGGAGCCCCATAGCTCAACTCCGTAAGTCCAAATAGGTCTTATTACAGTCAAGTATATGAGTCTTTTGTAATTAATGGGAAGTTTAGAGCGTTTGTCTAGTAAGTGATGAAGTAATCGGAAACGTCGAGCGGTTTCTTGTCGTTTCAATCTAGTATGAGGGATTCCAAGTTAGTCGCTTGTCCAGGTTGAGTACTAGGTATCTAATTTGCTCAACAGGGATAAGTGGAGTATTGTTAAAGGAAACTGTAGGACAGGCAGACGTCGGTTTACGACAAAGACATGTCACTTAAATATAAATAAAATTTATAATATTTGACGTTTAGAATGGGTTTTACAAAATACGAAAAACAATATAAATTAAAAACAAAAAACGATTACTGCATAATAATAGTATATATATATAAACTATTACTTTTAAGATAAACTAAAAACAAACACTTAATAGAACATGGGCTATGATCAACAATTTTGTGTATGCACTTTGTGTACTTCCATCATATAATAGTAAACTTTATTTAACTTATCCATACAATCGATATCCAATATTGTTTCGATGTTGTGGTTGACAGAAGATTCTGAGGTGAAGTTATGGAGGAATTTTCGTCTATAGTTAATGTATGCTGGGCAGTGAAGGAGAATGTGATGTAGACTATCGTAAATAAATTGAAAATAATGAAAAATAAAATATTTCAATTGTAATATCTTCCGCCTGTTTTGTTTTAGAATTCTGTCGTTACATAATATATTGTGAATCATATTATTTCGACTTTCTGAGCTTGTATCACTTTTGTATGCAGGTCAATATCTGTGGATCCGAGAGAATCTAGGTGAGTTTCCAGATATTTAAAAACGTTCACCTTTGAACATCTTTAGGAGATGATAGGGAGATGGCCATGTATTCGGTCTTTCATATAAGACTCCACAGACTCATAGTAGATCATTAGTGAGCATATTGTCCTCTCCAGAAACACTTTTCTGCTTGCAAATATAAAATGATTATTGGCGAAGAAGAGATACACCAACTTTTCATTATTCTGGAGCATGATCCTGACATAAAAAGACAACTCTCGATGGAACGTCTACATAATAAAAAAATATTTAATGATTAATTAATGTTCACCTAATTTTGTTAATAATGTCAGTTCAATATATATTTTAGGTATATTGGTAAAAAAAAAAAAAAAAAAAAAAAATCAAGACATTATTACATTCGATGGCATTACAATAAAAATCGCAAAAGATCATTGTTTATTATCTGTAAATAAAAGGTCGATTACTCTAGTTATTTGTATTTTTAATTGTTCCTAATAACTAATTACTAATTCATTAGTTTGAATAGTTTATATGCTTTATTTTTATTTCCATGCTGTTATAGTACATTATATTTATTTTGAAATAAAAATAGAATGAAACGAACAGTAAATTACTTTTAGTTAAAGGGAGTGATATAAAGTTACATACGCATGTTGGTTAAAATTACCGATATATATATATATATGAGTTATATAAGATATTTTACTTCGTGTAGAGGAGATTTAACTTAATCATTTTGCCATAAAATGGATGAACAATTGTAATTTGGTTAGAAAGGAAGCGTGAAAAATGAAGAGACGAAGATTATCTTTAAAATACCGATTTTTTTTTTTCGTCCTCTCTTTCCTCGCTGTCCAGGCTATACGTTTTTTTCCCGGGCCAGGGGTTGAGAATGGGGGGTTAATGCCAGAGTTAAAATGTTAGAGTTTTTCTCAGCGTAGCTCGGCCACCTTGCCCCAAAAATACCAGGATTACAAATCAAAAAGTTAAACAATTAAAAAAAAAATTATCATGGATAAGATCAGGTTTTTGGCCGAAAACTTGATTCAGTTGTTCTCCATTTGATAGGTCTTTGTAATTCTGAGGTAAAGGATTTGGTGTACTTAGCTGCTAAGGGTCTTTACTGTGAAGGGTTTTAGCAGCTAACAGGTGGAGAGCAGGCTACACAGTAAAGTCCTTCACATTGTCGTGTGCACTTCCACTCAAACTCCTTCAGAGAGAAATCTCAATAGATCGTTGATTAACGAGAATTCGAACACGAACTTTTTTTTAAGAATTGTTTATATAGACACAAAAACTTATTAAAAATAAATCATAGTAAAATAAATCATGGGAAATATAATATTCAGTACTTGTAATGTATAAAATATACGTAAATTCTATAAACAAATACTGTTTAATTTAAGAGATATGAAATATTAAAACTGCTTTATTATTCATTCACGGTTTATGCAACTACGCTTTACAATGTATAGGCATCTGTTGACGTTGCTTTCCATGTTTTTTTTTTAGACTGTTTTAATAGGTGTTTGTCCAAGAGACAGATTGTTGTAATACTCAATAAATAAATTAAAAAAAAAAATAGCTGTAATTTTTTTTTTAAATAATTGGTCATGCAAATCTCTTAGTCACATCCTTGTTACTTTGACCGTCCAAGTAAGATGGAGTAGAAAAGATTATGTAAGATGAATGTGTGAATTGTGATGAGAAATAGCTGAGGATTAAAATGAGATGTATTTTTTGCTAATATACGATTAAAATATTGGAAAGTTCCCTTCATTTTCTTTTTTTGATGTGATTTTTAATATGCCACGGCGCACAGTGGTTAAAAAATGGCTTCTTTCGAGAAAAAAAAAAAAAACCTCGCAATACTGATATATAAGTAACAAAAAAATATTTTTATCATAATCACAACTAAATATTTTATAAAATATCTACAGTATAGACCCGTTTAACCGGCTCTCCGAGTTAACCAGAGATAAAATAGTTGAATCAATTTTTTTTCTCTCCGGATAAGATAACTTCAGCTAACTAAATTATTAAAACAGATGAGCTAGTTGTTTTTATTACAACCAATCTTGACCTTGAAACTTATATTAGGATAATTGATAGGTAAGCAAACTGATAAAGAGAAAATTTACAGTAACAAATAATGAAAATCTTGCTATGGTGTGAAGGGGGATTATGAATTTGACGTTTTTCAATAGTCTAGACAGCTTCCTTTATTGTAATTGGTGAAAACACTTAGGTTCGGTAAAGCAAAAAAAAAAAAAAAAATAACGGGCCTTGTGACAACTAAGAAATAGCTAACAATCGTTTATACACTTAAATTAAATCATATATTCAAGAAAAGTTACAATACGCTGGTCTAATAAATTTAAATGCATCATATATTAATATACATACAAGCTATAAATCAATTTGTGTAGATACTTTTAATTTCATTTTAACTGTTCATGTCTCGATTCTGACTAGGGCGAATATGCGAGGTACTATTGTGGTTTAAAAAGTTTTAACAATTAAAGTAGTAATTCAATTTATGATATGTTTATTATTTAAAAAAATTAAATTGTTTTTCAGTTTTATAAAATAAATAAAAACAATAGCATCATTTTAAGAGAAGGTAGATTGAGAGATTTCATTTTGTACACTTATTCCGTGCTAAAAAATACCAAAACGTTATTCCATGAATTATTTTTTAAGAACTATTTATTCTTTAACAACTAATTATTTTTCAAATTTGAATTAATAGAATATTTAATAACTTATATACAACATGATAAGAATGCGACGTGGTTCCTTATTTTTATCGAAATAAATAGAATATGAAGAAACATTTTTTTAAATTTATATTTTATTTATTTATATATATTTTAGAATATGATTATATGTAAGGAAAAGATTTTAAATAAAATACAAAGATATGGTAATTTAGATATCATATAAAAAAAATACTAATAAAGTTTTGGTTTTAATATGAATAAGTAAAAAATAACCAATTCCTTTTTTTAAATATTTAATTGATATTTTGAAGGGCTCAATGATTACTTTTAAATATAACTAAAAGATACATTAATTTATAAAACACATATAAATATAATTAAAATTATATACTAGTTAATGGTGAATATTTTTTCATTTCAAATAGACGCTCGTTCAAAAATAAACTAATAAGTTTAATTCAATTTGTAACATTAAATTAGCATTAAATTACAGATGCGGGAGGACGTAGCTGGAATATTTTTTAATATTTTTAAGGATTCTAACCTTAATAAACAAATAGATGTTAGACCAGTGGTTGGCTGCTATAAAAAGGTCTGACATGAAAGAACCAACAACATTTTTTTTTTGTATTTATTTTAGTACTTTTCCAAAATAATATTGCGGACGTAAAAATACGAATAAGTAATTACTTTATTCATGAAGTGTATAGTTGGGAATATCTGTACATGACGATAGAAAGAAATCGTAATAAACATACAGTATGTGAGTGAAATAATAATAATAAATGAAATAATAATAATAAATAATAACGATAATGTCGAACAATTTTTGTTGTAATTCAAACATTATTCCATCGTCGGATTCAGAAGGTATGTACAACGTTAAAAATCAATATTTTACTGCTTGAATTAGTGAAATATCTTAGAAATCTGATCTATTTTGTATTGATGAAAAGAAAATATTTTTTCAAATACCTTCAAAGAATAGTTTTTTTCCGCCACGGTTCAACCACTGTGCGGCGCTTTAATAATTTTCTGAAGCATTTTTGTTGGTGTTTGTAGTTTTGCTTCCTCACTACCAAAAGTCAAGGTATTCGGGCGATAGATTAAAAAAAATTATGTTCTCAGAATCGCAAATTTCCACTCGCGTTTTACGTTTCAGATATCAAGGATCAAATTTTATTTCTGTCAGTTTGTCGGCCTGTCATAATTCAAATCGATGTGACGGGCATATCACCTACTACCGTTCATTCGATTTTTATTTAAATAAATTTAAGTTTGAGAAAGTATGTGGAAGAGAAATGCAGTTTTATTCCATATTAGGCCAATGTGCCAGAAACTATCAAATGCTTTTTCAATGTCTAGTTCCATTTTTAAAAAAGTAGTTTGGAAACATTGTGGCATGAAAACCTTTCCTTTTTCCACCTTATAAAACATGAAACATTTAATTTTTATATCTTTAGTACATTTTGAAACATTAATTTGCAAAAATTGTATCTATTGAATGGTACCTACTGTCATTATTAATTCAATTCATCAATATTCTGAAGAAAGGACAATAATTTAAATAAACATATGTATACATATATATATATATATATATATATATATATATATATATATATATATATATATATATATATATATATATATATATATATAAGTTAGGGAAGAGGTACTGCTGAGTACTTTCCTTCCCCATGCCTGTCATGTCATTATTTCCTGTATCGTCATCACATTTCCTGATTGTCAACAATATTTTGACAGGCGCAAATATATTTGTTATAGACAAAAAAAAAAAAAAAAAAAACATTTTTCTCTAAAATAATTCTAACGATTTTAAACATGGTTTAAAGTGCATCTAAATTAAGTTTGAGTGTAGGGGAAGGGAGTTTAGCTTTTCTCCACTCAAGTTCTACCTTGCCAAGACGTCTCTCCATATCCACTTCACCTCTTCACCAAAGCAACCACTTTATACCGAAAAAGCGTTATTTAATTTTCTTCAAATTTTGCTCAAATGTTTATTAAATGAAGGGATTTTAATGAAAAATAGAAAACAATGGCGAGGATGGTTAAATAATCAAATTTTAAAAAAATAAATACTCCCCGCTTCTGTTTTCATGAATTTATATACGTTCAAAATTACATTTTTTGTCCGAGAGTAGATAGTTTTCCCTCTACCCAGCTTACCTGACATAATAAACGAAAATTGATAAAAGATATGGAAAAAAAAAAAATGATATAGGAAATTTCTACTTGCAAACAAAAATTTAAAGTACCTATTTATTTATTTATGCCTCCCTTTCTTGCCTTTCGGCTACATGGGATTTTGGCGTATCACACACGTGCTAAAAGTTTAAACTACCTATGAATGAGTAGAGATGATAAAAGAGTGGGAGATAGGCGGAAAAATGTTTTGCCACTGTGCATCTCTCTCTTCCTCTACCCGCCCTCAAAATTATGTTAGATAGGTTCTACCAATGTAAATTTAAATCTTCTTTACTATTTGCTAGGCCTTATGTTCATTCAGAAGCCATATCAATCCTATTGATTAGACTCTCACTTAACAGCGCTTAAATGCTCAATGTTCAATTTTTTTTTTTTAAAGTACCTTTAATTTGATTTATTTTGAGTGCAGCCAATTTATACTTAAAACTACCATACATTTAATAATAACATTAATATTATAATATAATATTAGATTTAACAAAAATGTTGAATGCACTTCGTTTCAAACGATTTATTATCAACAAGCTTTTATTAGAATTGACTTGTTTTATCGGAGATGTTCAAGAAAAATACAAACAGCATATATGATTGTAAGAGACCAGGCCGTTCCCTCAAGACGGTACTTGCGAAATTTATGCAAAGTCTGTTTGGAGATAGACCGCCAGGAATCGCAGTTTTCTTGAACGGCTCCACAACTTCAGTTGTTCTGTTACTCGTCGACCCGGCTATTCTTTATGCAAAGAGTAATATCCCTTTCATCCTTGGAATCGGATTCATCTTTATTTATTGCATCCCAAGGATTATGGGTCCCTCAACTCTTCGCTTTATACCTTCAACTCTTTACATTATTTTTTTGTTCCTCTTTTGTTATATAAACAACTGAACGTTTATTTCATCTGATTCAGTTTTTTAAATAAATTTCTGTTGTATTTTTATCTTAGAAAAGATGCTATGTTAATAAAATGTTTTCATTGTATAGTTTGAATAAGTTTTCTTATGATATATAAATACATTTTTTTATTTTTTAAGTCAAGAAATAAAAAGTCAAGCATTTTTATAGAGGTATCTTAGAAATATATATTTTTAAATACAATTGTTTGAATCATTTTTTAAATGATAGAGGCTATAAAAAATACTAAATTAAATTTTAGTACTTCCTTTTTAGTGCTATCCATATGCAATGAATTTGCCAATATCAGAAAAGTATTAAAAATTTCAAATTTTGTGAAAGTTTGATGAGGGCAGACTGAGTGGAGTAGCCAGGCCGGAAACCGGACTGGTTGGGATTTAGGAAGTTATTCTGTTTTAAAAAGTCGGATAACTAGGTTTGAACTAGTCGCTTTAAAGGTTTGTAAAGATTTGAGAGGAGAGAAATTGGACGGAAATCATTTAGAGCTGATGTTTTGGGGAGTCTTCTTCAGAGGGCGAACTAGTGCGGTTTTCCAGGATGTAGGAAAGATAGCGTTTTGTATTGAGAAATTGTAGATATGGTTGAGGATTGGAAGGATGGATGGTAATGAGGCTTTGATCAGTCTGATTGGGATGTTATCGGGTCCATAATCATTGATTTGCGACTTTTGAATGGAGTTGAGGAGGTCATCAGGTTTAATATGGAAAAAAAAGAAGTGATCAGGATTAAAATTTATAGGGAAACACATGATGGGATTTTAGGATTTTTTGGTGGTTCTTCTTGAATGATTTGGAGTATAGTTCTGACAAAATTTTCAAAACTCATCTGAATAGGTCTTATTTCAGCAATGCCACAGTATATTGTTTTTTATAAGCTGATGGTGGTTTTTAATGGTGGTTCACTTGCCCGTTTACGTAGCTTGGTTCATCCAATAAATCGTATTCTAATAATTTAACGGATCGGTTTTCTGAAAATGAATCTAATTCAATTTTTTGTTTTTTTTCTAATGGAGATATTTAAAGTTGTATTTCTTTTTTATTTAATAGATTGGAAAGTCAAGTAAGTGGGCACACTTGATTTTTCATTAAAGTCGTTGGTAACGATGTATAAATTGTCTTTACTCTACAACACTTCCATTCCATATAATCGGAAGGATGGAGGAGGGTTACCATTATCTTTCTTAATTTTAATTTTAGTACAGTTGGACTAAACTATGTTTATGTCAGTAAAGCATCTAAATGTACTTATTTTTTAACAATGTACTGATTTAAAGTAACGTATTTAATAAATAGCAATAAGTTGATATTTAACTGCAAGAGCAAGACAAAGACCAAGACCGAGGGCGCAAGACCAAGACCAAGTCCGGCTCGGTTTCGTTTCTTGGTCTTGCGTTTGGGTAAAACTTTTTTTTTTTTTTTTTTTATCTATTTATTGAATAATAATACAATCAGCCACTGGAGGGCTATAAGTATTAGGGCTAAGAGTTCTCATTCAAACAATATATACAAATAATAAAGAAATAAATATAAATATAAAAAGTAAATAAATAATACTGATGAAGAAACAAGAAAAAAAAAATAAACAATAACATAAAAAGAAACTTATAAACACAATCATACCTATATACAATATATACATTCGCCCAAGAATCTCCGAGCCAGGCTTTTTCTCCCACATGTGGAAGGCAAAGCAAGACTCCAGGAGATCCCAGTGCCACTTTTCCAGCCGCATCACTAGTATTAGAAGCCAATGGAGACTGAAAGAGGGCACTAGAGCCACAGACGCTCGGGACATGAGTGGAGAAGCTGGCCATTGCCAGGACTCCAGAAGCATATTTACAAGAGATCTCTGGGCCACTGCCGTTTTAACCTTCGTGGAGGATTGTAGGGATGAAGGGAGCTGGATAGGGATTGAGCTAGAGGATTTGGATGATGGATAAGGTTTTGGTGAAAGTTTGAGAATCTGGTTGGGATGATGTCGAGGACAAATGGGATGTTAAGGTCATGGTGTAGGGTCTTGTTTGTGACGTAATATGGGGCATTGACTATTGTTCTAAGTACTTTGGACTGGAAGGATTGGATGCGTTTGATATTCGAATGTTTAGCAGTTCCCCACAGTTCAAGTCCGTAGGTCCAGATAGGTTTCAGTATGGTCTTGTAGATTAAAAGTTTATTTTCAATCGAAAGATGGGATGTCCTACTTAGTAATCTATACAGCTGGCCATATCGTCGGTTAAGTTCTTGTCTTTTAAGTCTGGTATGTGGGTTCCAAGTTAGTCTTTTGTCAAGAAGGAAGCCAAGGTAACGGACTGTGTCTGAGTAGGGAAGTGGAATTGAATTAAAAAGGATTGACGGACAGGATCTGCGTCGCAGGGTAAAAGTGATATGTTTGCATTTTGATTCATTGATTTTGATGCGCCAGTTGTTGCACCACTGCTCAATCAAAGAGAGGTGAGATTGTAGGTTTAGAGATGCTATTTGAGGATCTGAGTGGGAAGATAGAATGGCAGTATCATCAGCAAATGTAGCTAGAAATGTATCGGGATTTGAAGGGATATCGGAAGTGAAGAGGATATAGAGAACTGGGCCCAAGACACTGCCTTGTGGAACACCAGCCTCAACTGGATAGTAAGTGGAGAATGCGGTGTCACAACGGACTTGAAAGGAACGATTTGAGAGGTAGGATTTGAGGACTAGGTATAAGGATTGGGGTAAATGGGTTTTGAGCTTGAAAAGCAAGCCATCGTGCCACACCCGGTCGAAAGCTTGTGCTACGTCCAGAAAGGCACCAGTGCAATAATGCTTGTTTTCAAGTGCAGAGGATATATGGTCCACAACACGAAGGCCTTGTTGGACAGTGGAATGTCTTGAGCGGAATCCAAACTGATGAGAAGGGATGTTGTGGGATTCGATTATGGGTAGGATGCGTTTGAGAAGGATTTTCTCAAAGATTTTTGAGAGGATCGGGAGTAAGCTTATCGGTCTATAGGATGATGTGTTATTAACAGGTTTACCTGGTTTTGGAAACAGGATGATTATGGAATGTTTCCACACCAAAGGAAAGTTGGTTGTGCGAAGGATGCAGTTGTATAGATAGGTAAGGAATATGATTGCTTTTTTGGGAAGTTGTCTGAGGATTTGTGAAGTGAGGAGATCATATCCAGGGGATTTTCGGGGTTTTAATTTGGTTATAAGGAATTTGCCCTCAGAGGGGTTAACAGGTTTTGGAGGTAGAGAGAGAGGAATTGGTGAAGAGAGGAATTCTTCAACTTCAGCAGTGTGGCTGGGATGGAGTTCGGGATGAGGGGTGAATGTGTAGGATAAATGTTTAGCAAACTCCTCTGCTCTATTCGCATCTGACGAAGCCCAGGAACCATCATCACGGCGAAGTGGATGGGAAATGGACTGGAATTTAAGGATTTTTTTGGTTACATTCCAGAGGGAGTTATCACTAGCGGATAATGAGGAGAGGTAGGAATTGTAGGATTGGGTTTTAAAAGTTTCCAGTTTCTTTTTTACCTGTTTGGAATAATAATTATACGATTTCCGGTCATCAGGATGCCTGGTTCTTTGCCAAAGGGTCCTAGAGCAACGTTTGCTATGGATTAGGTCCAATAGATCTTGAGGTAAAGGATTTATGTTATGGTATTTTTTGGGACGATCAGGTGAGGATGCAGTCCAAGCTGCTTGCAGGATCAGGGTAGTGAAGGAATGCACTGCATCGTCGAGGTCTTCAGGTGTTTTTAAGGAAACTCTGAGGTCAATATTATCTTCCAGTATTTGACGGAAAAGGTTCCAGTTAACTGGCCCCCTGATAAATGAAGGTGGGGATGATTTGGGAATGGGAGATGTGGAAACGGTTAGGACTAGAGGACTATGGTCTGAGGAAAGATCATCAAACCTTGAAATAGAACTGTGTAGTGATCCTAGACCTTTGTGGAGGAAAAAGTCTAGAAGGTCGGGATTGCGGTTGGGATCTGTTGGCCAGTATGTGGGTGTATTAGGTGAAAGAATGTTGCTGCGATGGGAATTAAGTGCAGATAGCAATGTTCGCCCTCGGGAATTTGTGGATCTGGCTCCCCATTGCTGGTGTTTTGCATTTAGATCTGCACCTAGGATGGGTAAAACTAGACATTAATTCTCCAACTTCTCCCTGGCCTGGGAAAATCCACGTATTGCTGAAAAGACGAGGAAGGGAAGGAAAGAAAAAGGACATGTCTCTTACCACATGTCGAGACCCACTTGTCATCTTTTTTTTTTCTCTCTTTTTCTTTATCCCGAATAAAAGTCCAAAAAGTCCATATTCAATTAATTATCATTTTTACATATAACTATATTTGTAATACTTTAGCGTTTTAGTACTTAAAAAGCACTTTGTATTATCATGTCAACAATTAATAAATATATATTTTCATTTTTTTTTTGTTTAAACATTATACTTAATTATAGTGAATAGTTAATAGTTGACTTGTGTGTTCAAGAGGAAGGAAATAGTCCAGGGTGGCGGTCATAAATAGGTTTGTGACCGCCACCACGGACTATCTCCTTGATTTAATTATATTGGTTTATGTAGAAAAAATAAAATTATTCTATTTTGTTCTTCCTCTTTATTTTTTGGAATTCAAAACATTTTGGAGTATAATTGAATATTTTAGAAGTTTTATTTAGGGATTTTTCACTACATATTTTATATTTTATTACTTTATATATAATCCTCTATAAAATCTATAGTAGTTAGAAATTAATGATCTAATTATTAGTCTTCTTTACATACGATAGTTTTTTTCTTTAATAATGTTTATAAGATTTTTTTTTTCAAATTGGCTTTTAAACTGTTCTGAACTGTGTATGGAAAAGTGAAAAAAAGATTGCTATGTAATAAAGATGCTACCTTTTCCTCATTCACGTTTTCTAGCTTCAAGGATTAAGAAAATAAATCTAATGAGGCTCTGGAAAATACCACTCTTTAAATCCCCATTCCGGAGCAAAGAGAAACTATTTACCATAGATGGAGCAATTACATCTTCAAATCTGAATAATAACTGCTTTAATTGAGGAAATTATTATAAATTAATTAAATTATAAATGGTAGATATTCTTTACTATTATTCTGTATAAAACAATAATTATATATTTTTATCTACCTTTGTGGCAAAGTATGATAACTAATAAAATAAAATTATTAGAGAAAATTTACAGATTTTATAATTATTCTCAAAGATTCAAAATCATCAAAAGCAAGTTAAATTTTCTTATACCAACAATCAAAATATGGGTATTATAATTACTAACTTAATTTATTAAACAAAAAGGTATGAAATGGGACAGTTACCTTCCTTTTAAATGGATAAAGTAACAAAAATTCACTTATGAGAAATCGAATAACAGGATGGAAAATGAATAATTATTAAAAACGACAGTCCCTATAAGGAAACAAATCAAATTAAAAATATTGCTCCCTTTTGAGAAAGTTTTGTAAAAGCGGCAGATCCATTGAATATGGTTTTTAGGGCCTTATACAATGAAAACGTTGGACCAAATTGCATGAAAATTTTTTTTTAAATTATTTAAAGTTAAAATTTTAAAATAAAAGAAGATAAACAATTGTAGCAGTTGATTGAGAGACACCGCAGAGTTTTTTTATTTTAATATGTAAATTGAGTTAGTAATTCCAACCAGTCCGAGAGTTTTTCTCTTGTTTAGAATTTTCAGTATTTATTAAACGAGGGTGTGAATTGCTAAACTCTCTAGATCCATCCATTGAAATATTTTTTAAAAGAGCTAAAACTTATATAATTGACCTCAGAATAAATGTGAAACCTCATAAAATTTTGACTATGCTTTACATTCCTTCACTACCCCCATTCAACAAGCTCTATGGACAGTTTTCGCTCCAAATCATTCCAGAAGAACACCTAAGAAAAATAGTTTACCCTAACTCCTCATGGCAACGTACCAAACATCCCATTGATCACTGCTCCTACAATTATTATTTTAAATTATTAAAGCAGGAATTATCACCCTTCAGATCCACATCTTTTGATTCCTAACTTACTTCCCTCACTTTTCATGACAATTTTGGAAAACCATCAAAAAATCCTAAAATCCCATCATGTGTTTCCCTATATTTATAGGATTAAAATTTTTTAATCCTGATCACTTCTTTTTTTCCCAAATTACACCTGATGACCTCCTCAACTCCATTCAAAAGTCGCAAACCAATGATTATGGACCCGATAACATCCCAGTCAGACTGATTAAAGAATCACTACAATCCATCCTTCCAATCCTCTATCATACCTACAATTACTCAATACAAAACGCTACCTTTTCTACATCCTGGAAATCCGCACTAGTTCGCTCTATGAAGAAGACTTCCAACCCATCAACTCTAAATGATTTCCATCCAATTTCTCTCCTCTCAAATCTTTCCAAACCTTTAGAGCGACTAGTTCGAACCCAGTTATCCGATTTTTTAGAACAGAATAACCTCCTAAATCCCAACCAGTCCTGTTTCCGGCCTGGCTACTCCACTCAGTCTGAACTCATCAAAATTTCCCGAAATTTGAAATTTTTAATACCTTTCTGATAATGGCAAATCCATTGTATATGACACTAAAAAGGAAGTACTAAAATTGAATTTAGTATTTTTTAATAGCCTCTATCATTTAAAAAATGATTCAAACAGTGGTATTTTAAAAAAAAATCGATTTCTAAGATACCTCTATAAAAATGCTTGACTTTTTATTTCTTGACTTAAAAAATAAAAAATGTATTTATATATCATAAGAAAACTTATTCAAACTATACAATGAAAACATTTTATTAACATAGCAGCTTTTCTAAGATAAATATATAACAGAAATTTATTTAAAAAACTGAATAAGAAGAAATAAACGTTCAGTTGTTTATATAACAAAAGAGGAACAAAAAAAAAAAAAATGTGAAGAGTTGAGGGAACCATAATCCATGAGATGCAATAAATAAAGATGAATCCGATTCCAAGGATGAAAGGGATATTACTCTTTGCATAAAGAGTAGCCGGGTCGACGAGTAACAGAACAACTGAAGTTGTGGAGCCGTTCAAGAAAAATACGATTCTTGGCGGTCTATCTCCAAACAGACTTTGCATAAATTTTTCAAGTACCGTCTTGAGGGAACGGTCTGGACTCTTACAATTATATATGATGTTTGTATTTTTCTTGAACATCTCCGATAAAGCAAGTCAATTTAAAAAAAAAAAAAACTTGTTAATAATAAATCGTTTATAATATAAAATTTATTAATAATTTTTATTAAATCTAATATTATATTATTACATTATAATAGAACTTTAATAACTTTCCAAAAAATAGGCTTCAAAACAGACTCAGGAACGTTTAGATCCGTTGAAAACCAATAGCAGGTATTCGTGGTGAGTTAGTCTCCCAAAACAATTTTCTTTTCTTTATAACTTTTTTTCATGAATTGTCGCGGTGATTCACTAAATATACGAACATTTATTTTGGATACTTAGAGATTATGAACGAGTACCGCACGCCCATCGCGTTCTTTAGTTTTCTAAAATCACTGTATGCAAGGAAATCGTAAAGTTCATATTCTGAAAACGTTAATCCACTTTATTATCGCTAGTTTCATTAAGTAAACAGGGAATCCAGTTTTGAAATAGAATTTAGGGTCTTTACCCTTTGTTGCCATTTCCACTGATTGGATTGAAATATATCAACATGGTTCCGGTTAAATTTCGAAGAAAAAGTTATGTTATTAATGAGTGTACCAGAAAGTGGTGGTCAGATATTTTAAAGAAATAACAAATACTGTGAACAGCGGGCCAAACACGAATTGTTAATGCAAAAAAATAATTTCTTTCGAGTTATGACGTTGTTGCAGTTACATATAAATGGTTTTGCCAGATTTGTACCTTAACCCTGCAGCGTTAATCATTATCGCACAATCATTACGAACAATCATACTCGCTGGACCTTCAAACTGACAATAATTTTTTGTGATCTATGAGTGAATATTAAAGAAGTTCTCTCAAAAATTAGTTGGCTAAGAGACAATGTTCGTTTTGAACGAGGATAGTGGAATAATTGTAACGATTTTATCTATCCATAACAATTTATAAAACAAAATGTTTATGCTAAACCAAACCAAAAATACAAATTACTGTTTTTTTTCTATATGTACAAACAAGTTTACCTGCCTTATGTGCAATTTTATGCAAAATATATTATCAAATTTCTCATAAAAATACTTTTAATTTGTAATTAAAAAAAAAAAATGTTTTTGATAGTTTTCTAAATGTAATTTTTTAACATATTTTTGTTCCGATTTTCCGATTTGCGCGTTGATATAACCTGATATCCGGTGTTGGAGACAATAAAAAAATTATGAGTTCGCGTCCCGCTGCCCGGAAGGGGGGAGGAGGTCTTTTAATTCTGACATAAATCCCCCGCCCGCACCCCCTGGCCTGCGAAAATCCCCGTATAGCCTACAAGGCGAGGTAGGAGAGAGCCAAAACAAAAGATTAATTTTTTATCATTATTTCGAGAAATATACTCAAATATACAGTTTCACAAGAAAAAACAACGCTGTTTACATTAGATAGTTAAAATGTTTAAGCACCGTACCATATCTGAAAATAGTCTCAGTTTCACTTGACTGCAAGGTTTGACTCTTGCAGGTCTTGGACAATCTTGCAGGGTCTGGTCTTGGTCTTGGTCTTGCAACGAATTTTTTGGTCTTGTTCTTGCAAAAGTGCAAGACCAAGACCGATTTTGGGCAACACTATTGATGGCTCGGTTAAAACTGAAAGTTAATAGAATTAATAATGATATTTCTGTAACAATATACCACTTATTATGAACCTATTTTTGATACATTAAAACTTAATGTACTATATTTATTAAATGACAAACATATAATAAACATATCATTGTTTAATCGTTTAATTTTGTTTTACTTTCCTGCCTATAATAGGTAAGGAACTATCGCGATCGGGTCAAATTTCCGATATTTTAATAATTATACATACGATTTTATACGTTTATATTTTACTATAATGTATTTTTGAAGTAGGTAATCGAAAATTTAACATCTGAACAATACATTGTTTACAATACAAACTACAAGATAGGAATTGGGAAAGATTTGTCTGCAAACAATCAGAATATTTTTATTTTAAGTGAAATACTTATATATGAAATATTTGCTAATTTCACACGAAACACCTATTATAAACATAAATTACTATCTTAAAAACACATTCACAAACATTTTTTTATTAGTAAAATAATTGTGTTAAATGTGAGAAAAAACTGGTAAACATTTCAAAATATAATCTTTCAGGTTGAATTTTTCTTGCTTATGTAGTCTATGACCGATTATAGGAGAGATATTTAACAATTTCTTAATGAATAACGATTTCTTCGTGGTTTGGTTGAATGTAAAATATCTTGGGAAGCGAGAAGTTTGCACTCAAAAAGTGAATCCGAATATGATTTCAAGATTGATATTATGAAAACCATTTAAAATATAAAATTTTGTGTGTGTTTAAATTATTTCGTTTAATTTATATTAAATATATTATTTTATTTGCTGAAGAGCTTCTTGGCAAGCGAAGCTAGGCCAAATGTGAGGTGGGCTGACTCCGTCACAGCGGACGCACGCGATTCCCTCGTCGTTAGGAACTCGAGAGCTGCAGCAACAGATAGAGTAAACTGGCGGAGATTTTTGGAGGAGATCTAGACCCGTTAACGGGTTGTTGCGCCAACTTTGTATGCATGTATGTATATTATTTTATATTTGAAGATTATATTACTACTGTTGTGTGCACCATGATACTGTAAATGTAATATTTCATGTTCATAATAGAAAAAAAGTCAAGTCCATTCGTGGCGGACCCCAGAAATAAATCTGGACCTTCCCCTCTGGTTAGTTCTGCCTCTATAACAATCCACCAGTATGCCATAAATGGTGGGGTAGAGAGTAAGCAAAAAAAAAAAAACAAAAAAAGGATTTAAATTTATTATGTGTTTATATTATGTTGTTAGCAAACCCGTTAGTTTTCAGAAGTTCTAAACTTGCCGGTGTGGAAAAAAAATAAGCTGTTTGTGTCAGACATTCACATTTATTTGTGGGCTTCATAAAACACCACCCTCTTTTCAATTCAATTTGTGCCATTTTATGGTGCTCTTTTCCTTTGTGCTGTACTCAATCGGGAAATTGCTTATGATAAAAGCATCCACTCAATGAAATTGCATCAGCTCAATTGTACAGAATATAAATATGTTTATATGTATATATATATATATATATATATATATATATATAATATATATATATATATATATATATATATATATATATATATATATATATATATATATATGTATACCCTTAGAGGTCAAGATTTAGGTTAGCTTTATATATTATGACAACATTTGGGAATGAAGTGTTTTCCCCTTTATTGACAGCAATTTTGAGTTAACTATGTGCACACCCAACCCATTCAGGTTTATTTATCATTATAAAAAATTAGATAACTATTACTTTTCAATAACTTAAAACTAAATTAATTTTTAAATATTGACGAAATGGGAAACATATAATGAAACCTGCTTGATTACCAAATCTGGTGACTGAACAAGTTTTGGAATAATTCCTTTGAAATTCTTCTGATTAAAAATATGTTTTAAATATAATGAAGCATCCCCGACCTCTCAGATTAAAAACGAGATGATAGGAACCATTTAAAATCACATAAATATAACAAAGCATCACAGAAATAATCAAAGCAAGCAATATTACTTTTAAAATATCAAATAAGAAATTCAATATTAATGATAAACAGCATCGAACGCTATCCTTAATGAATTACATATTCACAAGTTTGACGAAAACGACTTAAGGAACATGTCTAAACTCTAATATTGTTAGAGTTATCAAGGTTGATGTTTTCCGTTGGGCTGGATGAGATATGGGATGGCATAACACCATATACCTTGAAACTTACGAGATATAAAAAAAATAGGCCACCAGAACAGTGGGAAGACCAATCAGTGGATTATGAGTCAGCCGATGCGAGCTCCATCCTGAGTATTTTTAACTGGAAAGCAGCAACAACCAACACATGACTGGCGAAAACTGGCAATGACTGGAGGACCAGATTGCTTTTCTGCAAGAACTGAAGTACCAAGAGAGAAGAAGGAGAGGAACATGACTAACAAACTTAAAAAGTTAAACCAAAAGATCAGAATAGTTTTCCTCTTAAGAGATCCACGTAAAAATAATTATCTCACCAAGCTCTAATTAATAAATTACATCTTGAGAAAAATATCGAACCGAAAAATCGAATCCATAGAGCTGGGTCTAAAAATATAAAAGCATGCACCCAACACCACAAAAAAAGCAAGTATTGACAACTATATTAAATGGTGAAAACAATCACAGTGTAGATATCAAACGTTGGAATATTTGCTCAACACTCTGGTTTGTTCAAATCCTGTCCGGAGGACTTTTCATTTGGGATTTATACCATCATTTCTAATATGATCTAATACAGAAATGAAATAGGGCTAATAATAATTGATTCGACTGTACGATGGATAAATATTGATATATTGAATTTATTACATTGGAGGTGGGGTTTGAATGTAAAGGGGATACAACATTATTAACGAAATTTGGATTTGTGCTATTGAATTATTTGACTGTGGCTGCATGATGATGAATGTGGTTATTGATGATGCTTAAATTATGTGTCATTGGTGCTGTGGTCGGCCGGCTGACACCCTTCCCTCTCACCTCCACGGGTCCGGTAAGGCTTGAGTGTTCTACTCTTCCATTTTTATCCACCAGTAGGACAAGAGTGAATCGGGCAGCTGTGTAGAGCCAGAAGGTGCAGCGGGTAGAGAACGCGTCCTTTCTTAACCCAACTCATCTTCACTCGGGTTGTTTCGGTACAGACGGCATCAACATCGGTACAGCATTGCTTTGGCGATATTGTAGTTATAGCCTATGATGGGGTGGGGGGTAGGGTAACATAAATTTAGGGCGATCAACCCTAAAAACTGGTTAACCAAGATAACTTCTCAAATAAAAAGCAAGAAATAAATTTAAGAATGAGATCAAAATACCACCACATAGGAGAAATGACAGCTGTCTGGAAAAGATAGATATTCTGCTGACAATAAATGATTTAACAAGAATAAATCTTCAGAACAATGTTGGAACACAATCAATATTGAAATGTTATAGTACATGACATAATAACGTCCTATCTTAGTTACATACAATTATGATGGTCTAATGGCAACAGTCAGCCAAACATATGCATAGCAGGCTAGAAAAAAATATGAATACACAGGTAACCTTAACGAGACCATCACGAATTGCAGCTAATAACAATTCTACAAATTGTTGTCAAGATACTAGACTAATTAATCAATATTTGACTGGCACATTACTTAACATTGAAGCAATTACTTTATTATAATCAGTTCATTAAAATTGCGAAAAATACTATAGACGCTCTATTCAAGATAAAAAGTTATTTGGGAATGATGTAGATAGAAAAAAGAATCGAGTTTAGCTCATATGAGGTATTGTAGACGATTTCGAGAATTTTTGGTTACCAATCATATAAAAAAAAATTGAGAAAATATAAGTGCACATAAAAATTTCTTTTGTTTTAAATTTTCTTTTTTTACAGAAATATTTATACTATGAGGCTCATTTTCATTTACACTGAACAGGTGTTGAACATCGTAAACACAAATTTTGAATTAAATTTGTCGGACGGTGCGTGCATCTTACCTTACGCGACGATATCCTTTCAGTAAAAGAAAATCTATTACTAAAATTACAAGTTTTGACTAAACATTCCTGGAAAAATGGGAGAGAGCAAAACGGTTAGAATTCAATACATTTACGACAAAATATATGATATTCAGAAGAATTTAGAAATTGCTCAAGTTAAACATTAGATTATATTCCAATACACTCGAACAGATTGAACAATATATTATCTAGATATAATTTCGACAGAAGATCGAATTGGAGTGTCTTGTTTACTATTCTTCAATTAATAATCGCTTAAGTGAAACAACTTTTTAGTTATAGCTCCAAAAAGACAAAGAGATCAACAACACCAAAAGGGATAGGATTAACGAGCTGATTTAGTTTCAATAATTTTTCATTTTACTTCAAATGGTATGAATTAGGACAGCAATCACTAACTGTGAAGCATCTTCTAAAGCGCCAGTTGGAGAATGTGATGGAATTAAATAAGTAAAGCATACATTATTGTGATCAACAGAGAAATAAGTAAATTATATGAAATTTATGGAAAAATGGTTAGAAATAGTAATTAAAAGAAACATTGTTCATTGCAGTTGCATGTGTTAAGAAGTTATTTTACAATTAAGAAGACTGTTAGGAAATTAAGTACATAGTCCTTGGGGGACTGGAAGATAATGGCAGTTGTATCAGCATAAGCGGTTCCTTCAAGTTTGTTCATGTTATTTTATGATAATGGGATATATACATCTGGAGAATATATTTAAAGTATATAAACAAATTTCTGATGAGGTTTTTCCTTCAAACAAAATATCCTCAGTGATAGTTATTATTAACGAAGAGCGCTTCTGATTAAAATATTTTAAATTAGCTCTGCCAATGAAACCACTTTTATCTCCTGGCCTCGTTTTTATGAAAGAGAGCCATTTTAATAACTTTTTCCTCAAATTTAATATTTTTTTTTTAATTTTTAAAATGTCCTTATAATTATCCCCCCTCTGTGTAAAGTACAGAGGTTTACCGTTTTTTCCCTATTAATATTTTTTTTTCTCTCCACTCTCTTCATCCTTCGCAAAGGTAATTTCCTGAGATAAAAGGACGGCAGACTCCTGTGTGGACGATTGCTGACCCCAGTTATCCTTATATCTGATGTGAACAGGAGGTGCTTTCATCCTGTCTACCTTTGTACCAGGTCCGGGAGGTAATTTTTTTTCTGTTCAGAAGAAGAGAAATCTCCTAAAGTGAGCGATTTAAGGATTAGCTGTTCATTCCATGAAAAACATTTTTTTTAAGTGAAAAAATCAATTTGAAAAACATTATTATGAAAAATAATTAATATTAAAAAAAATATGATTTATTATCAGTAGAATGCCTCAGCTAATAATATCAAACACGCTAAAATGAATACACTGAATGCACCACTTTTGGTTCTTCAGTTGAACGGACTGGATAGCAACTGTCCATAAATAGAACGTGGAAATTCTCGATACCATTCTTTATGCCGGTCAACAAATTTATCTTTCTTCGGATACCATGGAGTGATCACATAACCTGCAGGGTATCATCAACGGAAGCATTTTTATTTTTTTATGCTTTATTCAATTATCAAATTCCTTCAAAAGTTACACTGAGCATTTTTTTTTAACTTGTAACTTTGTAACTTTTAATAATGAGAGATAGTTGATTATTTAAAATAAACGATATTAAAAGTACTTTAGAGGAAGACTCATAAAAACATTGGGCATTTAAGCCCTGCAAAGTGACATCAACGAGGATAAGACCTAAATGATATTAAATACCACTTAATAATACAATGATACACCAAGTTTAATCAAAATTGTTAGAGCCATTTTTGAGAAAATTGTATAAATGTGTTTCAGTGTTCAGATATAAAGTGGCACTTCAGGTTAGCTGATTTTAAGGAAATAGTTGCCAGGACATCTAAGGTGTATATCTATCTTAAATATGTAATATCAGTTTTGCACGACTTTTCGGTTTCGAGCTAGAATGTTCACAGACACACATACAATTTTTCGGGACTTGGTTATTTGGACTCAGGAGACCTTAAAACGTGTATTTCTGTTGTAACTCAAATTCAAAAATTTTCACGATCGCAATACTTTCACTTACTATATATTACATATAGAGGTAAGTGAAAGTAAAAAAAAGATGTTTTTTTAATAATTAACGATAATAATAAGTAAATTATAACACATAGGATGATGAACCATCATTTTATTTCGATGTAAGAATATTTAATTCAATAAGGAAGAAAATTAAGTAACTATACTCGTCCTTTGTTTTAAGTTTATTTAACAACCAAATTTAATAATATTATTATATTATATTATAATATTATATTATTTTTTATTAGGAGATTTTCATCCAGAAAAACAAAAAGCAAAAAATCGGACAGTTATTGTTTAATTTATAACATTGGTATATTAAAAGACGGATATATGCAGGTTTTACTTATATTAATATTAAAAAATATTAAGTTTATTTGTTAGGTGGCAATTTAACTTATAACTGCTGGGTTGATAAACTCCATTAAACTTTTTCTACTCTATCAAAATATCGGCAATTAATATACCGTCAGCGAGATCAGCACTAAAGCCGAAAAAGCAGGTCGATGACGACCCAATATGATGGCACATCCTCTAATAATCGTTTATCGATTCATTACTTATAATCTGTAGAGTCCCAATCTCTGTGGATTCCGGACAATCCGCGAAATAATTGAATCCAAACTCAGGACGATAATTGGTCCATCTTAATCTGCGATGACCATTCTGTCCAATTCAAGTATGATCGACTTAGAGCCGTATCCGAAATTAATAATGTTATTAATTCAATTCTTCTATAAACTATGTACCTCCATTATAGAGAACCAATTAAGACCACTGGTTGAACCTGTCCTCCTTGAAAAGCAAAGTTCTTTTAGACCCGACAGACAAATAAATGATCACATAGTTACTCCGAGTAATGTCGAAGAGAAGTCCTGGGACCGAGACCGAAATATGTACCTCGCTTTCTTAGACTTTAAGTCACCTTTCGATTTGGTTCGTTTGAAAGAAATTTGAGAATCCTTGCAGGCGAAAAATATCCCAATAAAGCTTTTAAAGGTAATAAAATCGAGTTATCAAGAGCCGAAAGGTACGCCTGAATAGAAAAGAGTCTGGAGTGTTTTGTCTCGAAAAGGAGTGAAACAAGGCGAATCCCTAAGCCCCCTTCTCTTTATTTACTATATGGATAAGATCGCCTCCATCTGCAAAAGGCGCACATTACGAATGCACTCGGACCATTTGAACAGTTTCTCTCGCATTTTCAGTATTTGGAGACGACATCGTTCTTATTGCAGATTCTCCCGAGTGACAGAAGGCAGAATGGAGTGACGAATTGAAGAGGAAGAGAATGATCATAAATTCGCAAAAAGGCAAAATACTTCGGGTAGGCATAACTCAAGAGATAATATTCAGATTGTCTGAATGTAGATTTGGAAGTCTCAAACAAAATACAAAAAGTAAACTCCGTCTAATATACTATATGCAATACGATAATCGGAAAAAAAAAGAAGTGAGACAGGATTTGAAGCTTCATCTGTTCAAGTCTGTCTTCCTACCGGTACTTCTTTATGGAGCAGAAGGTTGGATAATGAATGAGAGGTTATAAATCCGTGTTACTCTGAGATGATACGTGTTTCTTAGAATAATTGGGAGGAAAACGCGGAGAGGCAGTGTCCGAAATGACAGGATAAGAGAGGAGCTATAGATACGCCCCGTGCTGGAAACTCTGTATAGAGGAGTATGGGTATGTCTACCGGATTGACCCCCAATTAAAACCCTAGAGATGAGGCCGGTGGAGAGAAGAATGAGATGGCGAACAAGAATCACATACCCTAGCCATCTAGAACGAATTGGAAGATGAAGAGGGAAGACCCTGGAAGGAAAGAGGAACCTTGCCGGGAACAGGGATGCATGGAACCAATAGCTGGAAGCGCCCCCACGCTGAGAGGCAGATGTTTGGAAGAGAAAGAAGAAAAAATCTTTAACTACTTCCTCTCCTGGTGGCCATTCGATTTTCCCAAGGCAATTTTCGGAATATTTTATGGTAAGCTAACAAGATGAAGTATCTTTTTTTTTTTTTTTTAAATTTTTGATAATAGGTTGTTTTTATAACTAAATAAAATGTTCCCAGCCGAAGACGAGCAAGGAGACTAACTGTATATAAGTGAAATGAGTAATATAATAACTAATTAAATATAAAATATATTAATGTGGATTACATTTTAAAACTATTTATTACATGTTTACCATATCAGATGAATAGATAGCATTGATTGCTTGAATTAAAAGAAAAAGTTACACATTTGATTCGATTTTTGCTTCTGCCATATTGAAATATTGTGAAAAGCTTGAACGAAATTAAATTAAATCAAACCATATTTCAATGTTACAAATTCTATTAAAATTACTTCAGAACCATGGACCAGACTTTATCTTGAGTGTTATAGAAATGTATCTCAAGAGTCAATAGTTAACATGCTGGGAGCAGGTTTTGTAAAAAATATAAAGAGATTTAAAAAAATATAAAACTCGTGAGATTTAAAAAATATAAAACCTAATTAGCGTATTCTACTTTCTATATCCAACGATTACTCTAATTTCTAGATACATATATATATATTTTAAACTTATTTATTAAAAAATATTACAATCTGTCTCAAAGGACAAATCTCCTCATTAATACTAAAATCAGTGGTAGGTTCATTGGTATATATGCTTCATTGGTAGCCGGGTAAGTATATTTATAAAAATGTTCTTATTTTATTTATTTTTTCTCTGTTAGCTTATAATATGCACCTGTCGAATGACTAATTACAGTTAGAATGTAAATAACATTTCGATGATTCAGAAAAACAGCACCCATCAGTAGCCTTTCTCACGTCAATTACTATGATTTGTTAACTAAGGTCTGCCTTTTTAGTCTCCTTCTTGTATTTATGGATATGTCATCGGAAGCCTTATCTTCTGTCAGTATTTTAGTATATTCTTTTAAATTAGTATTTAACAGTTGGTAAAGAGTCCTTGTCTGTTAGTCAACTGTTTGCAGGTGGTAATTTGTTGGATTTTGTTAGTCACGTACAAAGGTGCTTTAGTTATGATTCGTATTATTTTGGTTTATTATTTTCAATAATCAACCATTGTGATCGACCAAAAAAATTCAAAAACTTAACCCCCTCTCAACATTTGAGGTTTCACGTTCCAGGACGCGTAGAATTCGAAAAACGAATAAGGTCACGAAAGGATGAGCCTCCTTCATCGATATTACTCTCTGCCTTTAACTTTCAAAATGGCGGCCGAAAAACCTGCGTTGCTATAGACTGTGGCTCCTAAACGAATGTACAGATTTCAATGAAACTTCGCTAAAGTCCTTTTCTCGACGACCTTTAAATTTATCTATATAACATACTTCAACGAAAATAAGCTGGACAAAAAGTTAAGAGGGATGGTAAAATTAAATTCCGAATAACTCGAAAAGTTTTTACTTTTTTGTTGATATTGTAATGAGATGTTTCAAAGGTATTTAAATTTCCTAAAAAATGAAGGAAGTTTCATCGAAATTAAAGCACTATTAGTAGAGATATCGCGGTTTTTACATATTTTTGGTTTATTATTTTCAATAATCAACCATTGTGATCGACCAAAAAATTCAAAAACTTAACCCCTTCTCAAAATTTGAAGTTTCACTTTTCAGGGCGCGTAGAATTCGAAAAACGAAGACAAATTTTTTTGTCCGTCCGCCGTCCGGACTTTTTATAGTTTTTAAAAAGTTTTTTAAAAGTTTACAAAATTTCCTAAAAAAAAAAAATCGTTAAAATCGGAAAATTAGGAGCAAAGATATGGTCTCCTGTTTTTTTAATATGTTATACTCCAAATGTTATATCCTTGGTTTTTTTTTAAATTTTGAATGTGCTACTGAACTAATGCTATTTTTTTTTTTAGCATATTAATAATGATTAAAGAAAAACAGTTTAGTCCAATAATTGGAATCACCTTTTGTTTTTGTTTTTTTTTTGTATTTCGGAAGGTAATGTTACTTTAGATGTATAATTGTTTGTGGAAATAATAAATCATTGTGAAATAATTTGCAGCGTTTTTTATTATAAAGTTTGAAGTTTTGTAACTGAATCTTATTAGCTACAAATTTATTAATGGTCTTCTATTTCATTTTAAGCTGTGGGACTCATGCCATCATTTGGTCAAAGATTAATCTAAGGAATTTAGTTGTTTTTTATGTAAATTGGAGGGCATACATTTATTCAAAGGGTCAACTTAATGTGCTTCGATTTATCTTGGTAAAATATTAAAAATAACTTTTCGTCATTTCCTGAGATTGATAGTTTAGTCTTCAATAGTTTTATTTTAATGAATCCAAGATATTCCCTGTTGAGGATTCTATCACTGGCTGTCGAACTTATTGAAAAAATCCAATGTTGGGATGAGATTTATTTTTGAGCCGGGTGGAGTCAAGTAGTCACTTAACCCTAATCCTACCCATCATTGAGCCCTGAGCCCAACCCAATAGCCTAATAATGTCTTCTATTTTCGGAGAGCGTATATCCAACCGGGTCGATAGTTCTCTCCTGAGGTTCTGCGATAGCTCCAGTTGTCAACTTACTAATTTAACTTTCGTCGTTTCTTCTCAATTTAATTAAATTTTCATACAATTAGTTTACTACATTTTTATAAAACAGTAGTAACTGTTTTATAAAAATGTATTTTTATGAATAATTTATCAAACGAAAGAGAATTTATGGATAGGTGACGATTTTTATTTGTGATCCTTTTTAGTACATTTTTATAAAAGAGTTACTATGTATAGATCATCTACATTAAATAATATTCGATGTATTTTTCTGAATAATTTATAAAACGGAAGAGAATTTATGGATAGGTGACGATTTTTATTTGCGATCCTTAAATTCCTAGTACATTTTTCTAAAACTCCGACGTTGGTAAGTAGATGGATCGGGGGATTGGCCGAGCAGACTAATGCTTCATGTTAAACACGCGGTGCCCGGCAACCTGATAAACTGAAGATTACGAGTTCAAATCGTCGGTGGGACTTTTAACTCTGGTATAATTTATCTGCCCTCTTCTTTCCGATGCGGGAATGAAAACTCGGTAAGGATCCTTTGCGCTGATATATATATATATTTTTTTTTAACTTTCTTTATTGAATATTAATACATTCTGCCACATTGAAGGGCATTAATATTAAGGCTTCATGATTCATTCACACAATATGTACATACAATTAATATCAATAATAAAGAAAAAGAAATATAAAAAAATAAATAAAATAAGTAAATTGGTATGCCTGTGTACAAAAAAAATAATGAAATAATAGATAAAAGCTAGATGAAATTAAAGTAAATAAATCACATTCACACCTATGTACAATATTTACATTCACCCAGGGGACTCTGAGTCATACCTTATTTTCCGACGTGGAAGCCAAGGCAGGACTCCAGGAGATCCCAGTGCTTCTCTCTCAGCCGCGACACTGTTATTTAAAACCAGTGGAAACTGATGGAGGGCACTATACGCTAATATATAAATCTTCAAAAAAAAAATTAAACCGTTTTTAAGAAAAAAAAAAACCGCCATTTATTTCGAAAACCTATTGGAATTCTTGGGATGCTTATTACATTTATTTAGATTTTTAAAAAAATAAAAGATTGTTATTTATTATAGTTTTACAAAGGAGAACAGTTGCGAGGTCATAGAGAGCATCTCGGGTAACTTTTTTTTTGCTTTTTTTTTTTTGGATTTATACATTTTCAGAAGAATTCTGTTAGTATCCTTAAAATGAAAAACTTCAATATTCCAACTCCAATATAGATTAATATAGTTGTATTGTTTTCAATTACCTGAAAAATTATTTTAAAGTGAATTGGTTCCAGTTGAGCATCTTTATATTTTAGTTCTCAAGGTTGTTATTTTTATCGTCATCATAAATATATTATTCGAATAAATGATTGAGCCATCTTTTTGAAAATAATCTTCACCATCAGATGATTAAGTCAAGAGAAATAGGAGTAATATAAGTTAATAGCAAATGGGCAACTCAATGACGAAAAATAAAGTATTCGTTTTAACTGATTTTTGTAGAATGATAAATTACTATAGAAGATCAGACAGTTTTATTTCGAGTGCATGACAAACAATTTGCAATTCTATCCATAGTGGAAAAACTAAACACTTATGTTCCGAAAAAATCTATTTAATTAGTTTTCTTATATATCTCCCTAGATTTTTATCAGTCTCTATCGATGCTCAATATATTTGAATGTTTATAGAGTGATAGATTTTTGCCATTTTGGATTTTCGAATAAGCTGAAAAGAAGCCATGAAGATTTTGCAAGTTTTTGTAAAAGTAAAATTAAAATCAAATATTAAATAGCGAGGAATGTCTTAAGTCGATAGCATAAATAAAATCACACACGTTTATGAAAACTTATTTCTAATAACAGAAGTTTTAATTAATGGCTGTCTTCAAGACAACTGTTCTTCTAGCCACTAGTTAAATATTAAATTAATGTTTAGAAAAATGTATTTATCCTCTGTAATTCATTGAATGGACTAAAGTCACAGGTTATTTATATATCATAAAGTATAGTCAAACGATTTGCCGATTTATAAAAAAAAATATTAACTCGTTTAAATACTATACGACATGTCTAGATTGAATTGATGAATACAACAATAAGCTAATTCGTTAGCTGACATAGTTAAATAAATATTGGTAAGTAAACCATGGTTAAGTAATCCGTGTCATTAAATAGGACCTAAACATTACATATTCTGAACACATCTGTGAGAGACTAAACCGTGTAATCCTCTAGCTACAAGCGATTATACTATAATGAGATAATGACCAATATTCGTTAATATAAACATTTATTTTCTGCTAGTTCCGAAAACAAAAAAAAATGTTAGTGAAGTCAGTGAAGGGTAGGAAATGTAAAATTACATTTTTTTTTTTTTTACTTTCTTACCACTACTAGGCAACTTCTGTGATTTGGCTTAATTTTTTATGAGTACTATTTATCATATGTTTAGATTTTAAAGCCTCATATGTCCAAAAAGCCATTGATCTGCCTTTGTCTGTGTTTTAGGCCACGAATATTTCTCGAACGAGTAGATTTTTTTGTTTCATTTTTGTATTGTTGGGTTTTGACTATCTTTGAAGCCTGTTAACCAAATGGAAGGAAAGACAAGGGGGAATAGAGGAAAGGAGGATGAGAGAGATAGTGTGTATGTGTGTGTGTGTGTGTGTGTGTGTGTGTGTGTGTGTGTGTGTGTGTGTGTGTGTGTGTGTGAGAGAGAGAGAGAGAGAGAGAGAGAGAGAGAGAGAGAGAGAGAGAGAGGAGAGAGAGAGAGAGAGAGAGAGAGAGAGAGAGAGAGAGAGAGAGAGAGAGAGAGAGAGAGAGAGAGAGAGAGAGAGAGAGAATGGGAGAGAGCGGAGGAATAGAGAGGGGATAGAGAGAGAGATTGATTGATTGATCGATTTGTATTTTCTTAGGGCTCTTATATAGAATATAGAAAAAAATATCATAAAGAATATAGAAAAGAATATGAAAACAATTTGAATTAAAATTTAATTTACCGTGATAAGAGGCTTAATTTCGTGATGAAGATTTTTCTTTAATGTTGTTGAGAATTTGATTAACTTCTAAATGAATGTCTATAGCTTTATATAGCTTTAGCCCCGAGACGTATGATTATTGAATAGTTTAGAAAATTTTTTAAAATTCTTTTCTTAAATACTTCGATAAATATTTTTTTCAAACCCAGCCTCATTGCACATCTTCAGCATAATGGAAAATAAACATTAAATTTCAGCTCCCTAGATATTGCCATTTAAAAACAAAAAAAAATCTTTCAATAAGCCAAAAACCGAATTCCTTTTTATTTCTATATATAAAGAGGTTGAGCAGAGTTCTAAGAACACTTGTGCAATAACTAGAAAATAGATACAACAGAATATGGTATGCCAAGCGAATAGTGATCAGATTTTTGAAGTGAAAATTTCTTTAGGCGCGTTTTGAACTTTTTTTTGTGGAGAGCTAATTAGATAGATCCGTCAAATTTCCGATTTAAAGTCGGCTGGAGTCGACTAATTGAAGTAGTTTTGCCTATGGATTAAAATATCTGAAAAACTAAAATCGGATCTGCTTGTTGTTTGGGAGAGAAATGTTCGTCATACCTTCCTTTTCGGATCATCATCAGCTATTATTCATAAATCTGTCTTAACGCGATGCCGTGTTATAGAGGCGAAAAGGTAAAAATAACAGTGTCTAAAACCAATTCATAACGAGTTTTATTGAAGATATGGATTAAAAAATTTCAGAAAATAAAAATGAGACCTGCTTACTGTAAGTATTTCATTTGAGAATTGTTCAGCATTCCATCCTCTTTATAATGAGCTGTTATTTATAATTTATATTTCATACTATTAATCTCGCTTAGTTAATCTTTTCACGTATATCGGGTGGTCTAATACACACACCTTAGTTTTTTTTTTCAATTCTTTTACAATGTATTAGCTTTCGAAATAGTATCTAATGTTTTTCAGCATATTGGTTCCAAGAAATGGTATTGTTTAGGGATTTTGTTTTTTTAAACCACTTAAAGTAATAACTTTTTTAAATCCAACTGCAATATCCATGGAGTTATTATCCAGGTTTAATTGAATTAAATGATTGATTAAATATAATAGTGAAATGAACAATTGTTTCTAAGATGAGAATCAGCTACACAATACAGTTGCACTTTTTTTTTTTTTTATTGATATATTATATACTTTATGATATTTCCTCCACATCAATTTATTTACCTCAGCGGAAAAAAAGTTAAGAATAATAAATTACAGAAAAAATTGCAATTATTTTTGGTGACGGTTAACCAATATATTATTTTATTTTAGTAAAGCCTTTGATCATTTGTCTGAGTGAGGTCACAGACGGCAGCCCTTCGTAGACCTTTATCCAACCTTAACGGAAACAAATTGAGGGGTTGAAGATGATTCCCTATAAAGGAGGATTTACAGGGATAATCCTGGGCTTACCTTTAGGGATGTTTCTTCTGAAGAAAACTACAGAAGGACAAATAAGGATAGGATTTACATATACATGAATATTGGGACACCTTCTTAGAACCCCAAAGTTATTTTACCTCCCAAGCGAAGTGTTTTGTGCTATATTTAAAATCAAAAGATCTGGTGCGTCATGCGAATTACACAACTTTTACTTACCATTCTCGTTAAATAATTAAATCTTGTAAAATTTGAATATGTAGGACGTTTATCAGAGGAATACTAATCGAAATTATATATTTTAACAGTTTGGATAGAACTTTTTTATAAACACAGTTTTAAAATCAAAATTCTAAATAACTTTTTTGTAATAAAGCTCTAGGTTTAGGGATTTTATTTATTCTTTATTTATTTATATGATTAAAAACAATAGTTACGTTAAAGGAGAAATTAGCAGTCATTGGACAGATATGAATATCTGAAATGAATCATCTGCTGATTAGGTTAAGAATCTAAAGCATAATTCTCATTTTAAAATTTATTTTTCGGAAAAAATGAATTGCTTTAACAAAAATTTGAATTAAAGTTTTTCTAAAAAAAATGTATCGACGATTTTTTTGTTTCCGATTCATTTTAGAATTTCAAGCCAGAAGAAGCTCTACATAACAACTTAGGGATATCCCAGGCATATACCACAGGCTTATAAAAACCTTAAATACTCAATTTTAGGTTCGTAAGACTTTTCGTTTGTAAGCCAGACTGTTAAAACACACACACACATGCACACATACACGCACACACGCACACATACACACCGTTTTGTGTGACTTCGTTATTTGGAGAGGACCTCAAAATGTGTATTTCCGTTCAAAACTCAGGTTCGAAAATTTTCACGATCGCAACACTTACCCTTACTATTATTACATATATTGTAAAAGGTAAATAAATAAGGAATACTAAATTAAATTTATAGATTTAGTTTTTTTTTCTTCACTTAGCCTTTTAGGCTATACAGTTTTTTTGCCGAGCCATGTGAGAAAGCTGGAGAATTATGAGTTAAAAGTCCCACCGGGTACATGGATTGGAATTCCTAATCATCTTTCTATGTAAAACTTCTCTTAACAGGATGCCGGGCAATGTACAGTGCTGTGTACACTCGTCAGCCCACTCGGTCAACAAGCTCCCCAAGATCTGTATTGGAAACAAGTACAGTAACATTCCCATATCAGTTAAAAGTTAAATAAAATCAAAAGAAATAAGACTTTTTATTACAAACAATGGTAAGATTTGATATTTTCAGTCCTAATATATATTACTGTTGTCACAAGGGTCTTGTGTAATTATTAAACAAAAAATTATATAAAATTGGCTAGTTGATTAATACCGTACAGTAAAATGCTGATGTTTGTTATAAATATAATTTGTTCACAGTAGAATCCGTATATACCTCTGTATATATATGTGTGCGAGATTCGAAAGAAAGTTCTACGTAGGATAACAGGACCTATATGATACCAGAACCTTCACAAATGGAGGAGAAGGAACAATAAAGAACTGCTGAAATAAACGGGTCAGCAATATCTCGTGACATGAAGGCAAGGAGGTTAAGATGGGCAGGGCATGAAGCTCGTAGTAATCGATCAGGACGCCTCTACAAGACAATGAATGCCAGAGTAATAGGCAAGAGACCACGTGGGAGGCCAAAAACCAGATGGATAGATAGGATAAACAAAGATACGGCTGAGCTTCATGTCGCAAACTGGAAAGCAGTAGTCCATGATAGGCAGAGGTGGAGAAGGCTGGTTCAGGCGGCCAAAGATCTACAAGGTCTTTGGAGCCAACCGAAAGAAAAAAATATATATATATATATTTTTTTTGTGTGTGTGTGTGTGTGTGTTTTAGAAAATATAATTATGAAAATAATTAGTCGTATTCGTAATAACATTGTAAGAGAGAATATAAATTATTTAATTATTGTTAGTTGAAATCCTTTTAAATAATCCACCATATCTGTTCAAGAATTCGCAATTTCAGGAAACGCTCAAGCTCAATCTTAATTGAACTAACGCTAAGCTTCCGGCAAATGTTGAATTGCTTTTGACTTGGGCTGAACGTTCTTTGTGCCGCTGTCGAGTGTGTATATTACGGGTCCCTCTCTGAATATTAGTACATTCAGTAATATTCTATAACAGAATATGATACCTGGAGGATGTTTTTGGTTCCAGAAACAGTTCAACTTAGCTGATATTGAGTTGAATTTCTACAGTTCTCTAATTTGATCAAGTTGTTAGAGCACAAGAGTTAAGCTGAGTTATGTAAGACAGACATAAAAGTTACTATTTTTAATAACATACAGATATTTTCTAAATTTTGCCAATTCGCTTTAATATTGCGATGATAAGGCTCGCTATGTTTTATTCAGACTTCTGCGCATGCGTTAAACACACCTCAGGTCGTTTCTTAGCAAATTCTTTATTAATAGTGACAGTATTCAAGTTTAAGTCCAGGAGTCTTGATACTACAAGTTCTCCTACTAAAAAAAAGGACAAGGTTTTCAGAAAGAAACAGCTCACCAGCCACACTAGGGAGTACAGTAGAAGAAGTTGAACTACAATCTGGCACCTCACAACAACACAACAATAATTAAACGACGGATGAAAAATCGCCGTTTTTCACTCCCAATCCATTAAAAGTGCTATCACATACACAAAACGAACAAATGGAATCCACCCCTAGAGAACCCAAAACTCCACCTATATTCGTTAGGAATATAAGATCTTTTCAGTTAATGGTTCATCAATTGAATTATCTAGTGGGCTGAGGAAAATATTTATGCAAACGCCGCACTGATGATACTAAACTAATGCCCGACAGTCCAGAAACCTATAGAAAAATTATACAATATTATCTGACACCAAGGCTGATTATCACACATATCAACTGTGTCAAGAGAGGGCAGTCGAGCGAGCTAACGTGTGTGCACAGCACCGTGCGTAGCCCAGGAACCTGATAACCGAAGTTCAGTTGATTTCGAATTGAGTTCGCGTCCCGGTACACCAAATCCTTTACCTCAAGATTACAAAGACTTACCATGTGGAGAACGGGATCTACTGAATCAAGTTTTCGATCCAAAATCTGATCTTATCCATGATGAATCGATTTTTTTTTTCAGAAATTGTTTTACATCAGTTTTACCGAAATATGTGTATTGTATAATTGTAACTGTTTGTATTTGTATATTATAGTATTAATATCGTATATGATGAGTGATATTTAAAAGAATCTGTAAATATGTGAATAAGTATAATTAAGTGCTATGTCCAAAAAAAAAAAAAAAAAGATTGATGAGTATGCTGTGTATCGAGCAACCATATGTAGTAGAGTAGCACTGTTTTAAATAAAGTATTTCTCTCTCTGCTTAACTTTTGTATTTATGATATTCTTGGGGCATGGTGACCGAACAAGCTGACGCGTGTGAAAAACTCAAGCATTTTAACATATTTTAACTCTGGCATTAATCCCCCGCCCTCAACTCCATGCCAGGGAAAATTCCGTATAGCCTAAGGCCAGCAAGGGGAGAACAAAATATAACAGTTATTGAATGAGCGATTCATATATTTTAATGTGGAAATAATCATACCTATTAGTTATCTGTCGCCAAAATCCATATTAATAAATTGTTAGTGTGTTAATTTAATATAGGGAGAGTAGTAGCTCAGAGATGACTGAAATAAAGAGGGCATCTTCAATATCAGAGTATGATAATTTACAATTCATCTTTTAAAATTAATTTTACGTGTTGAAGTCTCAATATCGATCTCCATACTGATATCAAACAATCCAAAAATATTTTAATAAACCATTTGTTACAGCCCATGCTTGATAATGATAATTAGAGCGTGCGGAGATATATGAAATAACATTAGAGCCCAAAACAGAATAACAAGTCCAAGATTACTTTTATAACTTATTAATTTTAGTCTCACGGGCTGCCTGTGGTTAGGACTTCAATCTAACTTTATGAAATTAGCTGTTGCAGTGAGCAGTATATTTTGAGATGCTTATTAGGTTATATAACCGAATAGACAGTACGGAGCTTCTATGCGGTTTGATGATGAGCAAGTTCGAACGACTTCAATCTAACTTTTGATTATTCGCTATTACTTCGAGCAATAAATTTGATGTGTCTATTGAAACACGGAAAACTGTTTCCGAAATTATAAAGAAATATAAACTCTTTTTTATTTCTTATTATACAAATCAACACTTCCGTGTAGAAAAAAAATTCAGAGCACTTCCATAAATGTCGGCCTGTCAAGCTGTGTGTGTATTTGTTGCAAAATCCAAGTTGAAACACAAAGTCAAACTTTGAATACCTATGATGAATTGAAAGCTATTTTTTTTTTTTAGTAGTAATTCTTATCTAACTATATTTATTGAGAGATATTACAATCTGTCACAAGGACATTTATAATAGTGTTCAGAGAGCACATTCATAATTAACAAGAAATAAAATAAATAATACAGAAAAACAATAATACTAAACGTAAATCTATATAAATAAAATAAAGGCTTTCTCTGTACATTGGATAGAATCAACCCGTTTTATGATACATTTCCGTTTCATACATTGCAGACACCATATCCACTTTTAATTTTTTTTTTTGTCGGTCTGGATGTTCATTGTCCAACGAAATTATGTAAGGGGGAAGCTCGT
This sequence comes from Nezara viridula, assembly GCA_928085145.1. Taxonomy (NCBI): domain Eukaryota; kingdom Metazoa; phylum Arthropoda; class Insecta; order Hemiptera; family Pentatomidae; genus Nezara; species Nezara viridula. The sequence goes on from OV725077.1 coordinate 177,868,278, forward strand.
CAATGGCTAATGGCAGACTTTTGAAATTTTGACGTTATATTTAGGTTTGCTTGACTTTAAAATATAGGCTTTAAATGAAAACAAAATATTGAGTAGAACAAAAGTTATGAATTCTTGAGTAATTTGTCCCCGAGTTAAGAGAATCCGGTTAGGCAGTTTCTTACTTCGATTTCCATCCCAACCTACTCTATAGCGAACCACATTTAAAAGTTGTACTACTGAACTAATGGAAAAAATTATCACAACTCAACGTGAAAAATCCGGAATACCGAACATCTGGAACGCTTTTTCGCTTAAAACACGGGTAAAAAATACTCATTTTTCAACTTTGTCAGATATTCCCATTCAAGGTGTCATTCGATTTAACATCCCGAGCCTAACAAATTGTTTAGTGTACATTTTTAGAATTAACCAATCGGATTAGCCGGAAATCAGGAAAAAAAATTCATCCTGCCCGCCACAATATTCAGATGAAGTTCTAATTTCATGCGGGTGTAGGTGTCTCAATGTCCAATGTTATTTTGGTTATTTTATCAGCTGTAAACTCAGCAGAATTTAAAGAAGTGGAGAGACTACAACTCTTCTTGAATAATAAATCTACTCCACAATCTCCTCGCTTCATCATAAATAAAAATTACATACATAACACTTGACAAATTTTAATGGATCGGTGTAGGGTGATTTAGTTGAGTGGTACCTAACCAAATAACCGAATAACAAAGTTTTTGTTATGACTATTGCGAAACCTTGACTTCCATAAGCCCAGCCATAAAAAAATTCAAAACAACCCTCGTCAACGACGGGTGTATCAGCTAGTGTATAATAAAACATTGTAAACGTATAAACTAAAACAAGCAAAAAGAAACTGAACTAACAAAAACAACTACTCACATACTAACACGCTCCTATACAATATCTTAAAAAAAAATCATTCACCTAAGATCTCCGAGCCAAGCTTTTTTCTCCACTAGAGGAAGGAAAGGCAGGACTCTAGAAGATCCCAGTGTGTAATTCTTGTAGCTAAAAAAAAGTAAACTAACCATGAGCTTCAGAAAGGTATGATCTAATTATCTTAATTATACCAGTTAAATTGATAAGCAGGACATACAACCGAGGATTAAGTGCCCTAGAACTAATTTTATTCATAATTTCATTCTTCTGTTTCTTAAAAACAAAATTAGTTAACTTATACAGCTCATTGAAGTTTAATATTTAATACTAACAAGTATTAATTAAAACAGTGTCACGAACTAATTTCCATGACAGTCATGAACTTGTGACATTTTATAGTGAAATTTACCCGGTTATATCTATATACAGATGATTAAAATTTCCAAAATTATATTTTCTCCTAGTAGTAAATATACTTTCATTAGTTGAATGAAACAGCTCTTTAACCATCAACGAGGGATAAAATCTTCCACTGTTGCCTGGCAGTTCTGTAATATCTTTCTTACTGTCAATATTTGTCTTATAAACTTATTAGAACTCTTCAATATTAGGATGACTTAGCTTTTCGAATTACATGGAATAATATTTAAGTTCGCCGGTCTCTCTTCAACTTCAAAATCAATAAAAACCCAGATGGAAAGGTTTATTGAAAAATAAATATTTTTAATCCCCTATTCAATATTTAAAGTATTTAATTATTTTTTTTATTTATAATATATGCAATTTAATTTAAATGATGAATTAATTTTAAGCGGCAAAATGAACCAAAGCTTATCCTAAAATCATATATTATTGAAGACTTTTTTTATCAGTCTTCTCCTAGATCACAGATTTCCTATTTTTTTTATTATTTTATTTTACGTTCAGTTTATACCTGTTACATTAAAAGCTGATATTCACCCCTTGTTTGCAAACAAAAAAAGTTGTTACATAATAAAAACAGTTATGTCTCTTCATTGTACCAAATTTGAAACAAAAATATTTTAAAAAATTAATTTCTTTTTTTTTGTAATATTTAAAATTCAGTAACATTTATGTCAATGTATTTTAAAAAATAATTAGCTGCAATAAAGATTAATTTATTTTATTGAAATTTATTAAGAGCACTTGGTATTTCTGGTAATGATATTATGATTCTATTTTAATCAAAGGTTTAAAAGTGTGTCCACCTAGGAGAGAGTTGCCATTCGTTACTTCCAACATGGTATCTGCTGCTAGGTTAATTTTTCTTAGATTATTTATTTATTTTTTTTAACTTCATTTCTTCACCTACACCTGTCAATGACAATTAGCAATGACAATTAGCGGGTCTGCTGTCGGTAAGTGTACAAGTAGCGGGCTACATCGGCTTGATGTAGAGGAATGCCCAGCGGCATCCCTTCCCGTCTTGATTTTAGCATCTTTTTAAGCGAGGAAATCCCTCATCCAGCTTCTTTTGAGCCTCCTAAGTGTGTTTTGGGTCTGTTAAATGTAGCCATACTTTGAATAAGTGTGTTAGTATGTAAGTTATTGTGATATCACTTGTAGTGTGTCCGTATGTGATCGTTAACTGTTGGCATTTGAAGGTCTTTATATAATGTAAGGTTTGTGACGTACCATGGAGCTTTAGTTAAGGTCCTGAATGTTTTGGACTGAAAAGTTTGTAGTTTTCGTATGTGGGCTGCCCCGTAAATTTGTGAATCATGGGTCCATATGGGATTTAGTAAATAATTGTAAGTGTTCAGTTTTTATTTTAAAATTAAAACAATTTAATTATTCTAAAATAAAAATAAAATTAAACTAGATTATTCTTATAATTAAAATATCTACATAAATATATTTAAAATGATGTCACCTAAAATAATTGTTCTCACAATCCTCTTCCCATTCTACTTTTCTGTCGAAGCAATGTTTTTAGCAATATGATATTTAATTTCAGAAATTGCCATTGGGTAAATGAAAAGTCGGTTAGTAAAACTGTTGAGATGGGAAATTTTATCATCTCAAAGTGATACTGTTTTCAGTAAAACATAATTACAAATCACATATTTCTTATTGTATTTTTTTTTTAATTTAATGGATCGCATTATAATAAATTGATTATAATAATAAACATTTTATTAAAAACAAAATGTGGGCTTTTCTTTAAAGTGACCCATTTCACACATTGTCACTTACTATCCACTGTACGTATATTTATTTATCTCGTCATATTCTAAAAATTTACTAAAAATACCTATGTTATGGATAATTCTGGTCATTAATGTTTCGATGGTCACAGTATATCAATATTGAAAAATAGATACATTGAGAAAATCGAAACAAGAAATAGAACATTATCAGCAGAATATGCATTTTTACTAAATTTTTAAAATATGACGAAAAAATGTTGATATTTAGGAAAATAAGCGACAAAGAATGGACTCTTGCAAACTTATTATGATAAGGAAAATGTGATTGTAAAGAAAAATAGTCCATAAAGATGGGATAAGTGCTCAAAACTTTGACGAAGTAACATAACAAATAAACATTGATTTAAAAACGGAAGTAGTTACTTCATAAAAAAATCATCAAATCTATTATATAAATTAACTATTCCTCATAAAATAATATACGTTAAGATATAATATTTAATTAAGGCATGGTTGATGAAACTTTCCTCTCAGAATTAATGAAAATTACAAATTGACATAAAATAATGAAACTTATTTATAATAATTAATACTCCAGGTAAGGATAATATAGAACATGTTATGATGAATATATTTAACGTGTCTTCCACCCAGTGCATGCAACACCCACGTATTCTCCAATATTGCATCGGTTGTTGAGATGACTGCTGCTTGTTTATCTCCATTTTGTTGTATTTTTATATTATCTTTTGAATGAATGCTGTTTTAAAAAATTAATCATATATTTAAAAATTAATAGCGATAACGCAAAGGTACTTTTTTAATTTTAGAAAATGGACTTTATTCTGGGACGAAGTAATTTAAGAATAACAATGATGAACAAAAAATAAAAATTACATCTGGCCAAAATTACCGTAATCAAAATTAAAAAATATACATAATATGTTCAGTGAAAATATATTTAAAAAAATAAACATTATTGAAATGAAAAGAAAAACAGAAATCAAGGGAAATAAAAAATAAAATGTTATAAGCACAAAGGATTCTTATAATTATAACTCAAAAAAATTCAACAACCATTCGCATCAGTGATAATTTGATTCATAATATTTATTTCATGGTATAACGTCCTGTAGGGATGTGAGAAGGAATCGGTAGAGATTATATTTGAATGAGGACAAGGAAGAGGCATGGTGGATATCTGATGGCTATGAATTCCAGAAGGCAGTGGATGGGACAATAAATATTTTTTATATTTATCTCGATTGGTATTATGTTGTAATCCTAATTCTAAGATCTAAGTTTTCATATAAAAAAAATGGGCAAATGGGATTTTTAGATATTTTTTTAAAACTAAAATAATAATGATAAGCAATTATTTTAAATTGGTATGACGCTCTCTTTGTCTTGCAGTATGAAAATTTTCTTTATCCCACATGTTGATATGTATAAGAACTATTGATTGATACGCCGCTTTGACAGATAAGTAGGGTTCCTGCGAGAATTTTCGAGTATAATAAAAATAATAATATAATAATAATAGCTTTATTTATAAATAATTTATATATATACAATCTATATATATATATATATATATATATATATATATATATATATATATATATATATATATATATATATATATATATATATAAAGCTAAAGACATGCCTAATGGTAATGACCATCTGAGGTGAGTCTACACAATTACAAATTTTATAGACAAATAATAATATAAAATAAATAAATTACATCTTCTTGTAAACAATAAGTAGGTATTAACATTTGAAAACATCAAGGGAAAAAAACAAACAACTTAAACGGCTATTATGTACATTTTAATATGGTTGTTAATAATTAAATTATTTTATTAATTTATATCTGTTTTGCCAGGCTACTTTACAATAACCAACCGGTTTATTCCATTCATTACCATTTAAAAAAAAATTAAACTCGGACACTTCTAATGTTGTTTTATTGAAATATTTTATTCTAAACTCCGCAAGAATGGGACAGTTATAAAATGATAAATATCTTCTTCTGTCGTATGATTGCATAAATGGCACGATTCATTCTAATTAAAAAACCTATGTTTATTCAGGTATAACAGTTCGACCCCAACTTTGAGTTCGTGGTACAGAGCCCTTTTTATCGAAATATGAACATCCGCCTGAACTTTCGTAAATAGTTTCATCTTATCGTAACCTAAAACTATTTTATTTACGAAAAAACTTGGAATTGGACCTTTTTCAATCTGGAGGGAGAAGGGGTAAACATTGCATATTTTATTCGGTACTAAAATCTATAAAAAATGAGACCTACAAAAATATTGGACCGTTTATTCTATGTAACCTCGTTATTTTAAAATTTAGTGTGTCACGCTAAACGCCTACAATTTTTCAAGGTCACCTTTTTTCTCGATTTTTTGATAAAATTATCTTGCAATCCAAGTAAAAAACAAGAGGGTATTTACAATTTTTAGTACCGAATTAAATAGACGAAGTTTGCCCCCCTCCAGATTGAAAACACCCCAGTTCTAAGAGTTTTCGTAAATAAAATAGTTGTAGGTCACGATAAGATGAAAATATTTACGAATTTTAAGGCGGGTGTTAATAATTCGATAAAAAGGGGTCTGTACCACGGACGATATCCAACTTATTGCTGTCGAATCTAATTTGTTTTCATTGAGTAAGCACGGCTGGAGAATTAGCTCTTTATACAAGTGATGTTTACTATTTTCTGCTGGGTCGTCTATTTTAAACTAATTTAAATTGGGTCGTCAGATTTGATTTTAGTTTTTCCGAATGAAACATTCACTCAAATAATAAACTCCATTTTATAACATCATTATCAAACATTTCAACTATCGTTTGAATAAATATATAAAAAATACTATAAAAATTTATACATAAGAAAATTTGTTTTTAAGAAATTATAAACAATTAATTTTTTACTAAATTGAGAGAAAAGTTGAGTTTTATCTGTAAAATTGCTTAATGGAAGTTTTTCTTCTAAGGGAGAATTTGCAGTTCGGTTTGGGCCTGATAAAAAGGCAATTGAAAATCTCTATTAAATTAATTTAATGATAAGATATACTGTTTGATTTAAAAACGCGGCAAATTATTCCACAATGGTTTATTATTTTCAGACAATTATACATCTAAAGTAACATTACCTACATAGTTACAAAGAGAAATAAATAAAAAGTGATTCTCATTATTGGACTAATTATTTTATCATTGGTAATATGCTAAAAAAAAATAGCATTACATTAGTAACACATTCAAAATTTAAAACAAAGCAAATGATATTGCTATGTATTGTAAAGACCGCCGGTGGAATAATTATTTTAAATGTATAAATAAACATCATAAGTGTGCACATCTGGCGGTACCTGACTGAGGGTAACCCATTAGGACAACCTTTTGTAAGTGGTAATAAAAACCCTTAAGAACCACCGACAAAGACCGACAACTAAGTGTTTAAAAATGATCCCGAAAGACCTTTTCACACCTTCCACCAGAAATATGGAAATCTGTACCTGCTGCTTTACCTTGGCCTGGGGGAGAGGGCGTGGTCATCCCTTAGGCTGAGAATATTCAGCCAATCAGGAAAAAGACTACCAAAAGAGAGGGGGATGAAAAAAGGTGGGAAATAGAGAATTGGGACTGGACACTTCTTCTTGGGACTCGGAGAGGAGGAGACTTCTTCTTGGAACGCAGTTGAGAACACTTGCTCTTGGGACTTCAAGCGGGGGAGTCGAGGGAGGAAGACGAAGACAGCCGGACACAGATGACGGACTAGACGCTGAAGAAACACTATGAAGGACCAGCTAAGCGGTAACAAGCATTTAGTTATACTAATGTAAATTTGTGCTGGCAACCATACATCATTAATTAATATAATCAATATAACACGTAACTTTAATCAAACATCAAGCATTCTCCTCCAGTATGATTCTTAACTATTCATTATGTATATAGGTTTAGTTATTATTTTTATATAGATGTTTTTGGTTTTATTTAAGCTTGTAAATATAATAGTTAATAAACCAACGTAGTACTTTTACATTTTACCTTGCATGCCACCAATTAGTAATAGAAACAAATAGTAAATTTATAAACATGATACCTTTAGAAAGGAAATCCGATAAAAATTGTATGGTTCAATCTAGGATACTACAGTAGGGGGTCTGTGGTATCTAACATTTCAATACAAATATAAGTATTAAATACATTTTAATACGAATAAATGCAATTCCTGGAACCCCTTACTCGCCGTAGAAACGCGAGGCCAGGAACATAGCAATATAACATTTGGAGTAGAACATATTAAAAAAACGGCAGACCATATCTTTGCTCGTAATTATCCGATTTCCACGATTTTTTTTTTGTTTTAAGGAAATTTCGTAAACTTTTGAAAAACTGTATACAATATCAACAAAAAATATAAACTTTTCGAGTTATTCGGAATTTAATTTTACCTTCCCTCGTAACTTTTTTTCCAGCTTCTTTTCGTTGAAGTATGTCTGTAGATAAATTTAAAGGGCGTCAAGAAAATGACTTTAGCGAAGTTTCATTGAAATCGGTACATTCGTTAAGGAGCTATGGTCTATAGCAACACAGGTTTTTCGGCCACAATTTTGAAAGTAAATGGCGGATGGTAATGTCGATGAAGGAGGATCATCCTCGGGTGACCTCTGATTTTATATTCAATTTTGAAAAAAATCGGTCCAGTAGTTTCGGAGAAAATGCGCGGACGGCGGACGGACAAAATATTTTTTATTCGTTTTTAGAATTCTACGCATCCTGAATTTGCTCGATCACATTGGTTCATTATTGAAAATAATAAACCAAAAAAAACATATATCTTGTTTACCATTGTGTTGTTAGCAGTCACCTTACTTTTAAAATTTTTAGTTAGCATTTTCAACACCACACAATGTGAAACACTAAGTAGACAAAACGTAAATTTCTTGCTTTACTATGAAAAATTGGCCTATAGCTCCTATGAGCTTTTTGTTGTTCTTAAAATCAATTAAGATTACTTTAAATACTCCTCGTCATTTACAGAGCATCTTATTTATATGTCTTTGAGTGAATTTAAATAAATTGTTCTATAACTTTATCGGGGTTTCCTTAGATCGACGCTCAAATAATTATTAATTTCAACCTTGATGGGAAGTATCCTTGATTCTATTGACAATTCTAATGGTTCAAACAAGTACTTCACTTGATGTAGTTAACGCCACTCTACTCAATGTGCCTTTAGGCGGTGTGCTTTAGTAGGTCAGGTGCTTTGTGTAGGCATCTACTTAAGCCTACAGCTTTCCTAAGTACACGAATTAAGATAATTACTTGCGAATAGGTTGATGCAGATCCTTAAATCACTGTCGTTGATTTTCTCTTTTAACTGACTATCAAATACCAATCGAATTATTAAATAATTTATCCTTAACGTGAGAGTTGCCTCCGTTTTACTCTTCTGTTATTTATTTATTTTTTATATGAAAACTTCTAATGTATTTCATATTCTAATAATCGGACCTATATACTGTAAGCGATGGAAATGTTTAGAATTTCATCTTCTTTGTTAGAATTTCAACTTAGCTATTATTCAAGATTGTATCTTAACCCAAAACTGTGCTAGAGAGTAGGAGAGGGAAAAAGATAGTGTCGAAAACCTAATGATGACGACTTTTATTGAAGATATGGATTAAAATATCTCAGAAACTAAAAACCGGACTTGCATACTGTAAGCGAGCTATTATTTATAATTTATATTTTATATTATTAATCTCGGCTTGTTGATGTTATGTTTTCACTTCTATCGGGTGGCCTAAAGAACACATCTTAGTTTTTTTTGTTTGCATTTATCTTTAAAAATAGGTTAAGAATTATCTTTTAATAATTCCCAAGGGTAGTGGAATTTTTTTGCTAATTAAATTTTACTTCTTAATATCTTTATTTAATATATTATTGGCGCTACGTTCCTACAAGAACCTGGGTCTCTCTTATGGTCTCCAATATTTCTGGCGAGCATTCGCCATCTACTGATTTTCATTCTTTTAAGTGTGTCCTTCACCTCATCTAGCGCGGTATTCCTCTTCCACGCGTTCTTTCAAGTCTATCTTCCAGCTATTGTTTGGTAATCGCGTCTCTGGGTGTACGTGCCAAATGATCCAAACACCTGATTTGGTTACCCCTCACGATATGGAACAAACCTCGCATACATATATTTTGTCAGAAAATTAGTCAGATAAATGTTTTATGATTATTAGCTCTTTCGAATACAGTACCAGATATCAATAATTTTATATTGTCTAAAACAGTTAGTTATAAAGTAAATAAACGTCTGTTCGTTTTTCCTTGATAAATTTTAAATTGATGGATTTATTTTTATACCTAGTTTTAACCGCTCCTCGGTTTTTTTTTGTTTCGAGTTTAAAAATAAATATGACATGCCCTCTATTTATTTAAATTGAGATATTCAATAGTGGCAAAAGTATAGCGTCATCAAAATAGTTATTACAATGACAGAGCGCTCAAGGAAGCCACTGGTTTACTTTTGGACTTATAAGACCTCTAGTCCGTAATAAATCCAGGCTTAATCTTTGAAGTTTCGCTCTTTCAAACCAAAACATTACACTATCTCCATATAAATTCTGCCTATTCTCTACATAAATGTGTAAACAACCTCCCAAAATTATCTAATATGTCTTATCTAGGTAATAGCACTATGCCGGGAAAAAATTCTTCGTGCTTTGAATTCGATAGCTTGGAACTCTTTATCTCTTATTATCAGAAATATATTCTAGACTTTTATGTTGTTCCCTCTACTCATTTTATTCATTATTAATTGTAAGCTATTTGAGTGTGATATTTATCCTTAAATTATTGCAATATAAATGCCAGGTTCATAAACATCATAAAAACATGATTGTTTAACAACTGACATGATTGCACAAGTGTATATGATTGACTGAATAAAAAAAGAATTTTAAGAGAAAAAAACAAAACTATCTACAATGACTAACACTAATCAAAGAAAACAATGAAATGGTGGAAAAATTAAAAGCAAGGACGGCTGTCGGGAATAGCTAGGGGGTTTTGCAATGCGAAAAATATTAAATTACAGATCCCTTTCTTACAGAACAAAGATCATGGTGTATGAGAAAGTCATCAGACCCGTCGTCAACTATAGCTCTGAGACTTGGGTGATTTCCAAAGCATCAGATAAAAGGTTACTCGCATGGAAGAGGATTCTTCGCAGGATCTATGGCCCGGCGTGCGAACAGGGACAATGGAAAATTCGCAATAATAAAGAACTGTATGAAAGGCAGGATTTGGTCTCAATTGTGAGGGGAAACCAGATCAGATGGTTGGGCCATGTGGCGCGTATGCCCCGAGACGCGCTTCCCAATTCGCTTGCTAGAGGATCGACCTGCTGAAAACGTGGAAGAGGAAGACCATGCCTGAGATGGCTGGGACTGGTAGAGGACAGCCTGAAAAGGATGGGAATTCTAAGATGGAGAATGCTCGATCAGGATAGAGGAGAGTGCCGAAGGATCATAAGAGAGTCTCACAGGACCGGCGCGCAAAGAATAAATATATAAATAAAAAGGCTGATCAGAAGCGCTAATGATATTGTCAATATTGTTATAATTAAAATAATTTTTGTTTTTTTTCACTTAAGGTGCAGCTACTCAAATACTTATCCGATATAAGGCGGAGGGAACCTAGGGCAAAACACTTTGTATAACAATAGTATACTTACTATAAAGTTAGCGAGGGACATTTTTCCAGATTGATTGTCCTGTTTTTGTTATGGTTCAGTTCCAATAGATCCTAGCTGGTTTTTATAAAGAATGTTCGAAAACAGTCTAACAAAAAAAGAGTTTTTTCTTCCTGTGTTTAATTTATTCATACTTATAAACTCTAAACCTCTGTGTACTAGTTTATATGTTGCGAAAATAAGAGGTACGATTAACATGTCATATGTAATGTTTAATAGAGTAAGTAAGCGTCCCCTGCTTTATCAGAGCACACAGGCGTTGTTAGCGGTGGCCGAACGTGATCCCAGCCCATAAGTGGCGACCAGGTCGTTATAGCTATTCCCAACTCCGAGGGTATTCTCCAGTTAATGGATATCCCTGAATAGAGTGCGGTGGGAGGCTCTTGTGAATATGATAGCAATAGTTCACGATATACTCGTATAGGACACGAAGTATTGTTCTCTCCTATCTTTATTGCTATTACTATCCCAGAAGGTTTCCTTTGTGCTTTTGAAGAGAGGTTATTTCTAAGGACTCGACCTTTTCACAAGTGGAAGTAAATCTGTGTGAGCTGTAATATTACTTTAGTTACGAATAGCATCTTGATGTATTCTTTTTATATTACTTTCTCAAAGGTGTATTTTTTGGGGATTGGTGGATGGGGCCAACCCCTATCTTCGTTAGTTCTTCATCATATCCAATGATTTAGCCAGCATTTTCAAGATTACCTTCTCCTTCAGGTGCGAAAAATAAGCACACTCCCCCAAATAACTGTGAAAAGTGTTATGAAGAAAAAGAATATTTATTTAAGCATAAATCAAAAAGTATACAATTTATAACGGGATAAACGGTATTCGATACCTAAACGCTACTTTAAATTAGCTACTCACCCTGATTTTAATTTTTTGATAGGGTTTGACGATTGAAGAACCGACCAGTATCCTTCTTAGTGGGAGCTTTGTGGTTTTATAGAAATCAATTTTCCTCTTGTATTAAGAATTAACTTGGTTAATTGTTATCGGTTAGTTAACTAGGTAACTTAAATTTATACATATAAATAATTTCCTTCCGAATTTTTAATTATTTACTTGAACCAAATTATCTTTGAAATTTTCTTTCCAGAAAGTTCTAGACTTGAGTTTCCACTCTTATATAGACGTTTCCTAAACTTTTAACATAAAAATTACATTAATTTTTAAAGTGACGACTTTATCACATCAGGAATTTGATATCCTTTCTAACGATACCATTAGGCTTTACCTGATATTAAACTTTGAAGATCAACCTTAAAAGCTTTTATGGGTAAAAGTATAACAAAAAAAATAGGTTACTTGAATTATATTTACAATAATTAGCATTATAATATAGTACATACTTATAAATATTCTATTATGTGCCTTTTATTATATATTTAATGCGAGGTTTTATAAGTGGCATTTATTTATAAAAAATTCTTGTTCAACATTATTACCCATAATATTTAAGGATATCTCTTTATATATGCAGGGTGTGCCTCAAATGGGTCTCCCAATACCAGAGTCAAACTATTACCGATATTACTAAATTGATAAGTTACCTACCAAAGCCCAAGTTCATTCTGTTTCGAAGGATTCATGAGACCCGTTCCTCACACACTGAGCTTCTCTCTCCCCCTCTAATATTATTTAAATAAATCAAAATAAATAAATAAGCAAAGAATAATTTTTTTTTTTTTAATAGGATGGGAAGAAATATTTGTTACTTAATTTATTATTATTTAATCAATACCCAAATCTAAAAAAATTAAGTATACTGAAAAAATATTGCTTAATTTTGGTGTTAAATTTAAAGGTTCATTATTTCTTTAAACATATTATTAACTAAATAAGCATAAGTTTAAAAACACGAAACACACTTACTGTTCCATTCAGGATCAAGTTCCACGTTGTTCAAAAGTGTCAATTTTTATAAACATTATTGCCAAAATTAATTTTCGATTCTCATTATTTTCATTATTAGTATATCAGGATATTTAATAGTAATTTACTAAATGAGTAGTTGATCTCCAAAGTGAACCCGAATCAATGACCAACTTTGCAACGATTTAAAATTTAACAGGAAAAATAGTATAAAATTCTTAGAAAAAAAGTTATTAAATAGTGCAATAAAAATTTATCTTTTTCTTTAGAAGAACATATATTAAAACAAAATTATAAAATCTGTAAAATTATAAATTATTATTTTTTTTTATAATACTTAAGAAATGCAAGTATCGTCACTTTTTTTTTTTTGTAAAAATAGAAGGTCAGCTTTGGAAATTAAGTTATTTTCATAGCACTTCTTTTGAATATTTAGGCTTGTTTTAGAAAAAAAATAACACTCTCAGATTCGTTTGATTTTTTTTTACAGAGGAATCGATACTCATTTCGATTTTCAAAAGAATCGATTGGGGTTTACTTTAGAAAAAAAAGGGATTCAATCATCAATAGTTCATTATTCAAACTATTCAACCTTTTTAGAATCTATCTAATCTTAATCGAAAATTCACTAACCCAATCCTGGAATAGCGAAATTTCAGTGCCTGATTAATTAACAATCGATTACTGAGTTAGAGCTAGTTATCCTGAAAAACCAATTTCGCACTCTAAACTCACTCTGGATTCAATCATAACTTGAATAAGCCAACCTGAGTCTAAGTAATCAGGACAAGTTCCCGTCAATATCTCATTCAAATTTTGTGGGGATGCAATTTCAAAATATTCACTCTTGTTTATCACATTAAAATTAGTAATAATCGACATCAATTAACTTTGCTCATTCTTCCCATACTGTTTTACACTAATAATAAGGAAAATAACTGGTCTCCTTGTGATAGGAGCCGCTAGAATATCGTCTCAATAAGATGCAACTAGTGGAAGATACGAACAACCGTCTGTGTCTAGTGGATGATGAAAAGGCAGAGTACTGTATTTGTGAACTCTAGTTCATTGTCTTATATTTATTACTAATAATATTTTATTGAGTATTTAAGATGAATGAAACACAAACATAACATATATACAATAAAAGAAAAACAAGATTATAACGAAAGAAAAAAAGAGAAAACTTCTAATAACAGAATAAATCAAACATGAGACAACATTAAATAAAAAATAAAAACACATTCAGACTTATTTACAATATTTAAAGTCAGCCGAGGGAGCTCCGGCTTATACCCTTGATAGAGGGTTATTAGGTTGGGTTGGGATGTCAGCTGTGAAAAAGATGTCGAAAACTGGGCCAAGACACTGCCTTGTGGAACACCAGCCTAAACTTGTCTTATATTACCTAGTAGATTATAAAAGCGATTTATTGTTCCTGTATCTCAACATAATAATAATAGAAATTAGGTAATTCTTTTTTAGTTTTGTTTTGTGAAAGGGAAGATTAATGTTAAGTTATCCCTCTTCCTTACAGATTTTTATAATAAAGACAACGCACGCGCCATTTTTTATTGATAGAAGCTGAAGTTCACTAAATGTAGAAAACGATATTTTATAGTTTATTTATTCCATTTGCCATACCTCTCGGAAATCCGAATTCCCTCTATTCGCGAACTGCATTCTTACAATTTCGGAAGAAGCAACTCCTATACTCTCTACCGACTATTCTATTATTGCCTATTCGTTTTTCCATTCCTCTTTTCCTGCTAATATCTTTTTTTCATCGAAAGAGATTTAAATGATTTCAATTAACAGCCAATTCTTCGGCCAGCAGCTCAATCTAATTAAATTATAATTGTTTTACTTAAATCTCAACCAAGTCACCATAGTTTTCAAGTAAATTTTAGGTGCAATATTATTATATATTATGCAATGTTTCTAGAGTATGTACCACAGGCAGCCTCCGTGATGTATCTGTGTCTTCCTAATGAAAGAATTAATTACTATTAAATTATTTAGGTTACGAAAATTTGAAAATAAATAGAATTAAGTTGAATATACGAGTAAATATATGGGTGTATATTTATTAGTAAAAACAGCAACAGTAAAATATAAACTATTATTGCGGCTCCCATTATTACCGCATGTGGCCTTTTTGATGAAGTTGCGGCCTAGGAGGCCACATGCGGCCACCAAAAGTATTTGCGCGATATGTATTGATCTATTGCTGAAATTCATTAATATTTAATTATTTAAATAACAAAATACGTTTGTCGGTGTGTGTATTTAGTGATAAATAAAAATTCTTTAATAATAACAATAATGAGTTTATTTATTGAGTAATTTTACATTTGATTTTTTGTATAAATCAAATTAAAAACGGTAAAATATAAAGAATTATTGCGGCCTTCATTAGCAATGTCCAACCTTAATGCGCCCTCCAACAACAAGGTGGTGTCGTATCGTCTAGACCTGATGTATCCAAACTACGGCATGTTTCTTTGAAATTTTGTTTGATTACATGGAAGGATTTTAAAAAATATTCTAAAATTATGAAATTTAGTAAACTACTCAAGCACAAGATTCCTGCAAAATTTATTCCATGAGTTGTTTCTCTTAGAAAACTCGTATTAGAACTGAAGTACCATTTTTCATCACATGGCCCACGAGACTTACAATTAGTGGAGGTCTCATAGAGTTAGTAGACTACTGGTATGACTCAAAACGGAATGTATCAATGCATATATAATCCAAAATTATTAAAACTGAATTAGAACAAGAAAATGTCTGATTGACAAAATATTCTAACCTGAACTCAACCACATCATCAGATGAAGCATTATACCATCTTACATTTCTGGTAAAGTTTTCTTCCTTGTACCTTTTTTTCCCCCTGTTTTTCTTTTCATGGCTGAATTATGAAAGAGCAAAAGTAAATCAATGGTTTTCCTTACTTTTGTACAGCTTCTGCTCTCCCTCGGAGTTCTAAGTGAGGTTTCTATTATTCTTTCCATAAGTTCTCAAAAGTTCTACTCTACAGTTTCTTTGCTCTCAGAATGGCTAAGTTTACTTGTCCTGACCAGAAGTTTTTTTAAAGGCAATTTTTCACTGTGACGTCTAAGTATACTAGATCGTCAAATATAACTTAGTTGCATCTGAAAAAAACTTCATTAATTGTATCTTCAATAAATCATCCCTTTTTTTCTATTTCGTTGTAAGCGGTGGGCTTATTAATTTAAGTAATAGATATGATGAACAATAGAGATATTAATTAATTCAATTTATTAACATTTCATTTAATTATCGATATTTTATATAAAGTGAGTTATACTGCTGATGAAATAATAATTGGAATAACCTTTGAAAGGTGGATCTGATGAATCAGGATTGTTATTTATTTGTACTCTGCAGCGAATTGTATTGTTGTATGTTAAATGACAGTACCGTTAATATAATTATACATATATTATGTTGGAATTAATGTTCCATCAGTTGTCGCAATTGTATATCGCATATTGTCATCATTACTGTTTCCAACTCTGTCAGCTCATAATAGCATACACAGAGAAAATATACGTATTAAATTGTTTATTGTAGAGAGAATGTTATTTAATAATAAAAGAAAGGAACTTTACAAATACAGAACTTGTTACCCTACAACGCAATTCGTTTGACAAATAAGATTACATTTATTTCATTTTAGAGCACCGTTTTCAACGGTAAAATAGTACTACAGCAATTTATTTATATTTCTGTAAATCAAAAAATAAAACCGAATAACTCTAGAGCTAGTGTCCTAAATTTGACCTTGAATAGAAATTACCAAAGAGTACGTTATTTTAAGTAGAATGAACTATTTTTACCGGTCCCAGAGCCGCTTTCAAAAATGGCAGGCTGGTTTAAAGAATACTAGGATACTAACTTGAGGACTTAAATAATAAATTTATTGCGAAATTTTTTTTAATTTGTACGAATGGGATCAAACATGTAAAAAACAGCCAGTGCGTAAAACGTATCCTTTAATTAAATTTATCAAATTTGGGGAAAACTAAGACTTTTTTTCTGTTAGCGTTACAAACCATGTAGATCTTTTGCCGCCTTAACAAGCCTGCTCCATCCCTGCCTGTCTTGAACTATTTATTTCCATTAATCTGCACGCAGCTCTATTTCATCTTTGTTGATTTTATCTATCCATCTACTTTTTGTCTTTCCACGTGGTCTTTTGCCTTCTATTGGTTCCGTTAACCTCCGTGCCTTCATATCATGGGGTACTGGATTGGCCAGTTTTTGTTATCAGATTATTTATGTACTATAAATTGTCCTGTCCCTTGAATAACACAACCATAAGAGATAAAATCTGGTACGAGCATCACATTACTTTTACTTTCCGCTCTACTTCGAAAAGCAATTTTTTCTGGCAAAATTGGGACATTACATGAAATTTTAGAAGCGCGTTCTTAATGAAGCTAAACTTTAAACAATATATTTTTGTATTTTGGTCATAACCATCTATGCAAAACCTCATTAAGACCGCCACAATAACATAAATACTATTTATAATATAGATTGTAGCCTATCAAGACCTTAGACGTAACTGCACCAGTGTATTTGCATCACATAACCCCAGTCTTTGAGCTTTATAGACTAAGTGATATTTGAAAGTACACTTATTTAATATTGAATAACTAAGGATAGTACTACATATAGTTACTAAATTTATATTATATTTATTTAGAAATATAATAAATTTAGTTATTAAATTTATAATATATTAATAATTAAATATCTACTACATACTACTAAAGGATCGTAAACAATATAGTTACTAAATCTCAATCACTTTTTACATGTATTTAAATTCTGATTTTTTACCCTTGGGAAACATACCAAAATACAGTCACTTGCTTTTAAATATAGAACCGATCGGTCGAAAGTCGTCACACTACTTGTAAGTATATAATGTTGTGATTTCACAAAGGGAAATTTGTTTTGAATAAATCGACGATGTATACATAATTATTTAATATATTCAATCGGTTCTAGAGTTATTAAACTACAGTAAATGTATTTAAGGCTATAAGTATATGTTTTACACATCCATGAAATATTTTACATTTTCTTTCACACAGGCAGGATAAAATAGATTGTTAAATAATGCCATTGCTTGATTCGGACCAAAGAATCATTGGAATCGTTCGATTAGCTATAGAGATATTGCGTTTTAAGCCTATGAGTATTTGAAAGCTTCATACATTCCCTAATAAACAGAAAAATTACCGAAATCGATAAGAATTCAATAAATTATTTTGTTCCATTTTTTTACATTTTTTAAGGAAATCTCTATTGTGACTTATTTGTATTTAAAATATAGGTATAATATATGTGAAATATTAAACAATTTGTAACGACTACAGAAGTAATGTTGTTTCAAATATATTTTGAAGAAGAAATGAATTTGAGAAAGGTTTTTCTCAGCTAGAAAAAACCACTAATATAATGCTATGTATTCTAAAGACCGCCGGTGGAACTCATTTAATTATTTTAAATGTCTAAATAAATAAATATCATACGCGCTCACATCTGGCGGTACCTGAGCTAGGGTAACGACCCACGAGCCCAACCTTTTGTAAGTGATAATAAAAACTCTTAAGAACCACCGACCAAGACCGACAACATCCTCACGACTGAGTGTTTAAACAGGATCCAGAAAGACCTTTCACACCTTCCACCAGAAATACGTAAAATATACCTGGTTAGTGGAATACCTTGGCCTGGGGGAAAGGGCGTGGTCATCCCTTAGGCTAGAAATATTCAGCCAATCAGGAAAAAGTACAAAAAGAGAGGGAGGTGACTGGAAGCTAGGACGGTTAGAGTTTTGAGGAAAGGACTTGATCAGGAGAGGCGGAGAGAACAAGAAATGGACTTGTAGCTGGGACTCAGGCTAGGACACAGCCGGAGGGAGCAGATGGACGGACTAGACGCTGAGGAGAGCGACATGGAAGGAGACTCGAAGATGATGAAGAACCAGCTAGGTAATAACCCTCATTTAGTAATAATGATGTAAACTTGTGTTGGCAACCATAAATCGTTAATTAATAGAATCAATAAAATACATGTAACTTTAATCAAACATCAAGCGTTCTCCTCCAGTATGATTCTCAACTATTCATTATCTATATAGGTTTAGTTATTATTTTGTACATAGATGTTTTGGTTGTTGAAGCTGATAAATATAATAGTTAGTAAACCATCTTGTTAATTTTACATTCTACCTTGCATGCCACCAATTAGCAATAGAAACAAACAGTAAATTTAAAAACACGATACCTCTAGAAAAGAAATACAATAAAAATTATATGGTTCAATCTAGAATACTACAGTAGGAGGTCTGTGGTATCTAACCTTTTAATACAGAATTAATATATTTTTCGGTAGATCGGTTCCCTTCTGGGGAATACCAATACTTATAAATACCAATATAAATATTAAATACAAATAAATGCGGTTCTTGGAACCCCCTACTCGCCGTAGAAACGCGAGGCCAGGAACATAACGTTTAAAATGGTATCCCTTGTGGGGACGTATCATTTACTATTTGTTTATAAGATTAAAATAATTGATTTTTTTAGAATTTCGTTTCCATGATTAATAAAGGTGCCATTGTAATAAGTTGGTACTAAGAATACAAGAGGGAAACATCGTTGATTTAATTTAATTTGGTTATTTGAATGTAATGACTGTAAAACTGATGAGTGTTGTAAAGTACAAAAATTAGTTAAATTCTTTCTTGTTTTGATTTGAAATATGTGGATTCTGCGGTTCAATAATTTGTGTCAAGCTTATTTTTAATATGCAAAAATCTTCACTCTCCTATTTAATGGTCTTTTATTAAAAGTGGCTCGTTCTTATTGTGGTTGATTATTATTGGGATATTTTTTAAATGTATTGAGAATTATTTTCCAGGTAGCGTTTAACCCCTTCCTAAAAGGTTAAAATAGGTATTAAATTAAGAGGGATAATATACGCACATGCTTTTTAAGATGGCTCATAGGATAGAAAAAGAAATACTACCAAAGCCTAAACGATCTGAAGCAGTAGCGGATCGGAAAACACTCCAACAACAACCAGAACTGAGATCAACTGAACAAACAATGATTCAAATCCCGAAAGAAACCCAGCCACAGGCCAAAAAGAGGATAGAGGACAATTTTAGTTCAGGAGGAAATAACCTGTTTCTAATACTCCTTCAGAAAATAGAAGAACGCAACAAAATACTGCAAGAAGATATAACAGACATAGTGGGTGAATGTGTTAGGAATTCAGAAATAAGCCTAATAGAATTCGCAGACAGTAAAATAAAGAAATTCACGACCGAGTTAAATAAAAAGACAGGCGGAAGAAAAGGACAGCCAAGAACATCTATTGGAAGAAAATCAAACAAGTGACATTGGAAATGTTCAAAGTCAAGAGAATGAATGTCTTGAATCTGAACAGGAACCTAATGAAGTTAGTGAAGTGGATGAACCTATATCAGCAGTACTCTCCTTAGGCGAGAATAGAAAAATTGAAGATGAAGGAACTACCTTCGAGGAACAAGAAAGCGAAACCTCTACATTAGATCATGAAAGTCTTGAATCTGATAATCTCAGAGAAAATATAAAAGAAATCAGTGGAAAAGAGGAAGGAATTAAAGAAGCCCACGAGGAATCGTTCAATCGGTTTGTAGTAGGTTCCATAAAGATCAGAGAATTCTTTTTGCAGGTCGATAAGGAGACCCATGAACTTTCAGAAAAAAAGAAGACTATACAAGCCCCCCAGATTCAGTCGAACCCTCCATGTTAAAACGGACGTCTCCGAAAGTAGGTGAACTAGCTAAAATAGAAGGGTGGAACAAAAGACTATCGAAACATAAAAGATCAGTACCGAGAATTAATAAGTTTATTTATTATAGGTATGCAGAAACATATACAATCCCCGCGTAGAAACACGAGGCACGGAACATAGCAATATAACAGTAGGAAATAAATGTTTAAGACACGTAAATTCATTTATGTTTCCCTCAAATATTCAATAATGATTATGGTCGAATTTTGACACTGGGTGAACAATAGTTTTTTGAATTATTTGCAAATCAATTTCTTTATTTGGACTTTTTTTCAGATTTTTTGTGGGACATGTTTATTTTTTTCATCCTGAAGAAGAAACTCATCTTCAAAAGAAATCATAATAATTGGATTTAATGAAAAGTTTACGAAGATACGGCGTACTTACAGAAAAAAAAATACATTTAAGTAAATTGAAGTAATATGTACAGGGTGTTTCAGTGTTAAGTAGCTAAACAGAAAATATGAATTAAGTAACTCAAAACAAGAAAAACAATTCTATGAAGATTTGTCTTGATTAGAAGAAATTAACGCATAAAGATTTTCATAGTTATGGACTTTTTACATTATATTAAGTAAATAAAACTTATTTATTTGTTCCAACTTATTTATTGTTCCAACTCAATAATTAAAATTAAACATTAAGCTCATATTATATGTTGTTCAAAGTGATTTTCTTGAGTATTAAGACGGGCTCGGCATCTTTCTTCAACAGCAGCAGTGACAAAAGGACAGTGGATATGTGTTATTGTGTCTGAAGAGTGTGCAGGCCAAGCCACAGGTCCTGCATGACCAATCCATTGATTGGGATAATTAACATTTAGCCATTATCGTGGATCTCTTCCGTAATATAGATGTTAATGTTTACATTTAATTAATACAGTAGTTAGAACAAATAAATAGATTTTATTTATTTTATATAACGTATATAATTCATAACAACGAAAATCTTTAGGTGTGCCTGAACAAAGCGTTTGCGGACATACCTTCAGGGGACATTTTTTTCTTGTTTTGAGGTCCTTAGTTCATTTTTGTAGTTTTGCCACATATAGAAAATCCATTCATTGATACGTAAATTCCGAAGAGGCTAATAGTTAATCAACATATCAAACTCTTTACCTCTTTTTCTTTATAAATAAAAATTAATGAAAAAAAAGATCCACGTGCTTGATGGACACTAATCTTTTTCCTTCCTAGAAGTCAATTACTGAAAAAAAAATAGCTTTCCTAGGAGAAGGAAGGTTGACAAAAACTAATTAACTTTTTTTCCGTGATAGGTAGTAAGGTATAATACAGAACGAATTTCGATTTGGCAGTATAATTGGTAGAATGTTTTTTCTTCAGTCCTTTCCCTTCGTATGTTATAGATATATACTCGATAAGGAACTAATATTTTTTTATTTATTTAGGAGTTTCCACTAATCGTGGATTTTCCTTAAACTAAAGTGGAACTGATAAATAATATCCGATAAACTGGAAATATCTGGATAATTAAAATATCTGGATAAAGTGAAACTGATAAATTATATTTTTAATGACCCGTGAAGAATAGGTAATTATTCTAGCTTTGAGATAATCACAAATTTGTTTTATTGAATTAATGTTTTCCACGTATTTGTTGTAATTCACCGGTTTGTACCTGAATTTAAATCACGAACAAGTGGATGAATGTATCACATATAATTAAGAATATAATTTTTACTTTTTGATTTTTTATATTGATTAAAAATACGGAAAAATAGATAGATAGATAGAAGATGGAAAGTAAACTTTATTCTACTATAAAACTAAATCAATTTTATCAATCATCCACCTCTGTCAAAATCTGTTTCGCAATATTTATTTCGTTGATAACGTCATTTTGGGATGTGAGAGGGAATTGGTAAAGATGATATTTAAATCAGGACAAGGAAGAGGCATGGCGGATATCAGATGGCAAGGAATTTCAGAAGGCAGTGGATCGGGCAATAAGAGAATATTCAAATATCTTAGTTCTACATGTTATAATATATATATATATATATATATATAAATCTAGATATGTTATGTGTCATTTTCGGAAAAAGATGGGTATTTTTCTTGAATAAATGTTTTTTGAGTACACTTTCTTGATTTCACTTTTCTAAACCTTCGGTTTTTTTAGAAGTTGAAAATTGAGTTTTCCAGTTAAATAGGAGCAAAATATAACAGTTATTTTTTTAAAAATGTTCGACCGGTTCTCTCCACTAATACTATTTTTTATTAAGTATTATATAAATTTTAGCCAGATTTCAAATTATTTCCTTAATTTTATTTATGTTTTTCGAAAACTAGATGAATGGCAAAAATAAGCAATGAAGTGAACAGGTTTTTTGAAAACATGAGGAATCTAAGGAAACGCTGTGTATTTTTTATTTTAAAAAATCGAAGAAATCAAAACAACTGTAAAAATTACTTTATGCGGTAGATTACTTTTGTTATACAGATTTGTATTATTTAACTTTTTTGTTTGTAAAGATTTTCTTTTAACAAATTTTTAATTTTTTTTTTTTTTTATCTCAGTGAACTTGAAAACGTTCAAAAACGAATATGAAGGCCATCACTTTCTCTCTAATATAAATATGTACCTGTTCTATTGACAGCCACACTGCAACAATGTTAGGACATTATTATTATTTTTTGTTAAAATGAGGTTTTGAAGTTTTCTGATCAATCCTATCCTGTAGCAAAGTGTTATTTTAGTAAATATGATTGATTTTACCTAATTAATAACTGTTTTTCAAAGTATGTAAAAAGCTACAAGTTAGAAGTCAATTTATGATAATTGATGATAGTTGAAATATATTGTTTATAGCGTCACTAAATTGTGTCAAGTTGTTTAACTATGTCGATTGATTTTTATGAAATCCATAACCATCAAATAGCAGACTTCTGACAATGTAATTATTTTATTGATTCATCAGCGGTTCTATTTTAGAAGGTTAAAAGAAATAAGTAGATGTAAAAAATTTTAAATCAACTTTTTAGTTTCTCTTAGCATTCTCTTCAAGCGATTGCTTCTATCAGCCCTGGTGAAGGCCTGAACTTCGGGTCAAAACGTCGGCAAATGTTAAAATAAATATTAGTATTTATTTTGACTGATCACCCCAGCCATCCTTTTATTCATAGTTATGATACTAGCTCAAAAAGATTGTTTGGCAGAAATAAAATTATAAAAGTAACATAGAGCATTTCATAATTGTCTTAGGCCTACAAAAATATAATCTTTATGGAACAAAAATTACGCAGTTTTTTTGTGTCCTGAAACCTTTCGTCTTAGTCTAGTGACGGGACTCACTAGTGTCCTGTAAATGTCAATTTTTCAGTCTATTAATAGGTTTTTAATATATGTCTGCCATATCATTGGTTTGTGAGTAAGTGAAGTAAGTGTTTTAAAAAGTGGGTTTGTCAAGTATTTGACACTATCAAAAAATTTGATATGCCTGCGTGTAATAAAGTCGCCCACCTTCGGTAATTCGAGGGTGGTATGTAGTAGGTCCGTACGTGTTTTTTGTAAAGTTCTGTGTCTCACTATTTTTCTTAGCACACCGTTCTGAAACTGTTGGAGCTTTTTCGATATTGCCGGTGATACGTTAGTTAGGAGTGGTGCTCCATAAAGGAGTGCCGGTCTTAAAATGCTCTTGTATATTGTTAATTTGAGGCGGAGGGATAAGTTAGGGGAAGTCAACAGATGGTTGAGCCTGTATGCCTTGGTCCTTAACAATTTCAATTTCTTGTTACAGTGGCGAGCCAGTGTTAGGTGCCTATCGAGGGTAACACCTAGGTACACACACTATACTGCTCGCCGGTCTGTTCTCGCTACCCGCTACCTCATAGACCTTAGGGAGAGGGCGCTTGTTCTTTTGAAAGGAGAAAATAATGCAGTATGTTCTTTTGGTTGACTGCAATATTTAGCCCTTTCAGTTTGTGAGTAATTTTTTCACAGCCCTCCTCCGCCTGCCGTGGAGCTGTCTCTGCGCTAATTAAGCTACTGTAGATAGCGATGTCATCTGCGTATGCCGCTACAGTTGCTTTCTTGTACTTTCAGCAGTTTCAGCAGTATAAATTGAAAATAGTACTGGGGATAGCACAGAACCTTGGGGGACACCGCAGGTTTTAGTTTTTCTTCTTACAAGGTTTATGCAGTGTTTCTGTCAATATGTTCTACCTACAGAATACTATTGTTCCAAAAATTCATAGTTATCAAGTAGACAATTTTATAAAAAAAACTTGATAAAATATTTAACAATTTCAACTCCTCATAAACTTTCAATAGTTTAATCTGTCATAATATTTAGAAACTGTTCTATAAGAAATCATTGTTTATAGCGTCACTAAATTGTTTTAAGTTGTTTAATTATCTCGATTGATTTTTATGAAATCCATGACCATCAAAATAGTAGACCTTTGGTAATGTAATTATTTTATTGATTCGTCAGCTGTTCTATTTTAGAAGGTTAAAAAAAAAAGAAGTAAAAGTAAAGCATTTTAAATAAACTTTTTAGTTTCTTAATTAATTGGTTTTAATTTGTGCAAATTAAGAGAACGACCCGTAGATATTGAGGCAATGATAATATCGGATAAACATTTTAAGTTAAAATTTTTAATGCCTTTACTTTATAGGAAAGGGTGATAAAAAAAAATACTCATTCAGCTCCAAAGCCTGAGTAAAGACCCCTTTCCAACAGAACAGAATTCACCAATTATTATAAAGTGTTAAATCAGGATATTTCTAAACTTATAAAATATTGTCAATTTTAGTATTTTTTCATTTATTTTTTGGTATAGGAGATATTTCATTAAGGATTGATACACGACACCGCAATCAAGGAAGATAACGACTAATTAAATCCATAGAGGAATATAGGCTGGTTTGATACAGTAGTACATTGCAATTAAATAAGTTAAAACATGTAATATATTTATAAGAACAAAGCGTATAAAATTTATGATCAAATTCAAATTATTTTTTATTTTATTTCTTTGGTCATTTACATTTATTATAAGAAAAAGGAAAACAAGTCGGCAGACTTGAAATTAATGTAAACTCTCTCTCCCAAGTAAGTGGCTTTGTTCGATAAAACACATTAAGGAGCATCTTCTATTTTATTCCCTTAATGCAAGGGTCTAAGATTTAGCATTTCATTTATTTTTATTGTTTCCGCTTTTTTTGTTCTTCTTAATTATAATTCATGTCGGTTAATTTTAAAATCTATGTATTTTATCTATCCTTTTGGAAACTTAAATTTAAGGCATTGTATAATTTATTCATTATCCGTCTCTGTTTTATAATTGATTACGAAAATATGCAAGAACATAAAATATATATATATATATATATATATATATATATATATATATATAATATATATATATATATATATATATAATATATATATATATATATATATATATATATATATATATATATATATATTCTTATACAAGGTCTCTGGCTGATGATTATAGGTCCTTAGAAGAGACAAATAATATTTGATTATAATGTTTAAAATTCAACCTGTCTACCACAGATAGAATGTTTATCATATGATTCATTATAGAGAAAAACATTAGTGAGTTGAAAAATAAAAACGAAATTAAATAAATAATATATTTTATCCACTGTATATTGTAAAATATTTAATTAAGAATTGTAATTTTGTTTTTGATTGGGTGAGCTGGAATATAATATATATATTTGGGTTCACCTTGTGCTCAAATATAATTTTTTTAAAATTAATAACCTAAATTTAGATATATAACTGGTATAAAAGACTAAATTTATATGCGAGTGTTTTAGACATTTTACAGCTCCATTTATTTATTTAATCGAATATTTGATCAAAATAATAAGTATTTTATTTGAAAATTAATTGTATTGGTGTATTTTTGGATGCCGCTGAGGCGTTTCCACCAGATTCTTGCACAAGATATTCTTTTTAAACTGGACTCTATACAACCATATACATGCTTTCTGATTTTTTCCTTTTAGAGAATTTTTCTTAGGGCTAAGAAATTTATTTTATTCTACAGACTTCCGGCAGTACCTAAAGTTTCATTTCTGGCTCCCATACTATGTATTCTATACACGTACAACATACTTATTAAGTATACTTTATTGGGTAGTTCATACATAGCATAATACAATTTTTAACAACTTGATTTATTTCTAATTCAATTTGGAATCCAAGAATCATATAAAAGTATTATCATTGAAGTATAAGATAATAAGTATTGCGGACCTGAAAACAAAAAACAAATTTCCTTTGAAGGTATGTCCGCTAACGCTTTGTTTAGCATATATTTTCGTTATTATGGATTATTTACGTTATATGAAATAAATAAAGCCGATTTATTTGTCCGAACAACTGTATTAATGAAGTTTTAATATTAATATTCATATTAAATGATATTCAAAGTGAAGGTATGTCCGCAAACGCTTTGTTTAGGAGATGGATTAGATAGAATACTAATATGGCCTTTTATCCCTCGCTGTATAAAAACTATTGTCAAAATAAGGATTAATACTATTTGTAATTAGCATTGGGAACTCTCAATAACATTTATCAGTTTGTAAGTGGTTTTCTCAGAGTACTCATCATTATGCCTTCCATTTATACTAATGGTGAATATTCCGTTATGGTATTTGTATACGGTTTTTGCAATGCAAATGGTAATGCTGCCTGTCGTGAATGCTGCCTATGCCAGACGATTTCCGAATAGAAAATTACCAAACAATTCTATCTTTAGCTCCACGTTTCAACGTCCTATAAAAACTGGTATATTTGCTGTAATAACACGTGCTGAAGGTGTTTTTGACACTTTACGTCTCAATGCTTAAGGACATCACGTTGAACAACATTTAGTATGAATTTCATGTTTACGTTTAATTAATAAAGTAGTTGAAACAAATAAATAATTTTTATTTACTTAATTTAACGTAAATAATTCATAACAATGAAAATCTTTAGATATTAATATCTCCTAAACAAAGCGTTTGCGGACATATCTTCTTAGGAATTCATATTTTCAGTTTGGCCACTTAATCCTGAAACACCCTGTCTATATATGTATATATATATGTACGTGTTTGTGTGTGTGTGTGTGTGTGTGTGTGTGTGTGTGTGTGTGTGTGTGTGTGTGTGTTTGTGTGTGCACATAAATATACTCATACAATATACAATACATATATATACAAAATAATTTTTAAAAACTACGGAAGTGGTAACCCATCCACAATATAAGTAATAAATAAGTAATAGTACCCACATAACACATAAATAAATAAAAAAAAACAGAAACAAACAAAAGCAAAACATAAATTATAGTAACAATAAAAAAAATTGTTAAAGTGTCCATTCGAAACTAGATACATAAGAAAAAGAGGAAAATTAATTATTGAGTATCACGCTATAAACGAGGAAGTGGCCTGAACAAATTACTGTAAATCATGTGAGAAACTTTAAGGACTCTCATGGTAATCGCGTTAATCGTTCTCTGGGTCATGTCCAACATAGCCATGTATTGGAATGAACTTCCGCAGCATATTTCTCTCCAAGTTATTGTAAGCGGGACTATTTTGATGTCCACTCCTGGCACTCCCGTTGTATGCCATCCTACAATCAAGATCCTTATATTTATTGCCTTTAATCGTGTTCCATTCGGTGGTGTTAGGATTATCTTCGACGATCTGTGCATCTATAATGTAGGTTCCGCTTGTTGCTGAGCACACCAGATCTGGATTCCACCTTTTTTTGTTAAAAATAATGTTCTCTTCCTTTGGAGAGCAGTTTCCGGGAGGTTCACCACTGTATCATGCCGCCGCACTCTGTCTCCGTGAGACGAAATGAAATGTTGTATAATATGACTGGCAGTTTCACTTGCTGGTTATCCAGCTACATTCGGTCGACATAAAGTCTCTATTTCCTCTGAATAATCACACCCTGGTTGCTAAGGGATTTATGTGGGTTCTTACCATTTGTATGAAGGTCCGTCCGGTCACCGGAGCCGCGTAGCAATCAACCAATGAGTAGATGGCTGACAGTTCTTTGATTCCCTCAATGCCTTATCATCAACGTTAAGATATAACTTCATGGACAGTATTTTTTCCCGTTCTTTACTTGAAGTGTTTTCCGAGTTGAAATATCAAAATATTTGACACGTAATTAAAGAATCTTGGTGGCTAATAAAACCTTATATACTGACCGCCACCTGCTTACAGTTCACCAACACTTTTTTTTTTTTTGGTCCTTCCCTTCCTTGCCGTTAAAGCTATACCGTATTTTCTCGGGCCAGGGAATGTGGGCGGGGATTTAAAAGACTCCCCCGGCATCGGGACGCGAACTCGAGACTATTTTTATATCTTTGATTCATATGTCTGGTTGCCGGGCAACGGCGGTGCTGTGCAGACGCTTTAGCCCATTCGGTCACCCCGCCCACTAGTTCACCAACACATAAGAACCCTTTAGAAACGATTTCATACCAATTTATACAGACTTACTAACGTACTAATATGTGATATGACTTCAGCTGGCATTCCCATCAATAAGAGGAGGAGACTAAAATGGCGATGGATGAGAGACCTCATTACTGAAGAAACCACAGTACTTGATTCAAGCCAGTGAATGCTGGTTGCTATCCTTCCCCATGCTGTCATGTCAATTACATTACTTTTATCAGCTGATTGTCAACTATTCTTTCAAAGGTACAGAAGAATACTGGAAGAGAAAAAACAAAAAAAAAAAAAGAAAATCCATTTTTCTCATAGCTTCTGAATATTTAAATAATAAATATTAATTTCAGAAGTTATTTCTTTGTAATATATTATATTTTGTTTATTTTTTGCACCAGATATAGAAAGGATAGTTAATTTATTGTTTATTGGTTTCGATAAACAATAAATATGTTCATAGCGTTTATATAAAGATTTCACTTATGAATGTAATTGTGTTCTTTCAGCTCCTTTTTAATGAAAAAATTAAAACAAGAAAAGTCAATTTTAATGCTATTAATCAAATTTAATGCCATTTAAATAAATCAAGGATATTGTTAATTAATGTTATGTAGTGAAATATCATCCCATTTGGGCAAAAGATAGACTTGACTTGTTCTGAAAACTGAGCACAGAACTGTTTCGGTTTGTGGTTGACCAACAAATACAAGCCTTAACCAGAGTCTTCAACCTCTATCGTCCTAAATCCGCTAGACTCTGAGGTCCGAATGAGATTCAGGTTCTAAAAGGTTAAACAAGTTTCAGTGTGCTGATTCAAATATTTAGCACTGCTTACTGATTTAAAAATTGGTGGTAGGCTATGAATAAATATATATTTGTGATTAAAGAAATGAAACAAGATTCAGAGTGCTATTCTAATTTGAGTAACAATTATTAATCTACAAGACCTTACTGAAACCTATCTGGACCTACGGACTTGAACTGTGGGGGACAACTAAATCATCGAATATCAAACGCATCCAATCGTTCCAGTCCAAAGTCCTTCGAACAATAGTCAATGCTCCATATTATGTCACGAACAAGACCCTACACCATGACCTTAACATCCCATATGTCCATGACATCATCCCATTCAGATTCTCCAACTTTAACCAGAACCTCATTCATCATCCCAATCCTCTAGCGCAATCCCTATCCAGCTCCGAACATCCATACCATCCCCCTCGAAGGTTGAAACGGCAGTGGCCTCAAGATCTTTTGTAAATATGCCTTTGGAGTCCTGGCAATGGCTAGCTTCTCCACTCATGTCCTGAGCGTCTGTGGCTCTAGTGCCCTTTTTCAGTCTCCATTGGCTTCTAATACTAGTGATGCGGCTGGAAAAGTGGCGCTGGGATCTTCCGGAGTCTTGCTTTGCCTTCCACGTGTGGGGGAAAAGCCATGCTCGGAGATTCTTGGGCGAATGTATACATTGTATATAGGTATGATTGGGTTTAGAAGTTTTTATTTTATTTTATTTTTTTTTTTATTTAACTTCTTCACCAGTATTATTTATTTACTTCTTATATTTATATTTATTTCTTTATTATTTGTATATATTGTATGAATG
This sequence comes from Nezara viridula, assembly GCA_928085145.1. Lineage (NCBI taxonomy): Eukaryota > Metazoa > Arthropoda > Insecta > Hemiptera > Pentatomidae > Nezara > Nezara viridula. The sequence goes on from OV725077.1 coordinate 177,898,972, forward strand.
AGAACTTTTAGCCCTAATTCTTATAGCCCTCCAGCAGTGGCTGATTGTATTATTATTCAATAAACAGATTAAAAAAAAAAATTGAGTAACAGTTACCAACCCAGTATTTAATTTATTAGATTTCATTGAATTTTCATTGATTTATTTTTATCCTGTACTTGTGTATGTTGTCATAAATAAAAGAAATGAGGTACTGTGATTATTTCATAACATAAGCATATAAGTAAATAAAAATTCATGGTTTAGAATTTTAGGGCGAGTGGCCCAACCTAAATAATTTTGAATTCTTGATTCCCATCTGGATACGAAACGATAGCATCAAAAACTGAATATTTATATTCCCTCTATGGTTAGTAGGTGACAGTAATCTAAAAAAAAATATGCTCTAATGACCTATTCAGGAATAATTTAATATTGAAATTTAAATTTCCACCAGGATAAAACCGTGATACTTTTCAAGTATACAATAAAATGAAGGATATTTCAAGATTCACAACTTAGTCGGATCACAGATGGGTGGTATTTTAAAACTTCACTTTCATAGAAATAGAATTATTAAATTTAAATAAAACAACTTAATGAACAGGTTTTATTGAGTCACGATAAATAATCTGTTGATATATACAGGCATTATTTTTTATATCAATATTTCAATTATTAATATTCATTATGAAAATGATGATTACTCGATTTCGGAACATAAAATTAAATTAAAAGTTATAACAATAGCAATTTAAATCTACCTGCTTTTAGTTGAGTATGTTATTCCCGTTTAGCTTATAAGATATCTATGAAATAATGTCTTATTTTCATATTTTTTTATTAAATCATCAAAATTCTCTTAATTTCTATAGATTAATTTTTTTATAAATATCTGTTTCCATTAATCGGTTTTCATCGTTTGTAGACCATACCCGTAAAATTTTTATCTGTTCTGAAATATCTTTATATATTATTTATAAAAGGTATATTATTTATCGGATCACCAATGAAACAAAAGATATCATTCTCCTTTGGTGTTTTAATTATTATAAATAATAATAATTACTTCGCATCTTTAAGTTGTACTTTCAGGTTTTATATTATTTCCAAATGACAGCTGGTGTACCTAATAAGGCTTTATAGTTAGGAATATATTACGTAATTAAAATTTTAATTAGCATTATAAGCATCACAGTACCACATTAAAATATAAAACAATCAACAAATGAGCCATCAGAACTACAATTCCGAAACATGTATATAAATAAGTCATGATTTTTCTGACATCTGTAATGAGCCCACTTTGGCCACCCCTTCTGTACAGAATAAGGTAAACGTAAAATAAAAGTATAGATAATAATTTTTAAAAAATATAGAATACTTTCACGAATAAGCTACTATTTAAAATAGGATTGTAACCATGTTGTAATAATCATTCAAAAGATATTGTTAATAGGATATATCGGATAGGTTTAAAAGTGTAATATGTGAGTGTAAGTTTCCGGAAAATATTTGTTCCTCAATGATTTTCTTATTAATTTTAACTATCAAATTTTTCTGAGAACAGTTTTTCATCAATATTGCTCGTGGATGAGGATTTGTTTTTTAAATATTTTTGTTAAGAAATAGTAAATTTTGACACACTTTAGAGCAATAAGTATTAGAGCTGAGTGAGGAACATTTATACCATTTATTCACAACAATAAAAAAACTTCATAACAAACGCAAACTGATCAGAAAAACAAAAGAAATATAGCATGAAGTAAAATAAAATAAAATACATAAATTCATAAAATAATAAAACAAAAACAAATTAAAACGTAATTAATCAGCTGCGTTACCTGTATGTGAGTACAGTGGGGACTGAGAGATCCACAGACGCCCGTGACTTGAGTGGAGAAGGATCAATGCTAAAACTCCAATTTTCAAAAGATCTCGGGGCGACTGGCGTTTCAACCTTCGAGGAGGATTGTGGGCATGACTTTAGGAGGAAAAGGATTTGAAATACTTTTTTATTTCTTTTCTTAATAGCAGGCACTTAATAAAATAAACTGACACACTCAGTCATCCGAGGTAAATTGCATAACCTAATGGCTGGTTAATCAAGCTGCGAGGTTATAAACCAAAGAGGTTATATTGTGCAAAGTATTGATAACTTCATTAACTGTGCCAGAGTGTTCAATGTTGTTCAAATATGCGAAGGACGCGCTATCCTCTTATAGGACAAATGCAGACTTCTTTGGTCTGGGTAATCATTGCATAATAACAATACTGCGTAGTTTTTAAGTACGGTTTACCCTTTCAAATAATAAATAATACGATAATTTTATTAAAACTTTAATAACATTTTATACGACTAATCATGTAAAGTATAAATTTATAATACGTCACACAGTAGATCGCTAGCTTGACATTTTGTAATAAAAATGGGGCCATCATCGGGAGCATAATGAGATCTAGTATATAATCTGTGTATAATCTGATAGAGAGGCTGTATAATGTTTCAAAGTGTGATTGGTGTTGGAGAAACCTATAGGGAGTTCAGAATTTGAAGACAGCTGCACTTCACTGATGAAACCGCAAGAAGTGGCTTGAAGAGGCCAGAACCCAACAAGGGATTGTTGTGCCAATTGATTATGGTAGCGCTACAGTCCAAATCCACAAGTTATGTACAATGGAGTTAAAGTGTTTATGTATTTGTGATGTTTTCCTGTCTGTTTATATAAATCTGTTGGCATTTATAGCTCAAAAAAAGGAAAGTTCTATTAAACTTAAATACTTTATAAAGTTAGGTATATTTTTTTTTTTTTTTTTTTTTTTTTTTTTCCTTACGTGGTAACCCCACACAAGGATCGTTTATTTGATTTTCCTTCATGCTCCATGCCTTAAAGACATACTACATGAATTACATTTGTTTACAATTGTTTTTTTTTTCTAGTTTCACATGATTTACATTTTTAGTTCAAATTTATATACATTAACAAAAAAAAAACACAAAGAATAAACACACAAAAATTAAATCGGAAAATTAAATATTAAACACACAAAGTCAATCTAACAAAGCCAAAAAGAAATCACCCACGCTGCCCATCCCTGGTTAGTAAGTCGAAGTCGATCGATCTAATAAATCTAAGAAAGTCTGTCTTGAATTCAGTAAATAACTTTTGTTCCGTCTCAGGCTAATTTCCTCTTTTGATAATTATACTTTTTATTAACTCAAATCGCTGTCTGTCAAATCGTTTACATTCATATATTATATGTTTAAAATTTTGAACCTGTCCGTCTTCATCACATAAGTCTGTTTGTATAATGTTGAATCTTTTAAGATATTGTTTTGTATTCCCATGTTCCGTAAGTACTTGCGTAAGTTTGTAGTCATTACTGTGAATGTGTCTGTAATTGTGAATTGAAATGTGTGGTATAAATCTGTGTAAGCTTGGTGACTTAGCTGAGGTCACCCATATGTGATCCCATCTTTTGATGAAATCCAACTTTAAATTCATATTAATATACGATAAAGGAGCTTGATGATACGATGGCGGCTAATCGCTTTTAGCTGCTTCTTTTGCAAGGCAATCGGGTCGTTCATTGCCCTCAATCCCACAATGTGCTTTTACCCATTTTAGAGTCACTACTTTCCCTACAGTTCTCATCATTAACAATTTGTTTCTAATTTGGTCAGTCAAGTAATCATGAATGTCCCAATTATTAACAGAGTCTAGCAGAACTTTGTTGTCTGTATTTATAGTAACGTGAGTATTCGTTTGTAGAGGGTATTCATATATGTATTCAGTAACCTTTAAAACAGCGAATTTTTCTGCCTGATTATTTGAACAATATGATTCTAATTTATATTGATGTTCTATATTCCTACCATCTTGAGCTCTGAACAACCATGCACATCCAACATTCTCGCCGTCCTTACTACCATCAGTGAAAACATCAGTATTTTCAGAAGTAATTCCCGGTCCAGTCCATAAACTTGTTGCAGGGTGTAACCAAGATTTACAGTCAGTGATTCTTTCTATTTTGTCTAGGGTCAGGTTTTTGTATCCTCTCTTTCCTTTTCTAATGTTATATAAGGTCGTTCGTTCTTCAATCTTCATTTGGATTGGCAACAGCCCTGCCAATAATATTGTGGCCTCGAATGATAGTGTACGATAGCCCTTACATATCTTAATCGCAATTAACCTCTGAAGCCTTTCCAACTTCACCAAATTTTTCTTACGTTCAACGGCCGGATGCCAGACATGCACAGCGTAGAGCATCTTAGGAAGTACAGCAGCTTCATAAATTTCCTTTAACACTTTCGATCTGAGTCCCCATGTCGCTCTTGCAGCCACTGATAGTCCATTTATAATCCTTAAAGTGTTGTCATATAGATTATCTATATGTCTGTTCCAATTCAGTTTTCTGTCAAAGAGAAGCCCCAAATATGATAATGTATCACATTGCGTTATTCTTACTGTATTGAGTCGAATATCCAATTCTGGTACAATTCTCTTTTTTGTGAAGATTATATATTTTGTCTTGTCTAGATTAAATTTAAGTTTGTTGCGTCTAGTCCATCGTCTCAGCCTTGATAATGTTATGTTTGCTATTGTCTGTAATTCATCGAAATCTCTTCGTTTTATAAGTAATAATAAATCGTCTGCGTATGCTAATAATGTTGAATTTTCCTGTAGGTCTATTTCGAAAACAGTATTGATTAAGATGTTCCATAGTATAGGTGATAGTGCTGATCCTTGAGGAGTTCCTAGCGTCAATTTCTTGTCAATATAATGAAAGTTTGTTTGGATTGCAAGTTTTCTGTCAGAAAAATAATTTTGAATGATTTTGTATATGTTTTTTGGACACTTATATTTCTTTAGATTATTTAAAATCGCAGGCCACCAGGCGTTGTCAAATGCACCCGCGATATCCAAAGAAACAACCAGTAAATTACTATTTTGCCGGAGTGTACTGGTGATATGGTCGTTCAATTCACTGAGTGCATCGTCAGTTCCTGATTGGGGTCTGAATCCAAATTGGTGTCGGTGGAGTATATTGTTACTAAGTAGATGATGCATTAATCTATTTTTTATTATTTTTTCAAAAATTCTACTCATCACAGGAAGCATACTTAGTGGTCTCAGTGAAACTGAATTAGCCTTAGGAATCAATGTTAATTTACCCACCTTCCAGCTTTTAGGAAATTCATTTCTTTTGAATAAGGTTTTATAAAGTCCAGTTATCAATTTTGGATAGGAGTCAGCTATCTTTTTTATCATTCTTGGGTCAATTTTGTCTATTCCTGGCGCTTTCTTGTCATCCAATTTATTAATAACTTGTAATATTTCAAAATCCCGGATATTAGTGTCATCATCATTATTAGGCGGGATAAGTATTTCTGTTCTCATTTGTCTGTGTTCGTTAGTGTCATCACTTGTATTGTCATCTTTGATTATCTTATTTAATATATGAGATAATGTATTCTTAGTGTCTGTTGTGTATGTTCCTAGTTCATTCAAAGTGGTAGTGAGTAAGGTTTGAGGTTTTATTTTATTGGATACAAACTTATATGGCCATTGCCACGCCTTTGATGCAGTAGCAAATGTCTTCCAGGACTTTAATTTGGAACTTTTAATTAGCTTTTGATATGCTTGCCTACTTTTGAGATAGATCACTCTCCTTGATTCCCTTAGTCCATCGTCTTTTGTCCGCTGGTAATTTCTTCTTAGATGATTTGTCTCTTTACGCAAGCCAGTTAGTTCAGGGTTCCACCAAGGTACTGATCTTTTTCTAGTTCGACCTTTGAAATGGCCGGATCTTTTGAATGCTATATTGCAAGATTTTACGATAGATTTTATCATTTTATTTATGATAATATCAGTAGGCATAAGAGAAAACTCATTAAGAATCAGCTTTTCGGTATCATAAACTGTCAATTTCTTCTTATCAGTACAATGTTGAGATAAAAACTGTTTTTCTAACTGATGTATTAAGTTAGCCAAGAATTTATTCCAGTCACCATTCTCTGTCAAATATATATAGTCTTTTGCTAGCACTCCAGTTTTATCATTTCCCTGTAAATGTAACTCATAAGTCAAAATGTTGTGGTCCGAAAAATTTGTTTCTCTAGAAATTGTCCAATTTTTTACAATATTATGTCTAATCAGTTTTGTATTAGATAATGTTAAATCAATATTACTACTGCCTCGCGGCCCTTGGAAAGTCATTAGTTCGGAATTTATATTCATTAAGAACAAATCTTTCTCAATAATAAAAGTTTCCATATTTTTACCCCTTTCGTTAGTTTGTTTGTCGAACCAATATTTAGATCTTGCATTGGAGTCCAATCCAATAATGATATTAGAATCTTTGAAATAATCCAAAGCGCGTTCTATTTTTTGTAAATCCAAATTTATGTTTCGGGTGATATCAAAATAAGCACATATTATTATACATTTTAATTCACTGTATGATATTTCTATGCAAACAAAATCACAATCAGAATGTTGCAATATCATGCAGGCATCAATGTTTTTATTGGTCACAACGACTCCAGCCCTGGGATTGCTTCCTATTGTTTGAAAAACCCTTGACTGATTATAACCTACAATTTTATTTAATCTTGTATAAGGTTCTTGGATTAATAAAACGTCTATTTGTTTCATTTTTATATACTGTTGTAGCATGTTCAATGTGCATTTTGAATGATGTGTGTTGAGTTGTAACATGTTTAATTGTCTATATACCATCCTTAAAAATTAATTGTTTACAGTCCCCAATAATATTTTGAAATATGTATATATTATGGTTATTAATTACTCACTGTAGAGGGATGTTGTAGTTGGTATTAGATGCCAATTTCTGTATTTCTGTCAAGTACGACGGGCAGTTTCGGTCAAATACAGAATGTTCTGTGGGGCGCTTCTTTTGGCTTTTAGTGAACTTGTTGTAGTTTTGACAAATGATACATTTCATTTCTTGAGAAGTGCAGTCACTAACCGCGTGTTGACCTCCGCAGTTCGAGCATGCTATCGTCCCTCTGCAATCCTTGCTTCTATGGTGAAATTTAAGGCACTTGGTGCACCTTCTTATTTGGAAATAATCCTGAATTCTCACCTTTTGATGTCCGAGGCTGATTTTATTATATAATAGCAATTCTCGAGTCCCTGCGTCAACCTCCAAAACAGCATGCCGACTACTATTCTTTCTTGTAGTGAGGATAATCACAGGTCTTATTTTATCCTTTTGTAAATGAATATCATCATTTTGAGCAGTTATGTAGTCGGTTATATTCTGTAAATTTATTTCTTCCTCAATGTTTCTCACAACAACACGAGGGTTCATTTTATTTATTTTATGGTATGATATTTTTCTTGAGCCTTTTATAGTTTGAGCAATTTCGTTGAGATCTTTCTCCCTGTCGGTCTGTATTATTAATGATCCGTTTTTTGTTTCTACAACCTTTTGAAAACTTATGTGTAAATCTTTTGGATTTACTAAAGACTTAAATTCGTTACAAAGTTCATTCGGTTCTAATGATATTTTAGGTTTAATAATTGCCTTATGGGCTGTTCGATTTTGTGCTTTCATTACAACCCTTTGGGCAACTGCTGAGTAACTAATTTTGTTATTTAAAGAGAGGTTGTCTTTTTTAATAACCTCCCCGATTTCCAAACTAAATGATTGGTCACAAAGATTACCTACATATTTTTCCATCACTTCGATAGCTTTTCCGACCTTCGGTCGCAGGTCTTTTCTCAAGAGATTGTAATCCAAAACCTCCTTTAAAGTCTTGATAGCGTAATTTAAATCCAATACTTCACCGGCCATTTTGCTGGAGACCTGCTTGTGATGAGACTGAGACAGAAGAGGGGGCTGACAGGAAATTTCTTGCAGATTTTAGCGATAACGGCTGCAAACTTCCAACGAAATACCTCTTCATGTATTCCTTCACAGCTGCTCTTACACTCTTCAGAACACCACCGAAATTTGTAAAAGTATTCCTAAATAGGAATTACACGAGTATACAAAAAATCACTTTTATAGGGAGTGTATAACTTAATAGGATTAAAAATGAACACAGACCCGAACTGACGTTCAATACTGCCAAAGTCAGACTTAGGTATATATATACCAGAAGTTATATATATATATATCATTAAAAAAAAACTCTAGATTTGATAGGTAACTTCCATTGTCTGGTACAACTATTTTCAACAATGTTGTTTTGGTTATTTGGTTGTTAAAATTTTATTTTAAATTAAAACTATTTTTGGTACTCTAAAAGTATCATCGATGTTACGATTTACCGAATTAAAACTATCAGATAAACATATGACGATATTGTGTGTAGTGATAAAGTTGGTCAATCCGGAAGGAGTCCCAAAGAGCCTGGCGTGTTACATTGAAATGTTAATCAATCGGTGATGAAAACCATCCAATAATGGTTTTATTGATAATAATACTGTTTTATATATACATATATATATATATATATATATATATATATATATATATATATATATATATATATATATATATATATGTTTATGTTTATAATTTATTCATGTCTCCAGAAGGGAAACTGTTGAGGAGTTAGAGAAATAAATGGAGTATAAAGGATGCTTTGAAACCATGACTACCATATCAGTTTGTAAAGTATACTGAATTCAAACCTCTTGTCTAAGCTATTATATTTGCTAACTTCATGAACATGTTGATATGTACCTAGAGTGACTTTCTTGCAGTCAGAGTTAACAATAGAACTTCCTCTGTGAACTACATTGTTGTGGATAAGTTGGCTCATGAAACTTTATAAACTAAGACGTGTTTCAAAGGCTCTTGACCAAACAGTTTTATTTCTATGGTAAATTTCAATGAATAAACTCGCTAAATATTTTTTTACAGTATTTAAAAATATAAAATGTTGAAAACACGTTGCTTTAGAAAACTGCTTCAGTATACAATTCAAACAATCCCATCAACTATTTTGTATACCGGGTTCCTCTAATTTTATACTACTTTAATTATATTAACTTTTATAAAATATATTAATCAACTTGACATTATGTCAGAGTTCTGGTGTTTATTTTTATGTGCCTATACATTGATAAAAGCCATACATACTGAAATGTATATAATCATTACCTAAAACATATTATGAGTTGCTTTTTCATATTATTATAGCCTAAAATATGACATTTTGAACGCTACGGTTTTATTTTATTTTTTTTATACAATGAAAAAATCAATTTATTGCATCACATATTACAGCTCACTACATTGTTATAGTGAATTATATAAATTCTTGTAATCTCCTATGATTGGCAACTTTGGCGAGTTTTTGAGAAACCCATACACCAGATCTTTGAATACTTCCCAACTGCATTTCCTTTTCCTTTTAGTAATCAATAAAAATTAGCCTCTTAAAAATGTTGATGTCCACAGTTATAGTCCCAAAGCACGCCACCCAGACATCACCTCATACGATTCTGCTCACTCCACCATCTATATATACACAACGAAGAGAAGCATCTCTCTCTCTCACAATTTTAAAAACTAATGAAATAAAATTTATTTTAGAAGACAGAAGAGTAATTAAATCAGTTAGAAATTTCAGTTACCGAAAATCTTATTTCATTGATTAAGCAAAACTTCTTTGGAATAGAGCAAATAGCGATCAATAGTAAATTTAACATAAGTATACTCATATTTAGCTGCGTTCCTAAGCACTGGTATGTCAGTAAATTAAATCTAACTTCATGTTGAGTTCATAAGATTCATAAATTATAAGGCCAACTTGATAATTATAGGCAAAATAGTTAAATATGTGATTATCAGGAGAGTGAACGATCCATTTAATTACAATGAAAATACATATTTTAATATCGATTCCATAACATATAAAGTGGTTATAGTAAAAAAAAAATATATATATAATACTCAAAATAAATATAAATAGAGATTTTTAAGAAAAAAATTCTTATTAGCTTATTATTACAGATTTATTAATGACATAACTTAGCAGTTGGGTTATCAGAATGTAATAGAAACCCAATTCGAGGTATTTGATTTATATCGGATATACAAAAAAGTCTTTTTTTTAACCTAATATATTACAGGCAAAATATCAATCCCAAACGATCGTTATTGTTAATTATTTTATTTTCTAATTCTTTCATCACTATAGTTTATTGTTCTAATTAAAATGGTATGTAGTCCTTGGAATCAGAGATATTATATAACAAAAACAAAATTACTTGATAAACCTTGTATAGTATAAGTATCTAATCATTGTGGCTTTTTTCCAATTTGTTACATTTTTTAAACCATTAAGAGATAATTTAACTCTTAGAATCAATTATGTTTAGATAACTGTATTTATCCTGTAGATAAACATTTTTTTTTATTTTAATGAAATTTACAACTGTATTACATTAAAAATACAACAGGTAAATGTGACATTGGTAACATGACATGTAAAATATGAAGAGAAACTACCCATTGGTAGAACTCAAATTAAAGTTCTATATTAGAAGATCCCGAGGCCATCTTCTTTTCAGACGCCTCGGAGGGTTATCAGGGATAGAGGATGAAACAATGTTTGAAACAAGAGGGTTCGGATGGTTCTGCAGTTTGTTATGGAAGGATAGGTATCTGGATTGGGCCAAATCGGAAACATATGGAACATTAAGGTCTTTATGGATGATTTTGTTTGTAACAAAGCAAGGAGCGTTGAGGATTTTACGAAGGATTTTGGATTGTAAGGATTAGATACGAGAGGAATTCGATGGTTTAGTGGAGCCCCAGAGCTCAATTCCGTAAGTCCAAATAGGTCTTATTATTGTCATATATATGAGTCGTTTGTAATTGAGTGAAAGCTTAGAGCGTTTGTCTAGTAAGTGTTGGAGTAGTCGGAAACGTCGAGCAGTTTCTTGTCGTTTCAGTCTTGTATGATGATTCCATGTGAGTCGTTTGTCGGGGTGTAGTCCTAGGTAACGAATTTGTTCAACTGGGATAACAATTGAATTGTTAAAAAATACTGTAGGACAGGAGGTCATAGGTTTGCTACGCAGGGTAAAGGTAATTTGATGGGATTTATTGGATTTTATTTTAATCCTCCAGTTTTGACACCATTCTTCAAGATTTGTGATGTGTGATTGGAGAGTTTGGGATGCAATTGATGGATAGTTGTTCACTGATAGGGTACACGTGTCATCGGCAAAGGTGGTGATGACAGTGTTAGGATGGGTTGGAATGTCAGCTGTATAAACTGTGTAAAGGATAGGACCTAGGGTACTACCTTGAGGAACACCAGCAAATTGAGATAAAAGAGATGAACAGGCATTTTTGTGATTTACTTTGAAGTATCCATCACTAAGGTAAGACTCCCGTGCAGTACATTCCGCGCTTCAATGAAGAGGAAACCACATCCACCACACGATGACATTGCTGAATAGTGGAGTGAGATGTACGGAATCCAAATTGGTGATCTGGGATTATGTTATTAGAATCTAGGATGGGATGCAGGCGTTTTAAGATGAGTTTTTCTAGGATTTTGCCCATAATGTGTAAAAGAGAGATAGGACGGTAAGAGGATGGGTATTCTGGCGGCTTTGTGGGTTAGATAAACTTAACTGTAAAATAAATGCCCCTAAATAAGTCAGTTTTCCAGGATAGGAGTGTTTTCGACTCATTGAAGTTCCTTTCGATTATCTGAATGATATTTTCGGTATTTTTTTATTATTATTTTAAGGAAGTATTTACTTGATTATATGTATTTTACACATAGTAAAAAATGTATTCTAAACGTTTCGGATTATGTATTTAAGCTTTGGTGAGTTCTTCGCAACAGGAAAACGAATTTATGATTATCTCTTATAGAACAAATATTTATTTATTTTGACATATACTTTAAACGTTTTAAATTGTAACTATCTGAAATGAGTTTCTGACTAAATAAGATAAATTTTAGATATTTCTCTTTACTACTTAACAATATTAAAATAATTTCTGTTTTTTTGTTATATTAAAATAAATTAAGGTATTTGTTCTGTTTTAATATTTGTATCTAAAAAAATTTAGTTATCTTTTAAATATTAGTTTTTGAAGTCTATCTGTTAAGATACTATTTCTCTGGCGTGGCCCACGACAGCGACCGCAATTCCACGCTGTCGACCGTCATTGCATAGCTATTTCTCTGGAACTGCTCACCTGGGTTGTTATAACCTGCCTATAACCTTCGAAAATTTCGCTTTATCTTCGAAGATAAAAAAATGGACATTCTTTATCTTACTACGCTTTTTTATTTGAGGAGGAACAAGAAGAAGAGGAAATGGTGTTCATAAGGAGATGGATTATCAGTATTTCTATCAGATGCTCATCATTCAAATCATCAAATCCATTCTTGGACATTGTTTTGTTATTGTCTAGATGAACTACCAAAAATTGAGGAACAACCTAAAAATAACAAAAGGGCGGAGAACGCAACAATAGTTCCTCTGATATTAGATATTATTAGTTTGAAAATTAATAGTAATTATTGCATAATTGATTATTAATAAATATCATATATTTGTAATTAAATCACAGCAGGCGATGTTTCATCGTTTTATCAATAGTAATCAGCAAATCCCCACTTTAATTAAAAAATAAAAATCGATTTTTCAATGAGTGAATTTTAGTATTTACCTGACGTCAAAATTTGTTGGATTCTTTAATTTATTTAATATTGTTTGGATTTAGGTATATTTGAATTTCGCTGTAAAATATTGTTGGTGAAATAAATAATCTTGTTACTTCAACCTTAAAAAAATAATTTACTATTGCATTGTTTTAGTTCAAAACAATATTTCTTATAATTTTGCCAGACTTGAAAGAAACATAGGAAATAAGACATATCAACGCGACTGTTATCATCAAAACAATGCTCTGATATGATAACATAACCTACAACCGCCGAGCCGCCAACAGCTCCACTGCTTCGAGAGCTGTCAGATAGGAACAGCTTAGATATGATGTCATACTGCCGAGCAGCGCCAGCGAAATAGGTTCCTTTCTATTCCACTAAAGCAGTGGTCACGCACTAGCAGTCGCGATCGTGGGCCGCGCCAGCGAAATTGTACCTTTAATCTACTTAAACGAGTTCAGTAAGATCAGTACGATACACTTTACGGCCAATTGATAAATATCGATTATTTATGATTAAATTTTTTGCGGACATTATAAGTAATGTATAACTTTTAGTATTCATCATGCTTTTTGGAACATGGGGCTCGTTTATAAGAATTTTCGAATATAAATCAGAAAAGAAATATTACGAAGAAACATGTGTTGTTCAAAGAGTTATTGAACTATCATTCAAACTTTGCAGTTCATCGAGCTGCTACCTGTAACAGAAGTTCACGTAAATCGTTAATGTTACAAGTTTACCGAAGCTATTATGAACGGGTTAGAAAAGTTGTGCAATTGATTCACTAACCGCAAAGGAAGAAGATAAGAGAACGAACTTAACTTATATCGGTCGACTTTTGTAATCGACTTATCGAGGCCTTCTCAGTAATGGATATTGTCGATGAAGTCCTAAATGTATTTTCTGTCAACTGATCTCATCGCATCCCTTAAACCGTTACTTTATTCAACTTCATTTAAGTTAACCGTAATACGTACACTTAGGGTTAAGTATTTTTTTTTGTTATTGAATAATAATACAATCAGCCACATTTGGAGGGCTATAAGTATTGAAGCTAATAGTGCTCATCCATACAATATATACAAATAATAGTGAAATAACTATAAATATTAAAATGTAAAAAAAAAAAAATTCTTAACAGCCATACCTATATAAAATATATACATTCGCCCAGGAATCCCCGAGCCAGGCTTTTTCCTCCACATGTGGAAGGGACAGCAAGACTCCAGGAGATCACTGTGCCACTTTTCTAGCCGCGTCATTAGTATTAGAAGCTAGTGGAGACTGAAAGAGGGCACTAGAGCCACATATGCTCAGAACTTAAGTGAAGAAGCTGGCCATTGCCAGGACTCCAAAAGCATATTTATAAGAGATCTTGAGGACACTCCCGTTTCGAGGATGATGGATGCTCGGAGCTGGATAGAGGATTCGGATGATGAAAAGGTTCGGGTGAAAGTTTGAGAATCTGGATGAGATGATGTCAAGGACATATGGAATGTTAAGGTGATGGTGTATGGTCTTGTTAGTGACATAATATGGAACATTTACTATGATTTGAAGGACTGAAAGGATCGGATACGTTTAGATTATTAGTTTTTTTTCTGTTGAGCTATGAAATGTTCTGTTCAGTAGTCTTCATAGCTAACCAAATATTCGATGAAGTTCTTGTTTTTTAAGTATCGTATGTGGGTTCCAAGTTAGTCTTTTGTCTTCTCAATCTCAATCAAGAAGAGGTTTTTTTACAAGTTTCAGAATGCTGTTAGAGGATCTGAGGGGGATGATAGGATGACAGTATCATTAGAAAATGTTGTTAAGGAGGTATCGGGACTTGAAGGGATGTCAACGGTAAAGAGGATGTAGAGCCCAAACCACTGCATCGTGGAACATCAGCCTCAATTGGGTAATATTTGGAGAGCTCAGTGCCGCAGCGGACTTGAAAGGAGCGATTTGAAAGGTAGGATTAGAAGATTAGGTACAAAGGTTGGGGTAAATTGATCTTGAAAAACAAGCCATCGTGCCATATCCGGTCGGAAGCTTGCTCTGCTTGCATAAAGGAACCATTGCAATATTGCTTGTTTTCAAATGCAGAGGATATATGGTCGACAGCGCGTAGGCCTTGTTGGATAGTAGAAAGCAAACTAATGTGAAGGGATATTGTGGGATTTGGATAAGGGTAGGATGCGTTTGAGAAGGATTTCTTCAGAATATTTTGAAAGGATCGGGAGTAAGCTTATTTGTAGGATGATGTATTATTAACAGATTTACCTGGTTTAGAGAAGAGGATAATTATGGATTATTTCCACACCAGAGGAAAGTCGGTTGTGTGGAGGATACAGTTAAATAGGTATAGGTATTACAGGATTGGGATCTAGACGTAGCAATGCTTTGTTTTACCTGCTTGGAATAGTAGTTATATGATTCCCGATCATCAGGATGTCTGGTTCTTTTCCAGATAGACCTAGAGCATTGTTTTCTATTAATAAGGTCCAGTACGTCTTGGGGTAGAGGATTTATTTTGCGTTATTTTTTAGAAGGATGAAGTCCAAACTGCTTGCTGGATCAAGCTAGTCATGGAATGTACTGCGATATCTAGCTCTGCAGATGTTTTAAGGAAGGGTTAAGTACTAGAATTATGTTTCAATTAGTGCGATGGGGGAGTAATGAGACTCTAAACCGATTACATCTGACAGTGTAGATACACTATGACACACAAGTATTACTAATATTATTATTTCAGACATCAAATAAAAGTGGGCGGGGTGGCCGAATGGGCTAACGCGTGTGCACTGCACCGCCGTTGCCCGGCAACCTGATACATAAGACTTTGATAAAAAAAAAAATAGTCACGAGTTCGCGTCCCGGTGCCCGGAGGAGTTTTTAAATCCCCGCCCACAATCCCTGGCAAACCCCCGTATAGCCCTAAAGGCGAGAAAGGGGAGAAGGTGATTAAAAAAAAAATAAAAAAAAAATAAATAAAAAAAAATAAAAAAACCTCAAATAAATCAATCTTTTGGTATAAATTTGTGATCATCTTCTATGAGTTGTAGAGTAATGATTTATGAAGCGGTCAGAAATAAAAGATTCGCTGCTTTCAAGGCGCCAAAGGTCATTGTGAGTAAGGTGTTAGGGTAAGACGCTGCTAAGTATCAAATCTCAGACCTGAAAGTCATGACAAATTCGAGACGGCAACTGTAGGAGAAATTGTACATGAGTGGGTGGGACGAAAAGTTATGATAAGACGAAAGACTTCTAAAAAAATGATTACCATTCGCACTCGAGCAGCCATTTTTATTAGTCCAAAACTTGAATTAAGCAAATTTTAACATTTTAAAGGAGTCAACATTTTTTTTAAAGGAACTCATTATTGAAAATAACAAATCGATTAAGACATTGGATACATGAAAGTACAAGATGTTGGAGGAAAATGCAATACGAAATAGATATTGTATGAGGTATTAATAAATAGCAATATTGTAGTAATGTATGAAATATATTGTTTGCTTCTTTCGTATAGTTTCAGTAGGCTATTTTCTTAAAAAAAAAATTAAAGAAAATAAAAAAAAAAAAATGGAAGAACCAATAAAGGAGTGGAATTAACACAACTCTATATTATTAAATTTTTGATAATAATATAAAAGAAAACAAAATTAGCTGTTTTTAGATCGACATTTCTTCCCATTTTAACGTACTCTTCAGAATCATGGACTCTGACAAAGAAACATCAATCAAGGATACAAGCGTCAGAAATGCGATTCCTCCGAAAGATTGAGAGAAAAACGAGAAGAGACAGTGTACGTAACACCACCGTCAGGTCGAACCTCAATATTAAGCCAATGATGTGATTGAGGAGAATCGACTGAGATAGCTAGGACATCTTCTGCGAATGGAACCAAACAGAATAGCTAGCGAAACCTATCAAGCTAAAGTAGACGGCAAGAGAGGAAGAGGACGGCCTAGGTCGAAATGGGAAGATGAGGTGAAGAGCGACTTCCAGAGAAGAGGTCTTCAATGGAACGATAAAAGGCGTCTTGTGGAGGACCGGCAGAGCTGGAGGCTCTATAAACTTCCTCCTCACACTGCTTAATACAGTTCAAGAGGATGGATTATGATGATGATGATAATAATTTAAAGCAATTTAATAACTGCGTTTATAGTTTTCCCATCATCACGTAATACCATAAATATATTTTGTAAAACCCCTGGCTCTTTTGATAGTTCTATAATATTCGTAGAGGTATTATTCAAAGGTATTTATAAATCTATTGTTTTTCGGATATATTAGAGAGGCCTCCTTTATTATAAAATAGACATGTCGTCGACACTTTGTTGAAGTAACGAATGTGAAAGATGAGATTTTTTTATTTCGTCCGTTTACCATCGTACTTGATGTCCACCTTGCAGCAAAATGTCGAATCTGGACGGCAACCGAACGCCGGGAAACAGTAATATCATTTTTACGAATATATAGCTTTGTTAGATATGTACATGTTGTAGCAACGAATAACTATAATCTAAATTTTACTATGGGCAAATTCACATGGTTTTGACGATGTTTGTGGTTACTGTTCTGTCCTTAGTTGAGTAATTGTCACTTCTTTTCAGCGTTTGCTACAATAGGGTGTTGTCCTTTGCTTTACAGTTTTGTTAATTAATTTCAATTTTTCGGTTGACTCTCATCACAACTGGACTGTTATTTGTCATCAATACATTCTTTAATGGGCGGGGCTGCTCTGTCTGAATAAGAGATGCTGAGACCCAAAGCCATTACGAATTAATAATTGTACATATCTTACCTGATTCTAATCCTACCCTTGGATTTATTCAGTCGTTTAGAATGCTTTAACAGCAAATCTTATAATTTAGTTATTATAATCTGCTATCACAATATATTTTCGAATAACAATGATTATAAAAAATCATATTTAACTCATTTAAAGGAAAGTAACATTTTTCTTACATACTTTTTTATATTCCTAGTCTTTAACTTTAGTATCAAGAAAAAAAAATTAAAAATAATCTCGTGAGAAAGATCGGTTATGGAAGGGTGAGAGCGGACATGGGACCATAACTCATCTTGATGACTCTCATGAAGGTTAGCGAGTTTGCGAGAAAGAGTTGAGCGCCTCAGGTCTTTACTGCTAATGGCCTCGAATGAATCTGTTACCACCGGTGAAAGATGGCATAAGTTTTTATTTGAAGGAAACTGTGTATAATTAATATTTATATTATTTGTTTATTATAAAATCAAATATAAATTATATTTATAATAAAATTAAATATAAATATCAAATTATCCTATATATTATTTCTAAAAAGGACTTTTTTTTGGTACGCCATAACTTCGTCAAATCCAATGATTGACCACTCATTTTGAATATGATCTTCTCCTTCACATGCGAAAAATAGTCCTGTCTTTCCGAAAATTCTGGAAAAAACGATATAAAGCAAAAGAAACTGTATTCGCGAACAACTAAAAAAGTATGCATTTTTTTTCTAAAGCGTATTTTTCTTAAAGCTTATTGAAATATTTTTTTAAGGAGAAAAAAAGTTGAAATTTGTATTACACAATTCGAAAGACCCTCGAATATGAATGTTTATTGCGATCGAAAAATAAAAATTTTTGTCAACAAATTTTACCTTAGGCATTTTTTTTTTTTCGAAAATCACAAACAGTGTGATAACTTCTGATAACTTCAAATGGTTCCTCCTATTCACACGAAATTATGCAGGGATGTAGGACCTTATAAACTACACTAAATGACACCAATTTTAACTAATAAATAATTTAGAACTCACCCTATAAAATCAATACCTGGTAGGAGTTGTTATTTATTTACTGTTTATAAACGTGTTAAATCAAAAAGTTATTTATACGGTTTTGAAGAGCGATAATTCAGCTTTTCAACGGTTGTAAAAACATTGAATTAGGATAAGATTCAAATGGAGTCATGAATGTTTTAGTTAAAGGCAGACAATAGCATTTAATTTTATATATTAAATATAAAATTTTATATTAGTTTCAAAGGGCTCACAAAATCAATGGTTAAGATCGCTCGTTTTCTTTGGATTTATATGAAAAATATAACATTTTCGTATCTTGTTGTCAAATCCTTGAACTTGATAACATTGTAGAGGTTCGGTCTTTAGCGGCGAGCGATGTCTAAATAGACCATTTTTCTGTTATAACTAGGAGAGTCTTAGGCTCAGTGATCCACTTGTGATAATTTCTTGACTGTCTGGAGCCTATTCACTTCTTAATGGTTGATTTATCAAATTTAAGTTCATTTTGTAGCAAGTGTCATGGCCGCAAGTGCAGTATAACTTTCATGTCGCTCTGTATTTGTTGCTTTGTAATGTGCTCAAAATTCAAAGTTGTGGTGTAACACTTAAACAACAGTGAGTTAATAATCAATTTTACACTTTTACGTTGACGTAAACGCAGGTGAGGTACTATTTATTAACAATAAATAAATAAGTGATAAATTGGTGCTCATTTGGTTAGATCGAGAGGCCGTTAATTCCCTTACGTGCCTTATCATATTCTGATATGTTCATGGCCGGGGACTCTGTTTACTAACTTCCTTCAGTCATCAGGTCTTCAGTTCGAACCCAAGACATTATATTTACTTTTTTTCTTTTTCAGAGACTCTTTTATTTTATTTAAATATTTATTGTAAGAAATGTTTTATTTTATTTCTGATTATAGTTATGTATATAGTTTATTTTTTTTTAATACTTTATTTCGTAATCTTCCATCTTTTTAATTGTCATATTTAGGAGTAGATATTTTTTTTTCTCTCTCTTATCATAATATGGAAGATATGAATTTAGATAAGAGTTCGTCAAGTGAAGATTCGGAGCAGTATTTAAAAAGACGAACACTTCAAAAACTTCATCGAAACACTCCTCCTGGGTCGGAAGTTAATTCACCCAATAAGAAAAAAAACAAATCAGCTAAACCTAAACAGTTAGCAGAGCAAAATAAATCTATAAAGTCAACTGAACAAAGTAAATCCACTAAAACTAAACAATTAGCCGAGCAAAATATATCATCACCTCAAACCAGAAGCAAATCAATTACCAAAGAGTCAGAGCCAACTGCACCAACCACCACTAACACTAATAATCCTGTTTCCGTTAATACAATATCAAGCAAGATTCCGGAGCCTCAAGAGTTTTCTGAGCCCGAGCCGCCACCTATTTTCATATCTAAAATCGATAACTTCATTACATTTGGTCAAGAAATTGCCAGTCTGATTGGACAGACCGATTTCCGCTGTTTCTCCAGAGTTAATGATATCAAAATGAACACAAACTCTCGAGAAAATTACAAAAGACTTATAAATTATTTTACGTCCAAGAAATATGATTTTCATTGTTACCAATTAAGACAAGAAAAGCCATACCGAGTGGTGTTGAGAGGACTACACTCAAGCACCCCAATATCTTTCATCAAAAGTGGCCTAGAAGAAATAGGTCACAATGTTAGGCACATATCATGCGTACTACACCCAACGGAAAAATATCCTTTACCACTATTTTTCGTCAATTTAGAGCCTGCCAGCAATAACATCGAAATTTTTCAAGTGAAGAGGCTTATAGATTCCACCATTAAATTTCAAGAGCCTAGACAAAAGCCTATAATAGTGCAATGCACTAAGTGCCGAAACTTGGGGCATACAAAGATTTATTGCCATCACCAGGCCAGGTGCGTGAAATGTGCCGGCCCACACGCATCAGACACTTGTCAGAGACCTCGAGACCTGCCTGTGAAATGTGCCCTTTGTGGTGAAGAACATCCAGCAAGCTACAAAGGATGTAAAGTTTATAAATATTTTTATAAGCAGAGAACTCAGAACATAGCCTCGAAAAGCGTAAAACTAACCAAGAAAGCTTTACCCATCTACCTGAAATTGATAATCCATCAGATTTTCCAGAATTGCCAAAAACGACTACTCAAAACACACAGCTAGCGTCTACTTCAAAAGAAATTTATCAACCTCAGCAGGACTTCAACCTCAGCAGAAAAACACCAATCACTACGAAGAAGCAGCAGCCTCAAATTCAGGCGCCTCAAATCTCCTCAAATGCAAACCTCAACCTCACAATCCCCAATCTCATACTCCACGTCAGCAAATTCTCCCTCATCATATACCCTTACGAGTCAAATTATCGCCGCAGCATCATCAACAGTGCCATCCTAACGCCCAGAAAAAAAGTGCAGCACAAGTACCTTCCAATCTAAACCCATCTCGTGCACAACGATGGATCCCGCCCTCAGCTAATAATCCAATTCACAATCAACATCCATCTGACATAACCTCCATTCTTTCATCCTTCCTATTGGACCTCCAAAATACCATAAAACCACTCATCACTCTTCTCACCAGAATCCTGACCGAAATTCCATTCAATTTCCCACGATGAGCACAAAGCCCCTAACTATCCTTTTATGGAATGGTAACGGACTAAATAACCACCG
Organism: Nezara viridula; assembly: GCA_928085145.1. NCBI lineage: Eukaryota > Metazoa > Arthropoda > Insecta > Hemiptera > Pentatomidae > Nezara > Nezara viridula. Next base: position 177,920,118 of record OV725077.1, read on the forward strand.
TGACGAACTTGACTTATTTCTTCATAATAATAACATTGACATTGCTTTACTGACTGAAACTCACTTCACTAAACGAATACATTTCTACATACGTGACTACTTCACTTATAGAACTGATCACCCAGATAACACCTCCCATGCCGGTTCTTGCATCCTTATACATAAATCATTACCCCATTCCCTTATTCCTTCCACTCCAACTGATGCCATTCAATCAACTTCTGTAGTCCTTTCAACTCGCCCTTTCCATCTCACATTCTCAGCTGTATACTGTCCTCCTGGTAATTCCCTCTCCTATAACTTCCTTGATACCTTATTCCAATCCCTCGGATCGCGCTTCATTGCTGGAGGAGACTACAATGCTAAACACCAACGATGGAGTTGTCAAACATCCAACCCCCGCGGTAAAATCCTATCACGTGTTTCAATTTCCAACAATTATTCAATCCTTTCGCCCATGAGTCCTACTTATTGGCCAACATCCCTCAAAATACGTCCCGATATCCTAGATATATTTATAACTTCCCAGATCTCCTCCTCACAAACCATAATCAAATCCCTTGATGACCTTTCTTCAGACCATATTCCAGTTCTGCTTTCACTACATTCGAGCTATGCTCCTAAACCACCAACTCCTAAATTGATTACAGGACGAGTAAACTGGGACGAATTTCGTGATGATTTGGAAAACAAACTAGACTTAAAAATTCCGCTAAAGACAAAAGACGACATTAATGGTGCCATTGAAAAACTGACAGCATCAATAACAGACAGTATAAATAGTAATACTCTTATCAATAAGTTTAACGATTCACAAAAGACTGACTTGCCACAGCATATTCATATCTTATTGAAGGAACAACAAAGAGCAAGATCGAAGTGGCATAGAACCAGATATCCAACAGATAAAACTCATTATACCCAACTGACTAACAAACTAAAATCTGAAATTAAAAAATTAAAAATTTTATTGAAAAACTTATACCTACCGACATATCACTATGGACGACCACTAAAAGGCTCCTGAAAATTAAAGACTGTAATCATCCACTTCTTACTGAAGCTCAAACCTGGTCCAAATTCGATGAAGAAAAATCACAAATCTTTGCTCGTCACCTCTTTAAAACCTTTAATCCACACCCCGATATTCTTAACCCAAATCACCTTGAATGTATTGAAGCAGAACTGGATATTCCACTCCAAATGTCTCTTCCACCTAAAGCCTTTCATCCTTCAGAAATATTCGACATCATTCAAAGGTTACCTTCCCGAAAAGCTCCTGGACACGACCTAATTACATCCCAGATCCTAAAACTGCTTCCTCGGAAAGCCATTCTATTTCTTACTTATATATATAATGCTGTACTGCGATCCACATACTTTCCTGACCCTTGGAAATTATCAAAATGATACATAAACCCAAAAAGCCACCAGAAAACCCATCCTCCTATCACACTATCTCCCTTTTACCCATCCTAGACAAAATCCTGGAAAAGCTCATCCTAAAACGCCTGTACCCCATCCTAGATTCTAATCACATTATCCCAGATCATCAATTTGGATTCCGCAGATCCCATTCCACTATCCAGCAATGCCATCGTGTGGTGGATGTTGTCTCATCTGTATTGGAGCGCGGAATGTACTGCACGGGAGTCTTTCTCGATGTAGAACAGGCTTTTGATCGAGTCTGGCACCCAGGACTGCTTTACAAACTCCGTAAATTCCTACACCCTACATAATTCCTCATTATCCGTTCCTATCTTACTGATAGATCCTTCAAAGGAAATCATAATAATGACTATTCATCCCTTTTTTCCTAGTCCGCTGGTGTTCCTCAAGGTAGTATCCTAGGTCCTATCCTTTACACAGTTTATACAGCTGATATCCCAACCCATCCTAACACAGTCAATACTACGTATGCCGATGATACATGTGTCCTATCAGTTAATAACGACCCAACAATTGCATCCCAAAACCTTCAATCACACATCACAATCCTTGAAGAATAGTGTCAAAACTGGAGAATAAAAATAAATTCCAATAAATCCCATCACATCACCTTTACCCTTCATCGTAAACCTGTGTCCTCTTGTCCTACAGTATCCTTTAATAATACCCCACTTATCCCTGTTGAACAAATTCGCTACCTTGGAACAAACGTCTAACTTGGAACATACCAGACTAAAACGACAAAAAACAGCTCGAAGTTTCCGACTACTCCAGCACTTACTAGACAAACGCTCTATGCTTCCAGTCAATTACAAAAGACTCATATACATGACTACAATAAGACCTATTTGGACTTACGGAGTTGAGCTCTGGGGCTCCACTAAGCCATTGAATTCCTCTCGTATCCAATCCTTACAATCCAAAATCCTTCGTAAAATCCTCACTGCTCCTTACTTTGTCACAAACAAAATCATCCATAATGACCTTAATGTTCCTTATGTTTCTGACCTGGCCCAATCCAGATACCTATCCTTCCATAACAAACTTCAGAACCATCCAAACCCTCTCGTTTCTAACCTTGTTTCCTCTCGATCCCTGACAACCCTCAGAGACGTCTGAAAAGAAGATGGCCTCGAGATCTCCTTTTGTAAATACATTTTTAGAGTGCTACCAATGGGTAGTTTCTCAACATGTGATTTCATGCTATTTTATTCCTTTGTTCACATTTACTGAATGTATTTTTACTTGTAATACAGTTGTAAATATCATCAATAAAAAAAAAATTAATAAAAAAAAAAGTTCATTTTATGTCAGTTGATTTAATTGGTTTTGTCACTTACTTCAAATACTTTCTCATATGGATTGAAAAATGTCGGTGTTTGAAAGATGGATAACTTTCTACAGTATCTAGCAATTGTATTTCATTTGCAGCTCTATCCGCAATATCATTCCTCTTTTTGTCGATATGGCTTGGAATCTATATAAAAACTGCTCAAAACAATCGTACTGCTCAAAGTTTTAATATTGTGGATCAGACAGTAGATTTCTCTGACAAGAGGTTTTTCTGACAAGAAGAGGTTATGGACGTTATTTCATTTATTTCAATGAAACTTTTCTTTTTGACACTAGGTCGAAAAATAACAGACCCATGTCCGAGGATTCTTGCCAATAGCCCATAGGAGTCGAGAAAAAAAATTATAATATTGTATTTCGTGAATATTATTTTCATAAATTTCATTGAAATCAGTTACCCAACGTCCTTAACCTCTCCTATTATTTAGTCTATAATATTGCTAGTTTTACTATCGGATGGGTCCTTCAAACAAGGGCGATGTTAATTGTTGAGCAGCATATCCAACTAACTATCTTTACAAATTATCTGAATGTCCCTACTGTGTAAATCTAATATTTTGATTAATGCAAATAAATTTTAGTATTTTGATTGATTTTTTTTCCTTTTATTGTAGAAGTAGCACTGTTGTTGTTGAAACCCAATTTGTTTGCCAAGGTTTACTGAATAAGAGTTGTTTTTTCCGCGAATAGTATCGATCATATGCCATTAAGTGGTTACTTGATGATAATAAAAGAAAGGAATTAATCCGCAGCGGAATCGCGGATTTCAACCGGAGTCGAGGGCTTCGATTTCCTTGCACTAAGCTGCAACTTATTGTTGGGGCTACAGCAGTTAATTGCCATTATTCTGCAGATTGGGGCACTCCAAGAGCAGCTCACACTTCAACTACCTTACAATCTGATTACGGCAACTATTATTATAAGCTCGGGAACAAATAACACAAACTTTTACAATAAAACGGACTTGTTGAAGCTATGTTTTTTTTTTTTTTTTTTTTTTTTTTTTTGTTTCGTTAATTAATATGTGCTATTGAGAATACACAAATGAAAATTTTAACTACAACTAAATCATCCAATACTAGCAAACAATAACTTTTAGAAGTTAAAGAAAACAATGGTACGAATAATTTGACCAAAACTTATATTCGTTACAGAGAAGGATTTTTGCTATCACAGTTCCTAGCCGAATCATTTTAGGCTATGAATTATTTTCACTTTAGGTTTTATCAAAACTGTTTATTATACTTTATAAGCGGAGACAAAGACATATCGATAGTAAAAAAAAAAAAACATTTCTGTCTTTTTCTGCACGTTTTGCACTTTTTTTTTGAGAGTATAAATTGGAGAATAATTCAAAATTGTATCTTAACGTGATTTTGTATCAGTTTGGCAAATAGGAAAATATAGTGTCGAAAACAAAATGAAGTTAGTTGAACATATGGATTAAAATATTTCTGATACTAAATATCGGACCTGTATACTGTAAGCGAGAAAAATGTTCAATATTTAATCTTCTTTGTAATGATCTGTTATTTATAATTTATATTTCATATTATTAATCTCTCCTTGTTGAAGTTTTCACTTATACCATGTGGTCTAAAGCACACCATAGTTTTTTTTTTTATATTTATGCATGATACTGACAACTGTATTAAAATAAAAATAACTACATTAAATATGCACACAGGGATATTCGATGACATGAAAACTCTTGTTGAGAAACTACCCACTGGTAATACTAATCATATATTAACACAGAAGATCGGAAACATATGGTACATTAATCTCGGTATGAATGATATTATTTGTGACAAAGTAAGGAGCACTGAGGATTTTGGATTGTATGGATTGGATACGAGAGGAATTCGATGGTTTAGTGAAACACCAAACGTCTTTTGTAATTAATGGAAATCTTAGAACCTTGGTCTAGTGAGTAGTCGATAACGCTGAGCGGTTTCTTGTCCTTTCAGTCCTGTTTGAGCTTTCCTGGTATCGAGGTGAGTCGTAGGTATCGGATTTATTCAACAGGGATAACTGAGGAATTGTTAAAGGATACTGTAGCATAAGATATCATGGCAAAGTTAATTTAATGGGATTTATTGGAATGTGTATTAATTCATCAGTTTTGAAACCACTCTTCAAGGTTTGTGGTATGTGATTAAAGATTTTGAGATGCGATTGATGGATCGTTATTAACTGATATGATACATGTTTCATCGGCATATGAGGTGATGCCAGTGCTGGGATGTCAGCCAGCTCTTTCTTGGATTCGTGCAACATGAAAAGTGTAAACCGTAAAGTCTTCTCTTTTTCTGAACTTTATGAAACATCGAACATTAATTAATTAACTGAAACTTAAAGAAAGAATTCTGGGACTACATCGTACGAGATCCACAAACGATTTTCTAATCAGAGTTTAAGAAACTGCATACACTTTTTTTGTCTATCTTGTATATGCTTATTTAAATGTTTTCGAAATTTTCTAAAAAATAAAAAGAACTCCTGAAATCGGACAATTTAGTCCAGAGCTAAAATTTTATGCTCTACTGCAAAGATAATTATTTTATTTTTATATTAATAGTATAACATTCTGTCACATTGTTGGTTATAGTGAGGTAAGATCACATTCACACTATATGTACAAAATAAATCAATAAACAGAGAAAACATAACTAAAAAGTAAAAAAAAAAAAACATAAACAATAATATACAATAAAACAAAATAATTTAAGAATGAGGAAATACAACAAAGTATTAAAAATATATTCGTAACCCAATAATACCAAACACCATTCATATATTTTCACGGAAGTGGTGTAAAAGGAACTTAGTGTAGCATGCTACATATATTTGATATATATATATATATATATATATATATATAAGTTAAACGCTGCGGGCTTCAAACACTTAAAAAAAAGAGTAAAGGATCCACAAATAACACGCATGAAGTCAGAAACAAGACTGCTTTATAGCTCCTTATAATCTCCTATATATACATTCTGAGTTGTTTACATAAATGCTTTAGGTATTAAAGCTAATACTGTCCCGCTCCGTACCTTAACTCCCCCCCACCAGTTTACGGATACTCTTCGTAAACTCAAAAAATAAAAAGACATAAAAACCAAAAGTAAAATTCTTATATGTACAACGACAAGGTTCTCTTGTCCACATTATAACACAGGTACGGAGTGTTCAGTACTTACAACCTAATCTAATGAAAAACAAGCAAAATTATTCCTTATATAATAAAATATAAAATAAAAATAAAATAACACCTTTTTCTCACAAATGAAACTTCACTGCATTTGCACTTTTCTTTCAAAATATACACAACGTTATGTCAGAACACTATATACAGAACAAACAAAACAACAACAACAAAAAAAATCTTCTTTCCGGAGACGAGGGCACTCCAGTTCTAAGGTTGCTGTGGCTCTGTAATCGGAAATTTTAATTGTTCTATGTGAACCGTCCTTCGTTTTTTCGGTTCGTTAACACTCTCAATCGGCACCACATTATGCTCTCTAATGACTATCACCCTGAATGGGCCCTCATATCTCCGCACTTCCTTTCCCCTATTCGAGCCTAATTTGCGATACACTATGGACCCGATTTTCAATTCCCCTGTTACTTCCTTCACTATGAGATTTCCCCCCCCTTTACCCTTTTCCGCTTTTCCCCCTCTATTTTATCCTTAACCTTCCCCCAGAGATTACCCAGGTCCATTTTGTTACTAACCATTCTTTCTGTCATTTGCTCGTCCGTAGCTGTACCTCCCCAGTCCCGTTGCCGCCCGCGTAATCCGAAGAGGATTTCGAACGGAGAGAACCCTGTCGTCGTATGTATAGAATGGTTGTACGCTGCCACCGCCTTCCGCATTGCCACATCCGGTTCCAACCCTTTTTCCACCTGATACACCCTGAGATGGTCACTAAGAGTGCTGTGCAGCCTCTCTACACTTCCTCTGCTCTTGAGGTGCCCTGGAGTATTAAGATGCCAGCTGACACCTACGTTCTTCATCTCCGCTCTGATTCTGGCATTGTCGAATTCTCTGCCCCCGTCGGAGGTGATGCGATCGGGTACTCCGTAACATTGGAACCACGTCTGGAGGTCTCCTAAGACATCCTCTGCTGACCGCTCCTGTAATATATATATATATATATATATGGAATATATATATATATATATATATTTACAATTGCCTGACGGAGCACACATCTTAGCTTATGCCGACGATATCCTTCTACTAGTAAAAGACAAGCTATTACCAAAATTACAAGTGCTGACCAACCAATCTCTTATCATCTTAGAAAAATGGGCTACAGCTAACAAACTAGAATTTAATACAGACAAGACAAAATACATGCTCTTTACACGAAAGCAGAAACTTCCAAAGTTGGACATAAGACTCTACTCCAAGACACTAGAACAGACGGACACAATGAATTATCTAGGATTGATATTCGACCGGAGACTGAATTGGAAAACCCACACAGATATGGTAGTTAATAGATCTCTGAAGACGATAAATGCCCTGACTATTGCAGCAAGATTAACTTGGGGACTAGGGACCCAGGTATTAAAGCTTATCTACGAAGGTGCTATAGTACCAAAAATCTTGTACGCTATACCAGTGTGGGAATCAGGTGCCAAGAAGCAGAATAACCTCAGCAAACTGCAACGGGTACAGCGGCTTATGGCTATCAGGATAAGCAAAGCATTT